>PVLD010001827.1:0-186369 GCA_004027595.1 Dinomys branickii
CTCGGGGCGCTAGGACCCAGCAAATCTTTCTCTCTGCTCCCGGCGGCGTTTGGGGCCCTGCGCGCGGCCCGCCCGACACGCGCGAAACGTGGGATTGCCGGGCGTCTCCACCGCTAACAAGCCGATCTCTGTCGGGAGTCGCCGGGGGGCTGCACCGGCTCGGGAGGCGGGAGGGACCGAGGCGGCCGCGCTCCCACTGTGCTTGGACCGATCCCAGCTTCTTCCCCGCGGGGATCGTCCCTGGCTCCCAGCGACTGGGGCTTTCCCACGTCTCGCCCCGGCGGCCTGGTCCGCCCTACCACATCTCCCCCGGCATCTCAGAGAAATACGCCCAGTTTAAACTTCCCAGCGGAGGTCCCGGCATTCACGCTCGCCAAGTCTGTCTCGAGCTGGTGGTGTTTATTAAGGAGGTTCGCTCCCTTGCTGCTCACCTGGTCGCCATCTTCCCCGGATCTGTCCTTTATTTTCTCTTTAAATAAAAAGAAATGTATTAGAGTGACACATGCATGCCCATGTTTATAGTAGTACAAATTATAATAGGTAAATCTTGGATGTGACCGACGTGTCCGACACCAGATGAGTGGAAATATAAACATATGTGTGCTTTGGGTTGCAGTTTGGGCCCTCAGTCTTTAAAAGGTTCATCATGCCTGGACTGGAGGATGCAGAAACAACTCCAGAAACACCCAGCACAATGGAGAACTACTCCCTCTTCAGAGTTAATCTTGATTCATTTAAAGAACAATAGACGCACCTTAGACCGTAGCATTAAGTGAACTAAATCAGACATACAATCTTAAATATAGCATGTTTTCTCTTATATGAGAAACCCATTAGATAAAGTGCAAAGTAAGGGACACTAGGAAAAACAGAGGGAAAAAACTGTACTCCAGCATGGCTGATGTATCTAAACACATACCTAGAGGTAGTACAATTGTCTAGTGTGTTTTACGTTTTCTGCTGTTAATCTGTGCTTGTTACAATTAACTTGACAAAGACTTACAAATCTGATGCAAGCAAGAAAAGAAAAAAGGAAAAAATTTAAAATGAGGGTGGTGAGGAAGCAGGAAAAATTGAGATGTGTTGTGTACTTGTACCAATTCCCCACCACAAATGTCACTGTTATACCCTACAGACATGTGCTAATAATTTTTTTAAATTAAAAATTTTTTAAAGGAACAAAAGATTTTTAATACCCACTCCAAGTTGAGAGTTATCATGCTATTTGGAATGTCTGGTATCTCTTCTGGTGATCGTAAGCCCTACATTACAAAACACAGAGGAACAAAAGCATTTTGATTTTATATACATGCCTGTCAATTACATTTATTCCTGAAACAAAGATGTATTACAAGCTATAGATGCCACTAAGTGCATGAAATACGCACACTGCAACTCCAAATAATCCACTATGCTCATATCATTTCAAGAAGCATTTTTTTCTGAGGTAGGGTCTCACTATATAGTTTAAGCTGGCCTTAAATTCACTACAGAGCCTATACTGGCCTTGAACTCCTGGAAATCCTTCTGAGTCAGCCTCCCAAATTGTAGGTGTGGAATTACAGGTGTAGATCACCATGCCTGGACCATTTCAGGGAGCATTTGACAATAATATGATCACGGTTTTTCTTTCTTCTGCTTGTCCCTAGCAAAATTCTTTAAAATTGATCTATCATTGTTAATTCAGAGAGGTGATGTTAGTTTTATCACATGAAGGTCTTAGGTTTCTTGAAATAGATTTAAAGAATGTAACATAAATACACAAAATCTATGGAATTTGCTCGAGGCACAAAAATTTACTTGTTTTTATAAATGCATATGAAAAGAACACGTCAAGAAAATTACACTAAATATTCAGTAAATCTTGCATAAACTATTAATACATTTGGCAAAAATAGAACAAATGTCTATAAATTAAATAAATTATGACTTAGATAACTCTCTAGTTTCAAAAATTTTAAGCATTTCTTCAAATAACTTGAAAGTCTTTTTTTCTAAACATTTTGTATGACAGAAAATGTCATTTTACAAAGGCATATATTGAATGCTTTTTGACTATATTTGTTTCATATTTATCTTAAAATCCTCAGAATTCTATCAGTAGTAAATTGTCATGTGATTTAATAAAATGAGATATTGTACAATAGTTGACTAAAGATCAACTGGGAAAAAATCCCAGGGATACAAATGAATAAAAGGATTAACAAGCTATATTAGACAGCGAGATATTTAAGTGCATAGATGTGAATAACTTCCTAAAAAATCAGCAAATAGTTTTCCCACCATTTTAAAATTTCAACATTAGGAGAAAATTGCAACATACTTAGCTTTTAGCAAGAGCCTTAAAGAGAGCAAAATTTTCAAATATATCCTGATTTGTGCAGGAGAGGAAGCAAGGTACAATTTAGTACTTGGCATCTTTCTGGGTTCCTTGATTTTCTGGACATCTAAACAGCTATTTGGTGTGAAGAGTAGGTCACAATATTGAAGAGGAATACTACTAAAATGAACTGCAGAATGATTACAATAAAATTAGGCTCCCCAAAGAGATAATACCATAATTCTCCAATGCAGAAAACCTTTAACACTGTTTATAACAGAAGCAGCTCTGAACTCGCAGATGTTCTACTACTTCCTTGGAGAAAAAGAATGAGGCAATAGTCAGGGGTCCATTATGAGAAAGCCTATATTGTGTTTGCCCCTTGAATGACTATTGATGGGAATCATGCCCGAGTGTATTCTACTCGGCTTAATTCGATTCAAGTCTATAGTGTACAAGATATCTGTAAAATTTTGTATGATCTATTGTTGAAATGTAGAAATTAATGACATTACCTTCAAATTATTATTTTTGTATTATTTTTAAATTTTGTTCTTGCTGTTGAATTTGTACTGTTCAAGCAGGCCATGTATGCACAGTATAGAAAGAATAAAGAGCAGTTATTTCTGCTGAGGTTTAAATAAAATCAAATGTCTTGACTGATACTATATATCATAGCAAGTTCTGAATTATTTCATATTCTTGATATAAAACAATGTATATGTAAACATCACTTTGTGAATGCTTAATATTTTATTTAATTTCAAGAGTAAATTACCATATTCATGGTTTTATCCTTCAAAAATGCTATCACCATGCCCATACTGCCACAAATATTGTTATATCAATAAGACCTACTAATAACTGTTTAAGATGGTATTTAAAGGGAGGTATAACTAAAACTCTTATATTTGAGGTGTAGCTGAAAGAATGTTCTACAGTAGATTATTGTAAAACTGCAAACTGATTGTGGAATCAGGAACCCAGGCACATCAAAAATTTTGAAGTCATCTCATGGGTAAATGAGATAAATATGGACTCTATGTGAGATAGAGAGTTTGCTAGCAAAACATTTGACCAAGCCACTGAAGGCCAAACCAAACGCATAAATTGGTAGTCTGAGACAAACCTGTTTATCTCTTGAACAACCTGTGAGAAATGTTCCTCTTTTATATATGTTAAGCAAACCAAATATCATGTAAGCCATCAAGTTCTTTTTGTAAAAATAAAGGCAATAAACACGTTATGAAGAATGACAAACTCTCCTAGTTCGAGCAAATAAAGCACCTGCAAAACAGCAAGTGGAAGAACCTATATTTGAGTTTCAGAGTCAAATCCGAGGCAGTGTAAAAGCTAAAAAAGCATGTGGATTCCTCTCCCCTGGAAGAATTGAGGTAATTTTTGAAGTTCCTCTCCTCGCTGAGAGCCTAAGCACTAAGAGGTGAAAAGCAGAGGAGACCAGGCCAAGGAGCTTCAGAACTTCTCATTGTAACATGGAGCTGACACTTGGAGGTGTCTGCTTCAAACATTTATGCTACACAAAAAATGATTTGGAGTCTGAGTTTATATTCTCAAACTGACAACAGCATGCATATATAAAAAACATGGCTATGTAAAGAAATATACAGAAATAAATATCTTTTCACTCATGGGTGGTATCTCTATGCAAGCACATTTTCTCCAGGCACCACAGTACAGACATCCACTCCCTGAGTTTTCTTACTGTGATTTCTGATTAATATTTATTTTGCATACAGAATGGGGGAATACACTGAACCCTTAATACATCTTTTCGCTTCCAGAAACCTAAAGGAAGCACTACCCAGACAACAGCTGTCACCTGTGGGCTCGATCTCTAGAAACGTATTTTTTTTCTTTTAAGAGCTAAAAGTATCTAATGTAACTACAGATAAACTGGAAAAAGTATTCACAAGCTGAATTGCTTTTTCTTTGTAAACATCTTAAATTTGCTCTCCTGATTTAGATCCCTTGCTTCAAAGACTTTCCAATGATGAGGGGCATTGCCTCTTTTGTAAATGATTAACTACCTTAGAGTTTCAAGGGTAATCTAATTCTTGTTTGGTATATTAATGACATGACCCCATAAACCCTAAATGTATCAAAGAAAAGACTTCACAAAATCTCAAGTGTACTGTGCACCCAGACAAATCTGCTATGTGAATATAATTTGCATTTAAAGTCTTATATACTCAATCATTATTTGTAGATGCATGCTACAAATTCACAGAAGTGTGTTAGAAAGCAGAAGTAAAAGCTATAAAAAAATCACTGTTAGGTGAATTATAATTACTCTCTTGACTCTCAAGTGGTAAAGGCTTTTCCCAGACAATGGGTCACATGCTTAGTGTGGACTCATTGTCCTTGTAGACTGGAGAAAAGCAGTGTGGCTGGAGTGAGGTATTGCTGGGACATCTGTGAAATGACAAAATTCTGACACCTAGACAGTGCAGAGTAAGCTTGTGTTTTGTTTATGAAGCAATCCTCTGAAAATAAAAGAATTTTTGTTATATGTGTCTTAGCACAGCCTAAAGGCACACTTCCTTTAAGGGGTGTGTGATAAACATATTAACCTAAATCTTTTATTCTTTTCTTCATGTTAAAAAGTGATTCCAATAAGCAGAGTTCATGGACTCATTCTCCATCCTGTGGCTTTGTGTACTAACTTCAAGCATGATCTGTAGCCATGTGGGCTCTTTAAAGACCAGCCCTCAGGAAGATGAGCAGAGCTTACAGCCTAAATACATTTTCAGTACCTGAAACATCTGTTCTTCCCTTTCATTTCTGAAAATCAAAGCAGAACTCAGGCCTTGTTTCTATGGATGCAGCAGTTGTTTTCAGAGTTATTTCGACTACAAACAGACTTTTCAGTTCTCATGCTTTTGTGCAAGCTTCGTAGTTTTAACCCTTATCTCAGGCTTTTCTTCTTCTTTTCTTTGATCTTATGCCAGAGAAATCTGAACAGGCAAAGCGAATTTGTGGTGTTTGTTCATTTTCAACGTTGGAGTTCTAAACAGAAATGCCTGATCCATCAAAAACCTTTACTCGGGTGCAAGTGACAGTCACCAAGTGCAGAAACACACACCAAATGGGCTGACTTTGGTGGGGACACACACACACACACACGATGACATGCTTTTCTGATTTTACACCTACATTTCAATTGGTAAAAATTTTAAAACTGGAAGACAGTATGGAGGTGGGGTTAGAAACTACTTTTGAAAGACAAGAGTTGAGAAATTTCGCTTGTGCTAAGTTTTGAAGGAGGCAAATGTTGATGATGCTTTTCTTGTTCAAACTGTAGCATCTCCATAGAAGCTGACAACATATATTTTATATAAAGAATTTGTTTTACATAAGGAAGATCCTTATGCAATCTCTTTTTGAGTGTGTTTTGAAATTGTCACTGATGGAGTCAAGAATAAAAAGGAAAGGGTTACATGGAAATATGATAATATAACGCGGCAGAGTTAGCTGGGAGTAAGTAAACTGGAAATAGCTTCAACTTTCTGGGTTTGTTTTAGTTTTGCTTTTTTTGTGTGTGCCTTTCTTGGGGGCGGTAAATGTCATTTTGAATTTTTTCTGGCTTTCAGAGAAGGTACAGGAGTCAGATAGTAAATTTATTCATAAGAAAATTTTGTAAATTGAGATTTAAATGAATATAGGTGCTTCAGCCTTTTTGAGTAACGGAACACAGCCTGAACTGTGAGCCCAGCACAGATAAAAGTACATTTTCCAGTTTCACACTCCTGGTCTGCAGACCCATGGTAGCACAGTGGCTGGTGCATCTCTGGTGATCCACAGCTTGTCTCCTTGACCTCATCTTAACAAATCTTCAGTGGGGTGTAAGTCCATTTCTGGCCTTTACTTATTTAGATCAAAGAAAATAAAAATGAAACAAAACAAAAACAAAGCAAGCCCAAAATCCAGCAGGGTAACATGAGATCCCATAGTCCCATATCCAGCACCAAGGACAATCTGCAGCAAGATGTGGCTCTACCTCTATGGCAGTGCTCATGATTGTACCTCTCATGGCTTCTGTCCTGGAACAGCTTTGCTCAGTTCTTGCAGATTTCTTCAGATGAACCATGTACCTGGCTTCTCCACCCTCCTTCAGTCTCTGCCGAACTTTGACCATCACACTCAGCTTCACAAATTGCCCCATCATGGTCACACTGCCTGCTCCCCCATCTTTGAAATCTGGGTGGAAGGCTTCCTGACTCCACAACTTTTTCATTCTGTATGTGATTAAAATCAGTACCATATTGATGACAAACACCAAGGTCTGCAGCCAGTTGGAGCAGTAGCCAGCTTCCTCTCACTTGGTTGTAGGGGTGGAACACTTGCACTGCAGAGCACTGTCAACCAAATCTGGAAGAATACATTTGTAGGTGACAACTCTTTTGGAACATGGTGCCCCGGAGCACTCTTCTCAAAGCAAAATCTTTCAGCTTTGAAATTTTGAGGCTGCAAGGATAGGGTTCTGCTCATTCTTGTGATACTCTCAGGCCATCTTTTCTTTTCTGCTGCTTTTCAGCAACCAAGTTATCCTCTATTCCAACTTGGCAGGTGGTAATTACCAGAGCTTTCTTTTTGGTTAGACTTAAACTTTTTAAGTTATTCTGCCTGGTCCTTTGATCTTAATTCCCAAGGTAGATCTGACTAAAAGCTTGCAAAATTAGCCATGCCATAGCCTCATCATTAGACTTCCTTGAAATTTGTTCTACAAGATTATGTAGTCTTTTTCCTTTAATATCAGTCTTCTACAAAGTCACTGGGCACAGCAAAATGCAGACAAATTTTATGCCAAAACAGTACACACTGTCAGGAGTCCAACAGCCAATACAGTCCTTGTTACTATACTTGCAATCTTGTAAGCCTGGTTTTTAGAGGCGACATTTCCATCATTGCTTTGCTATCACATGTTTGACTAAAATCTCCCATCAAGTTCAGCTTACAGCATTCCAGGGCCGATTCTTCAACTGTTATCTCCAAAACTTTCCAAACTTCCTTTAATTTAGTTCCAGAGGCTCCTGAGCCACATGGTCAGGTACAGTCACAGCAGCAGCCCTACTTCTCTGGCACCAAAATCTAGCTTAATTTTTCATTCCTGGGACAAAATATCCAACAATCACAAATTAAAGGATGAAAGATTTATTTTAGCTCACAGTTTGCAGAAGTCTCAGTCCGTGGTCTACTGGGGCTTTTACAGATGGCATGGTGAAGGAGTAAAGCAGAGCAGAAACAGTCCATGGCAAGGCAGGCAGGAGGCAGCAAAGCAGCAGCTTTCTTTCCCTTTTACCCCATCCAGGCTACAAGTCTGTTGGTTCATGCCACCCACACCCAGCTTGGGCATTCTCATCATCCACACCAAGAACTATGCTAAACCAGTCAGTGCACTAATTTAGTTATTACATACACTTAATCTGTTGTCAGACACCCTAGATCCTGCAACCTCTGAAAAGCCCCATCTCTGAGTAGATGAGGATTGAAGGGACACGTAAATACAAACTATAACATCCTGCCTCTGGATCCCCAAAGTTTCATGCACACCCCTTTAAACTGTAGGGGGACATCCAGATAGAAGCCGTAGCATCTTATCTAAATTGTGTTAATTTATTTCATCTCTTTCCCCATGCTTCTTACTGTGTGTGTTAAGCTCCTTTATTGAACCATGTAATTTAAACTTTAAATTTGATTTATTTTGTTCCATTATCTTGGAATAGTATATTAGCTTTCTGTTGCTTCTCTGATAAATGATCACAAGCCCGGTGGTTTAAAACAACACAAATTAACTATCTTTATAGCTCTAAAAAGGAGAAGCTTAAGACAGATTTCTCTGAGCTGAAGTCAGTGTGGCAACAAGACTGTTCTCCTTTCCGGATTCTTGAGGGGAACATCTTTCCTTCTTGTCTTTTTCAGCTTCTAGAGCAGTGATGGCAAACCTTTTAGGGCCTCCAATGATACAAGACTTCACTGAGGCATGCATGCCATAGGTTCACAGACACTGTTCCTACCCCCACTCCTTGGCACATTAGGCACTTTTACATCACTGGTAAAAAATACGCTTCCCGTTAAAAGGAGAAAATACTTATTTTAGCTCATAGCTTCAGACCATGGTCAGGTGGCTCCAAGGGAGAAATGTAGCAGAAGGCCATGATGTAACAAAGCTGCTCACTTCATGGCTGCCAGCAAACAAGGCACAACGGAAAAGGATCAGAGAGGAAAGGACCTGATATAGTCCCAAGGTCACTCCTTAAAGACCCATCCAGTCACATGCAGAGATGTGCTCTACAAATCTCTCCAGCCACTCAAATAGGCAGTCAAGATTAACCATCATGCTTAAATAGGGACCCATTTCTAAGCCCAAAATCTTCAATAGCAGACTGAGTCTTTCTCACAATGTCATCTTGTTGTGCAATATTATGTATGAACATGTCTTTAGATATAAACACTGTGGGAACGTCACTATTCTGTCACAATAGAGTCCTGACATTGTGCCTGGAAGCTACCATTGACTGTACCGATGTAATTTTCATATGTTTACAGGTCACCTATTTTTTTATCAGTCAATCTTTCATTCATTTAAATTTGAATTATTCTTATGTGCATCATGGGGTTAAGGAATTCTCTCCTGAAAACCACTTCCCCTTGTCCTTTACACAGAAGCAGAAGCCCATAACTTTATCCTGTCCTTTTCTCTGACATTAAAGGAGACCCAGAGCTACAAGAAAAACCTTGATTTGCCATTTCAGTTGAAGTTATTAACTCAAAACTAGAGTCATGAACTATCCTGATTTGCCTGGTACTGAGTTTTCCTACAATCCATATCCTCTGTGCCACATCCAAAATATTCATGAGTAAACTAGAGCATCAAACCTCCCTCTGCATTTCCTGCCTGTCCGCTTAGTATCTCCTATCGCTACTGACACTAGAGGCAAGTGTGCTCTGGTGGTCAGATTCTTAGACAAGGAATCCAAAAGCTGTGATTCTGTGCTTAAGAATCTCTGAGCCTATCCCCTACCTTTCAGTTCCTAGATTTGCTCACAAAGAGAGGAAAGAGTCTTTGGGAAGAAACACAAAGTTTTCTTTCTTAAACAATTTTTTATTTCAAAGAAAATAGTACAAAAAAGGACGATAGCAAAGTACAAAGAAAACAAAGCAAGGTCATTAAAAATGATAGGGGTTTCAAACCAAATGACAGGGATTAACAGTGGTTGTTATATTACATATTGGTATCTTCAAAGAAGTTGCTCAGGTTACCAGATGTAAGACTAGAAGATTGATCAAATCGTTAAAGGGAATAAGAAAATAATAATTTAAAAGAATGTTAGAGACAATATGTAGTTCCACTAGACAGGATTGTAGGATTTCACCAATGTTTCTTACACTGCAAATTATTATCATCACATAATTTGCCAAGATTACCAGATATAAGCATGAAAAATTGGTCTAGATATAAAAAAAGACTTTTGATCATTAACTGTTCCCCTCAACAAACCGTCAGATACCAGTGGTACAGTTATGCCACCACCGATCCATATATATATATGCCTTAGGATTTTCTTTTTCTTCTTTCCCTCATGCCAGTTGCTCCTTCCTTTGAGCAATTTCTTTCCCTTTCTTATTATCAATTGTACATTTTGCGTTTTATTTACTCTTTCATGTTCTTATACCAGGGAGACAATGTGATGTTTACATATGTGAGTCTGATTTATTTCATTTATGAGTATGGTCTCTAGTTGCATCCATTTACCTATAAAAGCCTTGAGTTTATCTTTTTTTTACAGCTGAGTAATACTCCATCATATAGAAATATCACATCTTTTTTATCCATTCCTCAGTTGATGGGCATTTGGGTGGTTTCCACGATTTAGCTATGACAGATTGTGCTGTTATAAACATGCATGCACATATATCGCTGTGATATGAAGCCTTTAATTCTTCTTGAAAAATACCCAGAAGGAGAATAGCTGGGTTAAGAGGGACTTCTAATCCTAATTTCATGAGGAATCTCCAAACTGATTTCCACAGTGGTTTCACCTAGCGACCATGCCACCAGCAGTGGAGAAAGGTTCCTTTTCCTCCACAGTCTCCCCAGGATTTGTCATTGGTTGATTTTTTTAATGACAGCCATTCTTTGTGGGCTAGGATGCAATCACAGTGTTGTTTTAATCTTCATTTCTCGAATGACTATTTATGTTGAACATGTTTTCCTATATTTATTTGCCATTAATATTTCTCAATCTGAGAAATGTGAGTTCATTTCAGATGCCCATTTCTGGATTGGGTCTTTTTATCTAGAACATAGAAAGAATCACAAAGTTTTCTTATAATTCTAAGAGCTTTTATATTTTTGATGAAATTACTACTAAGAGTAAAGTGGACAAAAGAAAAGTTTATTGCTAGGGCTATTGTTCTCCACTTACTAGAATCTTGACAAAGCAGGAAAAGTAGCTGTTTATAGGGGTTGCACTGGTTTTTGACTATTTACATGGAAAGTACCTGCGCTCTTTCTATGGACTTCTCAGATCCAAGCAAATATTTGAAGTTTGGGGCAATTTAAACTTTTAAATAGGTGAGGAAGCATATAATTAGGTTTGAGTTTCTCTCATGACCAAAATCAAGGCTTATTTCAAGGCGTTCCAAAGGTCTGTCAGTAATTTTAACATGTTTGTATATGAATTTGTGGCAATATAGTTGTTTCCTAAATACTTTTGCAACAGCACAAATGGAGGTATGAATTGCTACTTCCATAAAATATTCTACAAACCAGATATTCTAAGATCTAAAAAAGATAATATAACTGCAATTTTTAATGGTTCCTGGATAAGATGGAATTTTTACATGTTAACTCATTATTAACATTTATACTATTCAAATTTATAATATGGAGGGTGCAAAAAGGAATTTTAGAAGGGAGAATATTTAAATACTCTTAAGAATAGTCCTATTATATTATTTATGAATCGGTATCTTAAAAAGAAGGGACTTGGAGGAGTAAAATATAATTTTATGACCACCTGTGATTCTTAGGAGGAATACTCTTTTTTACATCATTTATTTAACTCCTGCCCACCATCCACATAGTGATCCTTTGACCACTACTTGCATCTCAAAACAGCTATTAAAAATAACCATCAAAGGAGAAGTAAAAGTTTGCTTTCTTGTAGGATATGCTGGGGTCACCTAACTTGAGCTCCTAAAGCAAAGTATCCAGAAGAGAAGGATGTTGTCTGTGCTCTGCACCTCGTTCTCCTGTAACTCATCCTCATGGCTGTCTTCATGCAGGAGCCTCAGACCCTTCTCCATGGGCTGTGGCAGGGAGTCTGGCTTACAGTCAAGAGTTTGAGTGTAATTTCTGCCTGGCTTCTTCTTTTCTTCTTTTAATAACAGTAGGAGAATAAGGGAAAGTGAAGATGGGCATATTCAATAAGCACTGCAGACTTGGTTTTTAAAAGAGAACTCAATATCCTAGCAGTTTTTGGCTGCTCTCTCTGGCCTATAGTAAGGATGATTGGAAAATGCAATTTTCTGTTATTCGTTCCCTTGTTACTTATTCATTTCCTGTGGGCTTAAGTCTGAGCTGACCATCAGAGCTTACTCACTTTCTTTTCCTGCTGTTCTCTTTCTTTTTTTCTCTCTTTCTTCTCCTCTCTTTCTTTCTTTTTCTCCCTCCCTCCCTCCCTCGCCCCCTTCCTTCCTTCCTTCCCTCCTTTTCCCACCTTCCTTCCTTCTGCTTGTCTTTCCTCTTATTGATTTTCCTTTCTGAAGTTTCCTTACTTGTTAGTGCCAATGAACATGCCTTCAGAACTTAAAGGAAAATTTGTCATACCAAAAGAGCAGATGCGTAGCTCTTGTCTACTTGGACCTCCAGCACAGTGCCTAATCAGACAGATGCAGGGACAAATACACTAATCCACCGAAGAAGCTTTACCATTAGGCTGAGATTTTACAGCCCATCTTGGACATATAAGGCAAGAGCGAGATTCACTACTGTAAGAGTGCATGAAGATCACAGTCTCACATGTTTCTTGCGGATTTAGTACCCATTTCCCCCTGTATCTTTTGCCTGTAGTTAACAGTCATGTATTCTGCTTTACTTTTGCTTTATTTGAGTTTTATCCATTATATTTGATTTGAATTCTATATAATCAAATCATTACCAACAACATAGCAAATGCACATTATTCTTCACGGAAAACGAGTAAGTACATGAGGGATACTTTCATGTCATTATATAGCAACGATTTTCCTTTGTAAGTTTTTCCTGTGATTATATTACATTAGTTAGATTTTATGCATATTTATGTTGTTAAACACAAAAGTTCAAGATTAAAAAAATAAATGTTTTATTACCTTTTCTGTTTAAATGGAAAGCTGTCCACATCTTTATTTTGGTTTAAAAAGGCAAAAAATAATAAAAATGATACAATTTCAAAGCAAGATGATAGGAAATTAATAATAATTATTATATTGCATATTATTGGGCTGGGGTTATAGCTCAGCAGAATAAGTGCCTGCCTGGCAAGTACAAGGTCCAGAGTTTGATCCCTGGTACCAAAAAAAAAAAAAAAAAATATATATATATATATATATATATATGTTGCATATATATAATATATATATTGCATATTGTTATCTTCAAATCAGTTGCTCAGATTACTAGGCACAGATATACAAAACTGATCAAACAATACAAGCACTAACATTTCCTAATAGAAATCAGTAGTACAATTATCTTAGCTGTTAACATCTTGTTCATTTGAGTCATATTTTCTGAGAGCCTAAAATTACAATCTAGAGGCAAAAACAGTAAGTGGTAAACAGAAAGATCTATAACTACAGACTGTGGGACATGTTCTAAGGGGAGGAAAACTTGCAATTACACAATAATGTGCTGCTTTGTGGTATATGTTGGTGGACTGCTCCATCAGGGAAGGCCTTACAAAGGTAACCTTTGGCTGCACAGAGATTAATCTCCACAAAGTGAAGGGAAAAGAACAATTTCACATTAAATCCAAACAGCTTCAAGCATAAATCTTTAAGCCTGTGTGTTCTAATTCCTGCCTTGGCTGAAAAAGATGTGAGAAGCATTTACACCTAATGTTCTCTTATATCTTTTACTAACCCAAACCTCATTAGAAATTTGTACAGGTCGAGTTTAGATTAACTACTGAAGTCAGAGGAGACTTAGTAAGTTGTCTTCTAAATCAGACAACTGTTTTCAAACCTGGACTTGGCCTACTTCATAACTGTCTCTTGAGTTGGTAAACAATATAAGAACTTTTTGCTAGCAACGTTGTCTGAGAGACAAGCATGTGTTCTCTTCCAAAAGATGTGTTTAAAACAGGGAAAATTAACAACACAGGGCTGCAGTGCTTAGTGATGGTGCAGTGTGGGTGCAGGTGGAGCTAGGACCCGGTTTTCCCACAGAGTATATCTGTTGTACTTAGATCCAAAACGGTAAAGTATTATTAAAATATAGTGTCCAAATACACCTGATTGTCTGTCCATTGCCAGGCAAAATTCAAAGGAAAATGAGAGAGATCATTCAGCAGGTTTAATTAATTAATTTTCAGCTTACTGCAGATTTCTCACTGTGAGCAAATAGCAGTGGTGTCGTATTTCACTCATAAGTGCTTGCTTGGTCAAATTAAAATGGATTTGTCTAAATATCTGAAGGTACTGGTTTTCCTACCAGCAATGTCTGGTAGACTAAAGATGGTAGTTTTGGTTCTTTATTCCAATTATTCTACAGTTACCTAATTTATTTTTATCAATGGAGTCTATATATACCTTGAAATGGCAAATGCATTACTTTGAATAAAGTTTACTGACACTCTACGCCTGGACAGCCTGGATAACTGACCCCAAGGACTCATGTTCCCCTGGCAACAGGGGGTACTTGAAATTTCTGTTTTGTGAAGAGGTTTGCAAAAGAATCCCAGTCTGATATCTACAGATTATAAGGGCTTTGTCAATAAAATCTGTATCGACTGAGAACTGAAATAGAACTGAGAGTTGCACTGTAATAAGTGCAAGGAGAAAACCAAGACATTCGCATTTTGCTGGAAAGCAAAGTACAGAAGATAAACTCATTTATAGAAATATGTAGAAACATGACATCTACAGGTTCTAGAATCTAAATATTGATTTGCCTTTTTATTCTTATGAAATCTGTACCTTTCACTACTGACACAGGCAGAAAAATAACACGACCATGTTATACTTACCAGATGAAGAAAATGGATATGGTGGGAGGTTGGAGGACTGTTGTGATGGGCACGTGCTGGGAACCTCACTGAATGCTGAGTGTACTTCAATGTGGCCAGCTTGGTTTGGCGGCACACATGTCCATTCCAGCGCTCAGAAGGCCGAAAGCAAGTTAGCTGCAAGTCTGAGGCCAGCATGGGCTACACAGAGAGACCATGTCTCAAAAAATAAAAATCAAACACAATGAAACAAAACTAAATAGACTCTAACATCACACAGCAGGAAAGTGCACAGAGGTTGTTTTAACCAAGTTGTATACACTGAGGGTATTTTGAGACCTACTGAGTCAGTCCCATGTTATGAGCTACATATAACTCCATCGCAAAACCACTTCTGTGGAAAACAAAGCACGCTTTGTTGTCACCCCAAATAAGAAAGCTAGGGTGGCTCGTTTCTAATGTGGTTACCTGAAGATTGTGTGCTTATTGAAGTCTGGCTGTGGCAAGTTATTCAAATGTAGGAGAGCCACAACCCTGCTGTATAATTTTATAATACCTCTTAGCTAAGGGATTTACAATTTGGGGTTGGAGAAGAGAAATCCATGAAACTGTTACAAGGTAATATAAAATTGTGTGATAAAAACCAACTCTCATATAATTGTGTGAAAATATGTTCTTCAGAATAAAAGATTTTAGGAGGGCAATTCAAATGCCTCACTTTCCAAATTTATATCTGGTTGCATTGGATCTGCTGATATTTGCATGTGTGTGCTATAGATTATTAACAAGATAAAGATTTTATTTTTTTTCACAACTGCTTTTTCTGTAGCCCAAACACTATACTTTTGGATTAGATTGCTCCTGTTCTTCAAATGGAATCTGGTTTGACTTGCTCAGCCACACCCTACCAGTTACCTGACAAAGACAACTTTCATGTAGAATATTTGGTTCAAAAGGGGCTATTCCCCTCACGTTTTAAAGTGAAGTATCCTGCTGTCTTCTGACACCATATTCCTCTTGGTCCCTCTTCCGTACCACTGATACGGTATTTGCCTAAAATTACAAATCAATATTGCCTCCATGCTAACTTCTACCACTAGGTTTTACTATATAACATGTTTAATGAATGTGTGGGACTAAACAATGTGAATTACAAAACTGAATAAAGACAAGTAAACCTGGAAATGGGATCATAAAATGACTGTTTTAGAATATAAAATGGGAAGACAAAAGAATCTTAACCATAATCTTAATCTTTCCTGGCAACTACCAAGTTTCTTGGGATGTCTTCTTTCTTCACAGGGAAAACGTGTGCTGAGTCAAAAAATCCTATCCAGTCCCTACCAACTTTCCCAGGACTTCCACCAGGATCATATTTCACAGCTGTCTATTTGCTATGTCTGAGTTCCACAGTCAGGAATAAAAAGGATGTGGGTATTCTTTATTCAAAGGATTAGGACCAAAAGTTTCAGGCTGTGCATGCTTTCAGAATTTGGATGATCTGCGTATATAAAATGAGATATTTTAAGAAAAGGACCCAACCTAAACACAAAATTTATTGATTTTTCACCTACACCTTAAACACATGGCCTAGAGTTAATGTTACACAAATTTTCACTGACCGGCTCCATGCAGTCAGTTGTGGGATTTTCTACCTGTGGCCTCATGCTACTGGTTCAAACCTTTCAGATTTTAGTGAAATTCTGATTTTGGATTTTGGGTTCAGGAGTGTTAGTTCGAAGGGAAAAGGAAAGCCAGAGAAATTGTTTTATAAACAAGCAGTGTTTATAAAAGTTTTAGGGTTCTTAACTCTCTTTTCATTTCCCTCCAAGCTTGATTTTCTGATACTGATGCCTATTCCTGGACAACTCTCAGACAGAAAACACTCACGTACAAACACCCAGACTTATGCATCTCCAAGGAAAACCTATATATTTCTAAGGGAGATTATACAAATGAGTTTAAGATCAATTACTGCTTTCATTTGAAGGATGGGCAGTTTGGGAAATTTTAATACATATAGCAAGAGAATCCTTCACATCAGTATGTAAAGTTGTCTTTGTTCTGTTCTGTCTCAGTTTTAGCTCCTAGACTCTTTCATGGGACTGAATGTCTCAGACGGCACAGACAAATTAGGGTGTTAAGAAATAAAACAGTTTTTCTTCCTTTATTCTAAATTTAATGTGGAACAATTCCATTTATGTTCCCAATGCCGATTGGGGGAAGGTTGTTTGTTCAAGATGAAGCGAACTGACGTTGCTTTAGCTCATCAAAGAGGTAGTAGGCATTTCCAGGCTCCAGGGTCTAGATGTACATGACCTAGGAAAAATTTTGTTGGCTGTTGTAGATTTTGTTCTTTCTATCAGATGTTGCAAGAATTTATGAAAACATAATGCATTATTTTACTACCTCTTTTTCATGTTTCAAACCAAAGTGTTCTGGTTGACTTCGGCTTCCTGAGGTTTGGAGGATTTCAAATTGATCATGACTACCACAAATCTCCTCAAGGGATTTACTGTAGGAAATATTTTTCAATGCAAATCTTCCTACTAAAAAGAGATTTACCAATGCTTAATGCATTTCCATCTTCCTCTATTCCTATTCCAATGTGGAACCCCACCATCACCCACTTCTACTGTGCCTGTGGTTTGTTAAAAATAGAACTTAAGCCAGTTTCTATTGCCTTGCAAAAGCTCCATAGCCTGCCTCTCTTCATGCAAAATATTTATCCTTTCAGAATATACTCCAACTTTATTATGCAAGTCTTTTTAACAATATATTCTTTATACAACCAAGCCAGTTGTAATTAGCCTACAGAGATGTTTGCCAGGTCCATCTTTCCTAAGTGATTCTCCCCAGTGTTCTCAGTGAGCTGCAAAGCAGTGAAAAGGCAAAGGACTGTGCTGTGTGCTGAGAGAGGCCAGAATGGGGCATCTCTGTCTGCTCTGGCAGGACTTCTGTCCTGCCAACCTACAGTTCTCTTGGAGCCCAGAAGTTGTCTGGATGAATGCAGTGGGGAAGAGTGTCTCACTCCATCACATGGGTGGCAAGGCTTCATGTGCGCCCTCAAGGAAGTAGCTCTTATAATTAACTTCTGTGAGTGGTTCACAGAAATAGCCTGTCTGTCATACAAACTTCGTCACTGTTCTTCGTATTTTTGCTTCCAAAAACCATTTCCTTTGCCTTGAATGGGGAAAAGAGAAACTTCCTTACATTGATCAAGGTACTGTGTTCTGTGTGTGTGTGTGTGTGTGTGTGTGTGTGTGTTTCCAAGTTAGACTGTCTACACTGCAGTGTTCGGATGCCTCAGCTCGACCAGATGAACTTACTTCGCACAATTTCACCATTGTCCTGAGAATCTGAAACTAGTTCCTTGTCTAATAAACACTTGCCATAAAACAAGCAAGATTTATGGTTCAAATCTGTCTCTTGGCTTCACTTTTGTTTGACCATTTAAAAATGTTTTACCCATTTCTCTTTACTCTTTAGGCTCAGCTCCCAAGGTATAGACATTAATAAACTCCATCTTTCCCTAAACGCCTCTTATTTACATTTGCTGAAGTTTCCTACTATGGTCCTCTCTGTTCTCTACCCCAGAGTTTTCTTGAACACTCAGAATGGATCATGAATCCTGGAATCTGGTTTTCTCTTTCTCTCTCTGGGATCGCAGAACTGGTTGGTAAACTTGGTCCCACAATTACTGTCCAAAGTGCCTACATGAGACCTCTATATTAAACAGCTACTCTGGGTTTTTGTATGTGCGAGCTTGGGTGAGGGAACACATTCCTAGTTTTTTTTTTTTTTTTTTTTTTTTTTTTTTTTGGTGGTACTAGGGATTGAACTCAGGACCTTGTGCTTTCCAGGGAGGCACTTATTCCACTGAGCTATATCCCCAGCCTGGGAACACATTCCTAATCTTAACTCTCTGGGTTTATTCTCTGGGCACAGGCAGGAGATAGGCCATGAATATTGATTTCTACCCTAGCACAAAAATATGATATTATTAGATTAGGTAATAAGTTTGCTCTTTGTATTTTTTTATAACTATGAGCTTTTGTTACTAGGAAGGTAAAAAAGTTATATAGAATAAACACTTAAATAATATGTGCTTGAGAGATTGTAGAATCCCCTGAATCACAGAAATGCCCATATTTTCTTTCCTTAGACATCTTGAAAACTAGAAAATTCTATTCCTCTTTACTCAAACTTAGTAGTCAATGTTATAGGACAGGATTTTCTTGATCATAGCTATATCACCAAATTAAGATATTAATCCCTTAAGTGCATATAAACTAAGCCTAAAATCAAGGGATTAAAAGATGAGTTATAATAACTTTCCATATGAAATATAGTATAAAGCCCTCTTTAAAATACATAACACTCAAAAATTAATACTACAGATCAAATGTCTTCAATACCCAGAAAGATACAGTAAACAAAAAGATATTTACCTCACATGATATCATTTATATTTTATCTCAAATATTTTGTTAGGAATAAGAAAAAAATACACAGCCAGAAGGAATAGCAGATTGTTCTAGCAGTGTATGAGAACACTGGAAGGAAAGGAAAGAGAACTGAAAGCCAAGGCACACAGCCACACTTTTGGGACAACACTGAACTTGGCAACTATGTCTGAGTTCCTGAGAGTGGGCAGGAGTTCTGTGGGGGGGGGTGCATCTAATGAATACTGACCAGGGAGGGGGAGTGCAAAGATGAACCTTAGAATGAGATGGTCTTTATATAGGACAAGCTACTTTCATAAATCTCTCAACAACAACGAACTGAAATGTGCAAATCTTAAGTGTGCAGTATGCAAGGTAATATTAAGACAAGTGTTTAAAGATTAAAGGATGCTTTTCAAAGATTCCCATAATCACAAATGTTAGAAACAGTCCACTTTCTTAACAATATGTTGTTTGATTAAAAAAATCATGATGTACTCAAACTTTGGACACATATATAGTGATTAAAGTAGTACATGTTCTATCTTCATTGTATATAATATAAATATAATTGTATATGTTTATAATATTTATAGGTGATAAAGATATACCCTAAAACATCACTGGAAGCATGTTATTTAATATTATAAAATATGATAGCATGCACACATATACAACACACAAACACACATGCTCTCATAGGTTTGGACCCAGACAATAATTTTGATAAAGGACGTCTAGAGCAGTGAGATTATTAGTATCTCACTGGCAGTGAGGTAGGTAATTACTTTTTCTTTTACATGTGCTCTTTGCTTATGTGTGTTTTGTGAGCTATTATTCACAATAACAATTGTTATTGTTTGTGCCTAGATAACCCCTAAACCTCACGTAGTCTTAGATAAGGTTGTTTCAGAGATGGCTGAATCTAGAGTGTGTGATACTGGGATTAAGCATGTGCTATTATTAATAATCAGCCCATTGATTGGTTTGGTGTAGTTCTGACTAGGTTTAAGGATGTGAGCACTAACCCTCCCTAGGACAGGTAGCCTGCATACAATACAAGAGACAGAAGGACTCCCCCACCTTCTTGCTTTTGCTTTTTTCCACCTGCCATGAACTTTTGCCCCTGTGCCATGTGCCACCCTACCTTGGAGCCAGCTGATTGTGGACTGAAACTTCTAGTAACTTTAAGCCAAATAAACATTTCCCCCTTTAACTTTGGGTGTTAGGTATTTTTTTTTTTTTTTTTTTTTTTGCGGTACTGGGGATCAAACTCAGGACCCTGCGCTTGCTAGGCAAGCGCTTATTCCACTGAGCTATATCCCCAGCCCCCTGTTAGGTATTTTGTCTCAGCAACAAGAAAGGTTACTAAGACAACAGTGCATTGATTTTATCATCAGAAATCAAACTAAGAGAAAAAGGAAGAGTGTGTCAATTGAATGCATCTAGTCAGGTGAAAGCTGGGCAGTGAGTATGATGCAGGAACATTTCAAATCTCAAAGCTATTACACGATGGGGAGAAAAGAATCTCTTCATTTGCTATTGTTTGCCTCCCTTGGGAGAAACAAGGCTATTAAAAAGTGGCTCACGAGGATGTAAGCCTGAATTTTTCACATAACAAGTACACTTCATAACTGATCATAAAATGGAAGTAATTACAAGATTTGTAGAATCCTCGTAAGACACTTGGGGATTCAATGCATTTCTCTCCTTTTGCTCACAAGGATGCTAAGAAACAAAGAGCTTGCTTGTTCTATTGAAAATAATGCAAGTAATAGAGACAGGCAAGACTGAAGCTCAGGATTTATTTATTTCTTAAATTTCTAATCTGTTTAAGTTTCCAATTGCTTAAATTTTCAATCTATATCCAATATTAAATGTGGCACGATGCAGAAGTGAAAGGAGAGAAAAATCAATTCAACTTCTTATTTGTTAACTGTCCACCTTAAAATTGTGAATGTGGAAAATATAGCTTATGACAAAATGGCTACTTTATGTAAATTGTGTAATTATTATAAATTGGGACTAATTATCTCCACTAATAAAATTATAAAGAAAGGGCAGGGGATATAGCTCAGTGGCACAAATGCCTGCCTTGCAAGTGCAAGGTCCTGAATTCAATTTTTGATACCAAAAAAATACATATATATATATATGTATATATTAAGAAAATGTGAGTTTGTAATATGCTTAGAAATTAGTAGCATTGAGAAATTTGTATGTATGTTTCTACATGTATGTACACATATATGCACATGTATACTTATATTTCTGTGTGTCTGTATCTGTCTATATGTAACTCACACACACACTTAATACATCAAATGAATAATTTCTGTGCTCAAGGTAGAAATGTCTACATGGCTCATAATCTATAATTGGTAGCATGATTATAAAGAGAAGGAAGACCAGGTTAGGTATAGTGGCACAGGCCTGTTACCTTAGCATTTGGGAGGCTGAGGAATGGGGATCTCCACGAGTTCAAGGCTAGCCCCAGCCACATAAAGAATAGGGAGAACAAAGCATGTCTCTTTAGAAAACAAAAACTAAGACTGGACTGTAAAAAATACAGTGTCCTTTAGAGTGACCCCGAGTCGTGGAGGCAGTTCCAGGCTGTTGGAAGAATGTAGCTAGACTTATCTCCCTGCCTCAGATGCTTCTAATATAAACATCTAGAATTATCCATGTATAAATAAGACAGGTGATGACAACTGGTCATTTCTAGGCCATGTTACTTTCAAAGATCAAAATGTGTGGTCAGTGTGAAGTAGCTAAAACTAATACTGGGTGCATAAGCTGTGACCAGCTCCTTTTGACCCTTAGAAGGAGAATTAAAACTCACGTAAGTCTCACTCCTAAAACTACCTGAACCGTGGTTCCAGTTCTGCCTTTCTAATGATAAATTTCTTCCAAATGTCCATTTCCTAAATTTCTAGATAAAGTGATGAAGTATTTAACCTGTTTCTTTTATATCACATTCCAAAGTAACTCTTACATGCTCGTTGGCTGAAACTGCAGCTTCTAAAATATAGGATATTTTCTCTTCAGGCCTTTCTAAAAATTCTTCAAAGAAGTAGTAAATCAAAATAAGGGAAAAGAAATGAGGATAAAATGTCTTCCTCTATGTTTGGGGGTGGGTACCACCAAAATAGCGTGTGGTATGGCTGGTCTGTTTTATAATTACCATCCCATTGATCAAGTCAACCCTGAGGAATTTCAGTGTTATCATTATACATAATTCCCCAGAAATGTTAGTGCAAGTTCACATTGATGAGTAGCCACTTTGTGCCAGAAGTAGTAGAGACAGCTGCTGAGTAACTTTTCTATTTGCTGGTGTAAGTTTTCATTATGCTTAGCAGATGCTGCCAGTTCCTGAGGCTGCCAACCATGCCCCAGAGAAGATGCCACTGGCATGGGGTGTGCTGCTAGGAGAGGACAAACATTAACCTCTCCTTGCACACAGCACTCTGGGCTTTTAGATATTCCGCAGAGTCCAATGTCTGTTGCTTAAAGTTCTCAGAATACATAAAGGCTCATTTCTAATGTTTTTCAGACTTTATAGCATGATTGAATTTTATGATTACACCATAAAATATTGGGGATGGGGACTATGAAATCAAATCTAACAAATTCTATCTTTTCTGACAGTTGTGGCCTTTGGGATTTCTAATGACATTTGATTTGTTTGAAACATTGCTCACTGGTATGTTTCTTTCCTTAGTCAATTTATATTGAGTTTAAACTAGCAGGACACACAAATTTATAGCCTATGCATCATTTGAAAGACAGAGGTGAGAAAATGAGGATTTACAAGTGTATGAAGAAAGCTGAAGTATATTAAAATATATCTTGATAATCATGTTCCTTATTGCTATTGCATTTAAAATAGCCTCTACAAATGGGCTAAATAAAGACCATATTTTAAGTGCAGTTTATTTTTAAGGATATAGTTAGATTATTTTTAAAGCTGTACTTTGTGATAAAATATGAGTTATTAATATGTATAATTTCCTATATAAAAGCCTGATTATGCAAATATATGCACATATTCTCAATAGCTGCATCGTGTTGGATAAGACATTGTGTTACTTAGTTTATTTTATTCTTCCCCATTAGATCTAGAATCTACTCCCTGGAGGTAGATGAGACAGATGGAATGGTATGAACAGACACTACCTTCAAACAGTCAGAACTCAATAACAGTTGTTACCGTCATTATCATGTTTCCACATATATGCAGCTTAGATATTTAAAAAGTCACTATTTAAGAAAATAAAACGTATTTATTATTTACCTTAGTACCCAATTTAACACATACATTTAAAGTAGATGATAATAACAGTGTAGTGCACATTCAGAAAGCCCACAAAAAGGATTCTGAAAGTTTTTAACCATAAAAAGACAGATGTTTGAAAAGATAAATGTTTAACTTGTTTTAAATATTACATAATGTATACATGCATTGAAATATTACTTGTTGCCCTATTTATATGTATACTTTTAAGGTTTGAAGTTTAGCTTAAAATGAATTTGCAAAAATTAAATTTGAGGTAGTGTTTTATTTTTAAGATATGGAGGAAAAGCACACTTGGAGATTCACTTATTGCACTTACTGCAATGGGAAAACAAGTTATCATTACTACTAAGTTCTAAATTTAGTGGGCAAAGTGCATGCAAAAATGTGCATTTTATGCAATTATGATATATTCTTTTTAATTTTAAAAATTAAAAAATCTAACAAAACAACAATGAAGACAAAATCAAAACAACACAACAAAATGATACATGACCTCAAAACAAAATGATAGGAATTAACAACGGTTGCTATGTTACATACTGTTGTCTTCAATGAAGTTTCTCAGTCCACCAGACATATGAATGGAAGATTTTGAGCTACCATATATTAGCATTTAAATTTCCTAAAAAATGTTTTTTACATTTAAGAAGTCAAAATCATTACATTTCCAAAATTTGTCAGACAGTACTAACAATATTTCATAGTTTTTCTAAGATAATGATTTAGTAACATTTCTAGGAAATTACTACATATTGTTTGTACCAGGAACTTCATACAGAGCATAACACTTAGCCTTCCAAATTAAAAAAGAAAAAGAAAAACTGGAAAATATGTACTGTTATTCTCAGATTTTAAAACTGAGATAAGAGAGACAGAAGTTAAACATAGTGGTTAGTTCCAAATGTAGATTGCTGTGAGTGAAGAATGTAAACGTAAATTGCTTAAACTCAGAACATGCACTCTTCCTTTGTCAAAAAATGAATCCCAGTGATGCTGAAAAACTGAATATCCATAGGAGTATAAAAGAATTTTAATTTCATCACTTGAAGAAATTAATTTTGATATGAATTCAAACTAAAAAAGCTTCTGGAGAAAAACATAAAATACATTTATGGCTTTGCATAAATATATTAGTGGCACAAGTACTATGCTTAAAGGAAAATACATGTTATAAAATGTTTAATTGAATCTCACTAGAAATAAAAACTCTGAATTTCCAAATTCACCCATAACCTCATGAAAATGCAAGCTATAGTAGATATGGAGGAAGTTTTTACACACATGTATTTGACAAAAGTATTTTGTTTAACATTCAAATAACTTATAAATCCAGAAAAACACTGTCCAAGGGAAGTGGGCAAAAGACTGGAGAATTCACAATAGAAAACATTTGAATGGCTAATGAGGACCCAATCATGATCCACATTATTATTAAAAAGGTAAATGCAAATGAAAACATACTATGGTTGTATTTCATAGTCACTTTAGTGTCTGAGGTTCCAACAACGAAAAAGAGAAGGTGTTAGTGAAGGTGTATAACAATCACGTTCTCAAACATTGCTTTGAGTGTAAAGGGCATTTTAAAAATTAGTTGACATTTTTTTTAAAAAGGGTGTAACTGTTAAACATTCCATAATTCTGTATTATGGCACTTTTTGTCCTGTGTATTTAGTTGAGAAACGATAACATACATCCTCAGTAAAGCTTACACACGCAATCTTATAGCGGTCTGACTCAGAACAACCAGTAACTAGAAACAACCTAGAATAAGTGAGATGGCAAATAACCAATAAAAGATGGAAAAATAAGTTGTATTTCTATATACAAGTAACAAAAGCATGAACTAAAATTTAAATACCATTTACAATTACTCAAAATGAAATTATTAGATATAAATCCGGTAAAACACTGAGAGGAACTGCTGCACTGGAAAATAATGAAAGAAATCATAGATCTAAATAGATATTTCATGTTCACAGTTTGGAAAGTTCAATATTGTGAAGATGTTAATCTTCTGTTTAGGGAAATTAATTATGTAGGAGGATGAAAATACATATAGTATTTTTTTAAAAAGCCCAAATATCCAACAGGAGCGTGGATGAAAATATTGTGTTTTCTCCATTAAAAAGAACTTTTCAGCAATTGAATGAATAATCCACTGATACAAGGAAATACAGATGAATCACAAACTCAGCTTTAGTTGTGTGATAGAGGAGATATGATTTTACATGGTGCTCAAGAATAGATAAAATTAATCTATGCTGGGAGAAATCAGAGCAGGAGCCACATAGGCATGGTGCGGTAAACTGTAGCAGGGTACAAGGAAACTTTCTGAATTGATAAAATTCTCCACACACTGAAGTGGTAATATTATGTATGATTCGCTTTGTCAGAGCTCAATGAATTGTACATTTTAGATCTCATTTAACTGTTTGTAAATTTTACCTATTAAAACATCCCTTCTCCCTCCTTTAAAATAAATTAATTTCAAAGTGAGATGATCTCATCATGGACATGACGGGTAGAGACAATGAGAGGAAAATTAAGTCCTTCATCCATTTTGGAGAGATTTGCTCACTATGGATCAATTATGAAAATCATGAAAAAATTAAATATATACATGAATATTAAAATACAAAAAATGTTACAAGATTAGATTTCACGTATCTAATGTGCAACTAAACTTTGGTAACTGAAACTGGAAAGTTAGATGAAGAGGAAAAAATGTAGAGAAATAGAATAAAGAGTGTAGAAGGCGGGGCTATGTTCAAATGTGTTAGAATTCCAGGAGCATCACATTTTCCAGTTTGAAGATGTAGATAAATGGCTCTTTAAGTAATGAAAGTAGAAAAAGAGACATTTTTCCCAATGAATGCAGGGGTAAGAATATAAAACACTCATAGTATTGACTATGGTTCTTGTAAGTAGGAAGAGTTATGGTATTTTTCACATATCCTTCTAAGGGGAGCACACGTGGAACAATCTCTTTTGGCGGGCTACTTGGCAAGACACAAGAGAATAAGAATTTCATTTAACTCAGCACTTACAGCTTTGTTACTCTTATCTGCAAACATGCAGGCACATGTGAACAGTTTTATCTCTGTGGGTATTGATTGTAATTTTTATGATACAATATTTAATAATTGAAAATTGCATGAAGCCAAATCAAAGAAGGCAGGAAAAACTGTAAAGCCTATGCGTTATAGAATATATTCAGCCTTCAGAATAAAAGAGGGAATCTCTAGCGGTGTAGAAAGTCAAGCCTACATGGTGTGATGGCATTCAAATAAGGAAGTTACGCACATGCATATACTGATGTGCATACCCAGGAGCGAGATAAGGGTATGCCCCAAATTATTGACAGGAGCCGCTTCTTCCTGAGAGGGAACATTTGGGGGTTTTAACATACATGAAGAAGTTTTTCAGTTTTGCTCTTCATATCTAGTTTTTTGTCAATAAAGTGATAATATAGTCACATCACATATTTAATATTATGTATTATTTAAAATAGAAGAAACACAGTGAAAGGTGGGGCTGATGTCTATCAAGCAGAACAGCTCTCAGTGGAACACAGCCTTGTACTGGGATGCGGCTGTGCCCGCCTCACTCATTCATAAGCACTAGTGACTTCACTTGCATCCCCAGGCGCATTGAGCGTAAGGGCCAAAAGCGTATCTCAGGCAACAGAAATCTATATTTAGGAGGTGATTACCTCACTTCAGCATGCTAAAGTGAAACTTAAGGGAAATAGCTTTTTTTCAGTGTGGTAGAAACTTCAGAAGAGGGTTAGGAGGGTTGCATGAGAGGGAGAGGAAATACATAAAAATGATTTTCAATATTGTCAATACATTTTCAGGAATCGCACAAGAAATTCTTGGGCAACCTTTCCAGAACTCATTTCCTAGGGTGGTACATGCTAAATTCACACTGTCGAATTTAATATTTTAGAGACACTGTCTGTTAGAAGCATGCTTGTTTCAAATAAAAGAAGCATGCACTCAGATTGTGATGAAAAAATGTAGAGATTTTTAAAGGTAGAGAGTATATTTCTGTTTTGCTTTTGAGAAACCACAGATAACATATTTTCAACAAATATTATACTCATTTATGCTTTCACCCTCAGGCATTTAATTCTTATTATTTATTTAAATTGAGTATTTCATTATGTTTCTAAAATTATATATAAAAATCCATGAAAAATTATATTCAGTGATTTAATCTACAGTGAAAAGGGATTGGAGGATAAAAATAAATTTTGAAACCTTTTTTTTTCTTTTGAGACAAGGTCTCGCTATGCGGCTCAGGCTGGCCTTGAGCTCACTTTGTGGCCCAGGCTGGTCTGTAAATCACAATGATCCTCCTGCCTCAGCCGCCCGAGTGCTGGGATTACAGGCATTTGCCACCACACCCAGCTTGAAATCTTTCTTGTAAGTAAGTCATGAGACTCAGCTCTGGTGATGTGTGCTTGTACACACACACACACACACACACACACACACACACACACACACACACAGAGTTCTAAATAGTAATTTAGAAGTTATTGAGAAAATTAAATATTTTGGAGTGTAGATTCTGTGGCAGTCTCCTTGAATGAAATGCAGGGTTTTGAGCTCAACTCTCCCTCAGGTCTCTGGCATCTTAGTGAGGGGCAATTATATTAAGAGTAAGGAAAGAAAGGTGATATGCCATGCTGTTACGGTTGGTGCAAAGGAATACAGAAGGGAAAAGTGCATCGGAGTAGAAAGCGACTGTGAAGGTGAGCGTATTTATACAGGCGCGGAGAGATCTGAACGAAGTGAAGGAGTGAGACATAGGTCTATTTGGGGCATCCTGTTTCAGGCAGCAAGAACAGCAGATGCAAAGTCCTGCGTTGAGCACGTGCCTGGTGTACTGAGAGTACATCAAAGGGCTCAATGTCACTGGCGCGCAGTGAGTGATTAGGCCGCAGTGAGAATTCAGGTCAGAGAAGTCATTAGATGCCAGATCGTATGGGCACTTTAGGCACCGGCAAAGAGTTTAGATTTTATCGACTGTGATGTGAATCCTTTGGAGATTTTTTTGAGCAGTGGGGTAGCATGACCCAAATCGCACTTTTGCTACTTTTCAGAGATTAGATATAGGTCAAGACTGAAGAAAACGCTAGATGGAATAAGATTACAGGGAGCAGACATCTATTTGTTGCAGAAGTTCTGTCTTTCTAACTGTTGCCGCTATACAAGCATCAGTGGCACATTCGTTTCCTCTCTAAGACAGTGTAATTCTTGGTTACACAAAATAGTAACAATGAAAGCTACGGGAAATAGAGATTGAATATGTTCTCAAAGAGCCGGCAGCATGTTTGGGAAGATGAGCTATATGACAGGGAGAAAAAGGAATTAAGAAAGTTTTGGGTTGCGAAGGTTTTATTGAGTAATGATTTTACTAAAAAGAAGTGTCAGCAGAGAAGAGCCCTGAGGAAATATTTTCCAAGACGCAAACTCAGATTAGCATTTGTATGCAATTTACTAAGGAGATGCTTTCTAAAGAGAATAAAGCAATCAGGAAAATAAGAAAAGAAGGAGAAGGCCAAGCCAAGATACCATGTAAGACAAAGCCCAGGACTATGTTCCATCCTGAGGGAACTCTGGCGCATAGATTGTGTCTCAGAGATTTTCCTCATTGCGAGCCAACATAAACTTCCAGGCACTTCAGGTTACTTGTGATTTCTGAGCAGCTATGGAAACAAAGGGCTATCCTCTTAGAAAGGCTTCCTCACATCCCTCTGAAATTCTTATGCTGAAGGCCTAACTCTTGGTGCAATGGTATTTTAAACTGAGGTTTTGGTGACATAATCCATGTTAGATGAGGTTAGGTGAGGGTTAGATGGGGTTAGCGGTCCTGTAAAAGGAGATACCACCAAGTGGGTGCATCACAGAGAGGGCAAATCAGGAAGGGGCCCTTCAACAGAAACCTAATCCGCATGATCTAGATCTTGGACTGGGAAGCCTCAATAGCTGTGAGAAGATAAATGTTTATTTTTCAAGCCTCACATTCTGTTTTTCTACCAGTCCCTGATAACCAAGACAGAATATTATAGGTACAAGTGAATAGGCTCAAAGCCTGTGAAAGCTGAGGGATTGGCAAAAGAAATGGAAGAGGATTCCTAGGACCTTTCAATGGAGCACCAACCACAGTGGACTGCAGTGTCTACTACAGAAATTAAAGCCAAACGTTCACTTACAGACACACTGGGGCACATTATATAATCAAATCCACTAGGTAGGTAAGTAGGTAAATCCACTAAGTAGTTAAAAATGAGACTTAAGGGACTGGAGAGATAAAAATGTTTGCTTCAAATGGGTGGCCTTTAAAGACTGGATTGGCTGGGATCAACAAGGCAGTGAATGTAGGTAGAGAGGGGAAGAACGGCCCTAGTCTAGTAACAAGATGAGGTATGGAAGGAGGGTGGCATAAACCCATACCTTGAGCAATAGTAACTTTATTTGCAGGATAAAAATGGGCCAAAGCAGTGTGACTCTCAAGAGATTAACAGCTTGGCAGACCTTAAGACAGTTGCATTTCTTTGGCTACATTATATTATATCTTTATATATTTTTATACATTTTCTGTTCATTCATCCCTTTCTGTGGCAACAATATGGAGATTTTTCCTTCTTTATATGCAGAAACATCATAAATATTACACCAATTATGAAGAGAAGTTGGTTTAGGCCAAAGATATGCAAATCTATATCAAGGTATAATTGAGAATACTATGAGTTTTAGAATTGCTCTTAGATATTTATCAAATTTTCAGAGAAAAGTCATTTGAATAAAATGAGAGCCAAACTCAAGCAAATATAATCAGAGATGAAAATGGAAATATTATAACTAACATCCAAGAAATTTACAAGGTCATTAGGGATTATTATGAATAACTATAAGCCAATAAATTTAATAACCTAGAATAAAAGGATAAATTATTAGACATATACACTTTACCAAGACTGAATCATTACTAATGATCATGATTGAATTGTTGTCTATCAAACACTTAAAAGATAACCAAGACCAATTCTCCTTAATTTATTAAAAAAAAAGCACAGGAGGGAATTACTCCAAATATATTCTATGAGTCTGACATTATCCTCCTACCGAAATCAGACAACACAAAAGAAGAATTACAGGTCAATTTCTTTGAACACAGAAATGGAAATCCTCAATCAGGGAAGTAAGAACAGTCCCACATATACAAATTAGTAAATGTGACATATCATATCAATAGAATGAAGAATGAAAACCACATGACCTTCTCAACTGACGCAGAAAAGGAAGAGTTGATAAAATTCAACATCACTTCATGATAAATATGTGGAACAACTTAAACATAGAGGGAATGCAATTTAACATAGCAAAGAGCATTTGTAACATGCTAAGAGCTAACATTATATGGAATGAGGGAAAGATGGAAGGTTTGTGTCTAAAACCTGGAACAAAAGAAGCATGCTTACTTTTTCCACTTTTGTCAACATAGAACTGAAACAATTAGGCAGGAGAAAGAAATAAAGGACATTCAAACTGTAAATCAAAGTGTGATTTTTGCAGAAAACCTGACAACATAGAACTCTGAAAAACTCCACTGAAAATATTGCTAGAATTAATAGATACATTCAAGGGCTAGGGATATAGCTCAGTGAAATAAGCACTTACTCGGCAAGTGCAAGGTCCTGAGTTTGATCCCCGGTACCACACACACACACACACACACACACACACACACACACACAAGATACATTCTGCGCAGTTACAGGATGGAAAATCATTACACAACAATCAGTATGTATGCCAAGAATAAATTAATTAAAGTAGAAATCAAGAAAAAATCCCACTTATAATAGCTAAGAAAAATAAATAATCAGAAATAAATTAGCCCAAGTGGGTAGAGGTGTCTACTATACTGATGAAAGTAACTGAAGAGGTACTAAAGAGACTTCCCATATTTATGGATCAGAAGATTCAGTATTGTTAAGATATCCACCCTATCAAGCTGACTTACAAAATGAGCCCAATCCCTATCAAAACAGCAGTACTGGATTTAATAGACTTGGAAAATATAATTCTAAACTTTATTTAAGGCCACAAAACTATAAATAGCCAAAGACACTTTGTGGAAAAGAACAAAACAGAAGGTGTCACACAATCCTGTCATACAGTCCTCCAAACAGTGTACAGTTGGCCTAAAAAACAGTCACACAGAACAGTGACGCCAAATACAGAACCTGGAAGGGAACCCACACGTCTAAAGCCAGCTGATTCTTTACAAAATACTAAGAACACATCAGATGCAGGACAGTCTTAATAAACATTGTTGGGTAAATTGATTATTAATATGCTGAAGAATGAATCTAGACTTCTGTCTTTTGTCAGTAAAAGTGTCCAAGAAAAAAATGGATTAAACATTTAAAGGGAATACTTGAAACTATGAAACCACTAGAAGAAGATATGGGAAGGGCTTCAAGACATTGTAATGGCAGGGATTTTTGGACAGGAAAAAGCATAGGAAAGCAAAACAAACATAGACAAACCCCAATTATATCAAACTAAAAGCCTTCTATAGAACAAAGGAAATAATCCATAGAGTGCAGAAGAGATAATATTGACAATGTACATATCTGACAAGGGATTTGTATCCAGAATATAAAAGGTCTCCAAAATCTCAACAGAAAAAAGCTTAAGAATGGGAAATGCAATTCAATCAACAAACCCAAAAGAGCCACTGCTTCCTCCCAGTAAGGACGATTAATATAAAAACAACTAAATTCAACACATGCTGGTAAGAACATAGAGAAAAGGAAAACAACTGCACCTTGTGAATTAAAATGTAAATTATTTGAATCACTATGGACATTCCTTAAAATATTAAAAATAAAATTACCTTGTAAGCCAACTGTCACTCATCTAGGTACTATATATCTAAAGTAAACAAAACCAATATAACAAAGAGATATTTGAAGCCTGATATTCATTACAGCATTATATGTAATAGCCAAAACATGGGAGCAACTTGGGTCTCTCAGCTGATAAATGTATAAAGAAAACATGGTTTATTCACAATGGAATACTATTTAGCCATAAGAGAATAAAGTCCTATCACTTGTTACACACAGATCAAACTGGAGATCATTATTTCAAATGAAACAATTCTGGCACAGGAAGAAACATACAGCATGAACTCACTCAGATATGGAATGTAAACTAGTTTATCTCATTGAAATTTAGATAGAACGGTGATTATCTGAGCCTAAGGACAGGAGGCGGTGATGGAAGAATGGGGAATTCATCATTGTGGACTAAATTACAATTAGACCAGAAAGTTTTGGGCACCACTGCAAAGTATGGTCATTACAATAGTAAGCTCTGTATGGAGAGAGAGGGAAATTTGGTAGACTGAATATTAATGTTCTGTACTAAAAATCTAGATCTAATACAGTAGGAAGCAAGTTAATTCATCTCCTTATACATTAACCTCCTCATATATAACATGGGAATGATAATACCCACATCATAGGTTTGCTAAGAGGATTAAATAAGTATATTAATATTTGTAAAGATAGTTGTAAAGCACTCAGTACAAATTCGAGTACATAGCAAGCAACATTCAAAATAATATGCAATATATGAAAACAAACACTGCCCGGAATCTAGTCCAGCATATGACCCCTAGTAGTTACCAGGTAAAAGCTTTATTAGCTTGATGTTATTATTATACCCAGTCTACAAATGAGGAGATGAGGCTAGCAGATGCTAAAAAATTTCTTCAGGTCACTTTGTTGGTGAATAGTGAAGCCAGGATGCAAATTTCAGTAATCTTGATCTAATGTTCCAGTTTGCAACCAACATAATTTACAGCCCCATGAAGTAGGATCCTCCAGTTGTCTTTGAAAATCCCTCGCTTATTTTTAATCATCTAAGGCCCGACAGAATAACTCTGCCTCACTATAGAGAAAGCCACTTAGGGTGGTAATTTTTGTGCTCAGCTTAAACCATTGCCTTTCAGGCCACAGAAAATTTATGAGCCAGCTTATGGTCTCCATGTTAAAAACTGATGAAATCCTATTAATCTCCTTTCCTCTAATTTGATTTGGTGTGTTCCTCTCATAGAAGACACCAGCTCATCATAAATCTGACAGGACTTGGGTTCACACCGCGTTGCTTTTATTATTGTTGTATTACAGGGTTTCAGTAACTTGGATTTAAGATTACAGACATAACTGCCAGAACAATTTACAGCAGTCTGCCATTCCCACATTTTTACAGCTTGGCTTATTGCAGAATTTCTTTTAAAAATCTTAAAGCTTATCCCTTGGCTTCAGTTAAAAATACAATTTGTGCTGTATCTATAGGACCTGTTTGTATTTCAGTGTAACTAAAGGAGTTCTCAGCACTTTGTGTTTTCGTATGTACACTCACCACAGAATTTGGAAATATTTTTAAGAGGCACATTTCCTAGTTCAGTGAATCACAATTAAGTGTTCCTCTTAATTGGTTGGCATTTAAATACTGCATCTTTAAAAACGTTCTTTGAAAGCCTGCAGTGTCACCTCATATACAGCTCAAGTGTAATCTGAAACCTTGTAATGTGATCCTTAATTAGTTTTGAGAAAAGAAAAGCTTTCTCATTATTACATTGTGGAGGACATCTAGCTTTTTAAAGGACAAAGATAATTATTAATTATATGGCCAGAACTTTATTTTTAGTGAAGAAGTATGAGATATAAGGCAATTAACAAAATTAATTTTGAAATTATTCATGATGGAAGTAGTTGGCCTCTATAGGGCATGCAGACTAATAAGTGGTTATGGTATTATCTCATTAAAATAGCTCAACAATCTTGTAAGTTAACTGAACGTCTTAAATAAATGAAAAATACAATGTACTGTCTTAGATATCCAAGAATACAAACAATTTACACTTTGAGAAGCATTAAATTCTTATATCATAGATAGGGTATCTTTGAGAAGATTTTCTTTGTCTATCTACCCTGTCTGTTCTAGTAGCTCTGTGCCAGGGATCCTTGATCAAACTTGTGATCAAACTTTCTCAAAGTCAAGTAAACTTTTCTCTATACAGTATTTTCACTTTATAGTATTTTCCTATTTGTGAATGTGTAAGAACATACATCCTGTGAGATTTTTTCACTTAAGAAAATATAGTAGAGTATGGAGTGGAGAATGTAGAATACTTTTTAGTGTTTATTTCTCCATGGAGAAATTCTGTAAATTAAAACTTTCCTTGGAGAAGTCCTTTCGCTGCAGCTAATGTCAGAAGAGAGTTGATGAATCTTGCAAATTTCTGCTTGGACCTCTGCAACAATTGAACTTGAGAGTCCTCACTAAGACCTAGGAAACCCACATGTATAACTGTGATTCTTACTGATACCCTGACTGAAAAATAAAGGGACTTCAATGAAAAACAATTTGGAAGAATTTTCATCTTTTGAAGACTTAAACATTTTTATTCTTTTTTTTCATTTATCTATAAAAAGAAACATGGGAATCAAGGATAGTGAAAAAGTTGGAGGCCAATTAGGTCCTAACCCAAGAGAAGATATTAACCAATTAGTGAGAAACAGAATTTGGTAGCTAGGACATAAGCCATGGCTGGGTGACTTATTAGCATGTACATGTGAATGTAGTTTTGTTCATAAATAAATTTGTTTAGATACACAGTATAAGGGTTGAAAAATGAAAATAGTTGTATCTGGGGGATTTGAATTGGCTTGGGCAAGGAACTTGAGTTTTCATGTTCTATAATGTCAAAATCTTATTAACTAGGAATGCATTCACGAGTGGTGTACAAGATTTAAAAGCAAGAAACTTTTAAAAGGAAAATGTACAAATCAGTGACATGCTTGGGCCAAACTCTGATGAAGTAGAATACTGCCTCATGTCAGTGGGAAGTGGGAATAGGTATTCTTTTCAAATGGATTGCGATGGACTAGCCACAGCTGAATTTAGGACTTTGCTATGATGGCCTGGTTACTGTTTTATAACCGTATACTTACAATTGGAAAATATTTATCAGTGTGCTGTCCTATATTATGGCTTATTTCCCACGTTACAGTGTGCTGTATCCCATTTACTGGTACCTCGCATCCCTCCCATCCTGACCATTCTTCCTCTTTTTTCCTTGCTCACCTAGGATCCCTAAGTGGCTTTCTTTTGAGTTTTGGAATTAGGGGCTGCTGGCCAGATGTTAAAACACGGAGAGAAAAGTTGTGGGTTTTGTTTCTTGATCTGCCTCTTTTGCAGCTGCTTGTTGGCAGTGGTCCGATTCGTCCTTAACTGCAGCTCCTGTAGGAATGGCCAAAGGCCAGTGAGGCCTCCCTGTGGCCTTACGCTCACTGCTGCTGTCTTGGTGACGTTGTGATAGTGTTTACTCTTGCTCCTTCCAGCTTGGACTTGGTGAGAGTTTCCTGCTGGTGTTGCTTTCTGGGTATCTCTATGACTTTTAGTTTCTTCAGCCTGTAAGCTCATGCATGACTTTCCTGTTAAACTATCAGTGTAGATTGGGATTCCTTGCCAGGAGCCTGACTGAAGCATCCTTTTGGGGGGCTCATTATACTAAGTCCAATTCACAGCATAGATGTGGTCATTTAATCTGTTACATCGCACAAGTACACATGAAATCCATCGTCTTTAACTGTACTTCAAACATATGTAGTTATCTGTCTATGATCTATCTATCTGAATATTGGTGCCTATCATTATCTGTCTGCTTGTATGACTATCACTGTAGGGCCAATATCAATGACTATAATATCCTCTATGTTAGTGTCCTTTAAAGAATTGTAATCAACACTGTGTGTACACATACATGCACGCCTATGTGTATATGCAATTGATTTAAAGTTTATGGAATCAAAGTTCAATTTGGCTGCTTAATATGAGACAGCTTCCGAGTGGTTGTACCAGGTACACCCCTACCTGTACTGTACCAGTTCCACTTCCTTTGCCTACTCACTATTTTTTAGTTTAAGCATTCTGAGAGGTGGGTAATGATATCTCATTGTGGTTTTAATATGCATGGACCTAATCACTGATGAGATGACATTGGTCTTGTTGTCATCTGTATATCTGTTTCCATTGTTTGATCGATTCTCTCTCTCTTTTTTGGGGGGAGGGTACCCGGCTTGCTGGGTGGTGACCCCAGCTGTGTAAACATTACACATATATCATAATTATCACATCGCTAGAGTTGCTTTTCTATCTTTTTTATTGAAATGTAGCAATTTGACGGGGCCTTCTACTCATTAAAGAATGTGTACTGTTCAATTTATTTATTTTTATTTTTATTTTTATTTATTTTATTTTATTTTTATTTTTTTCTGGTACCGGGGATCGAACTCAGGACCTTGCGCTTCCAGGCAAGTGCTTATGCCACTGAGGTATACCCCCAGCCCCTGTGTACTGTTTCTTACTTGTGATTATGCTTTGTATTTACATTATGTTTGCTTATAATCATTTTCTATACTTAGAGTAACTTTCTTCATTAATTTTTATATAGTAACAATAAGGACAACATTAATACAATGGAGTCTATAAAGAGACAACAGAAAATCAGAACTAGAGACCTTGTGTTTGCCAGGTGCTAGGCCAATCAGCTATATCCTAGACCCCTCTATTGATTGTTTATTTGAGTTTTGAGAGTTACTTTGTACTTTAGATACTAGGTAATAGTTTTCTTTGTTATGTATGTGGTATATTGGTCAGTTTAGTCTGTCTTAAAATACTACAAATGAATGGTTTTCCACAGGTTTAGTTTCTATATATCTATAAAGAAATCTTGCTGCATTTTTTATAGCACTGGTGCTAAAACCATAGAACACTGGGTGACTTGCCATCTTATTTATGCTTCAGTACACAAATATGGTCTGACTATTTATTTAGGTCACCTTTGACTTCCTTTGCCACCATTTTGTAATTTTTGCATATGGATTTTGTCTACGCTTTGCTAACTCCATGCCAAAGGCTCTCATCTTTTCGAAGCTATTGTAAATTGTACAGTATCTTCATTTTGGTTTCTGCCTGTCTATTGTTAGAACACAGAAATAGAACTGAGTTTTATGTGTCTCTTGATATTGTGACTAAAAAGAAAAAAAACTGGCAACTTTTCAAGGGGGAATGACTTTTCAACATTTTTGAGAACAGTATACTTTTATTTTTGAACAGTTTGTTTATAACAAAACATTCAGAAAGAAATGAGGAGTAAATGTCAGAGTAGCTATGCTATTTTGGACAACATATTTTTATCATCCAGTAGCTTGACAGAAATGTCTACTTAGTGTATTTTACTTTCATTATCATTGTCACCTGTGGGCTCATTGATACATATTGCAACACTGCTTCAAGTTTTTATAGTTTTTTTTAGAAGAAATTTTACTCTGAATAAAGCCACCTGTTTGAAAAGAAAAAGCCTTCCTTGTACATAGATAGTTACACAAGAATAGGAGTTTTGCTTTCAAACAAGGGTTTTGTTAAGATTTTAGAATTATAAATTATCCTTCTGGATTAACTGCATAATACTAGAATTATTTTTTAAAAAAGTTTTCTGAATAGATACAGCCAGAAAATATAAAAATAAATTTAATAAACCCAACAGGTGTGTCATCTTGTGACTGGTGAGGCATTTTCTTGTATTGTTGCACTTGGTGAATCTATTTTTAGTTGACCAAGTCAGAATCATTTTAAGTTCCTTTCTAATGTGTTTATAGAATAAAAGAGAATTAAATATAAAAGCAACTTTGTAAGAGGAAATGTGCAAGTGATTAATAACCTTCCTATAGGAAGCACACAAAAGTGTGACCAAGCCTGCAAATACTAACAAATTAAATTATAACTGTTTGGTTTATCTTTCTCTGGCCAAGTGTAGTAGCACACACTTGTAATCCCATCGCTTGAGAAGTTGATGTAGGAGGATCACTGTGAGTCTGAGGGGAATTGGAAAAAAAGAAGAAATAAGATATATGATGTCTGAAAAAAATACATCATGTACAGGTACAAACTGCCTATAATTAATGTTATCACTATAATATATAGTGCATCAATTATATATCTATATATTATAAAACATCATTGTATAAAACTGTTTGATCTCAGATTTGTATGTGTGTATTTTGTAACATAATTGTAAAATCTTAGCTAGTTCTTGCATATGAACCTAAACTTAAAATATTAGTGATATTTTTGTTGATATACCTGTTGAATATTCACTATGTGTTAAGCTCCGAGGTAAACGCTTTTGAGGGTAATCTCATTATTCTTGTTAGACCCTGAGAGGTGAGTGTTCTTCTTATCTCCATGTAATTGATGGAGAAAATAAAACACTTGCCTAAAATCCTAACAGTAGGCAGTTGAACTAAAAATTCATCTCAAACTGAAATTGAACTCAATTCTATTTACATTTAGTGCATAAATTCCTCAACCACTTTTTTGTTCTTTCCTATTGAAATGAGTGTCCTATTCTCGGGGAAGCTAGCCAGCACCTTCCTATCCTATGCAAACATTACTAAGACTATAGTAGGGCACTATAGTGAGAGACAGTTTATAATTTGTAGAGTGAGGGTGGTATTGTTAATGCTACCTTCATAACTGTTTGGTTTATGTTCCCTTGAAACATACAGAGAAGAAGGCTTTAGCAGGAGAGTCCTTGCCGTGAAAATTGCTCAGCGAGTGGAAGAGGTAAAATAGGGAAGTGGAAGTATGTAGTACTTAAGCATTAGCCTCAGCCTGATCATGTAGATTTAGCTGAAAGTATAAAACATACATCTAAGTATATCATCATTAAAGCTGAGGAAGTAGGACTTTCACACCTTGGGAGATTTAAATTCTCATAATCACCAGTAAGTGACAAATTCAGAAGCAAACAGGGAACATGGCCTCAGTAAGTACAGATAAAACAGGTTCAAGCTCAGATTTTAGATTTGAGACCATTTCTTTCCAATTCATTTAAGGATCTTAACCCAACATGCACCACTTACACTATTTATCTAACTTAATTCTAAACACTTGACACAGGGGAATTATTTCAGTATCAGTAATGATTGAAAAATATACTTGTTTAAATGTAGCTATCAATGTACTGTCAAAATTAATTTGCTACAGTGTGTGATAATGCACCAACCCTTCACCTGTTAGTGAAGCTAAATATATCACATTCATGATATTTTCTTCATGTATTAAGGACGTGGGGGTCTATCTCACAAATATTCCCCGGCATGTCTAGCAGTGTTGACATACAGCCAGGTGATTTTTTTCCTGTTTTCCAGTGATGTTGTTATAAGAAAAGTTCTGATTGGCTGATAAATGATATTATATGCCATTAGAGCCTAAATTTTTGTATTACTCCATGGTGTTTATATTTGCTTTTTACAGACACTCATCTACTTCACTGCTATCATCAAAGTACTGACTCTGTTGACTAATTACAAAACATCTGCTCTCCAGATGGGTTCATTAGGACAGAGTTTCTAAGATAGAGGGACTGCTTGACCCAGGCTATTTATTTTTCAGTAACTCTTTCATTTTCAGAAAACTCATATTCGTTTTGGGAAAGTTATGTATTTTATTTATTTCTCTCAGGACTGTTCAGCCCCCTGCAAATGGAGTAGTTAAAAAAAAAAGAAGTAGTTCAGTGTATTTTTGTTTCCTTGGTTCTGAATATTACACCGCATTAAGAAATGATTTTATTATTATCATAGTGTAATGAGTTTATAATTATGACCAACAATAACTTTCTTTATATAAAATATTTGGCAATTTGTTAAATCATTAACTATAGATAGTAATGTGTGTGTGTACTATGTACACACATGGAATACACTGAGTCATGTTAATAATTGAAAAGTTTCACATGCAGGAATGTCCTTTTTTATATTGAGATGACACATGGAGGAATTTATAGAAAAAAAATAGTAACTTGGCCAGTGGATTAATTTCCTAGGGATACCATTGAGAATTACCACATATTATGTTTCTTAAATAGAAATATATTCTGCAATTCTTATGAGGGTTAGAAGCCTATAACCAAACTATTATCAGACAAAATTGATCCCTCCTGAGGAAGAATCTACCTTATGCTCCTAGTTTTTCATAACAATTTTCAGTCCTTAGCTTTTATTTGTAGATGAAGTACGGAGATGTGTAACTTTGTCTTCACACTGTTCTCTTATCTGTGGGTTTGTGCCATTTCACACCACCTTTTCATAAGGGCATGATTTATATCCCCCAATATGAGTGTCACCTCATCTTAACTAATGATATTTGCAGCCACCCAGTTTCCAAATAAGGTCACACTGCGGTACTGGCAATAGGATTTCAATGTACTTCTTTTTCTTTCTCCAGTAAGTGGAACACAATTCATTTCAAAATGCACAATTTTTGTCAAAATCAATTTTGGGGGATTCTAGATTCAAGACTTTTTCTGTTTGCTTATGATGAGAACCCTGCTATACACTGGGTCCTATAGTGGGTCCTATAGTTTTGATCAGCCACATCTACAAATGAGTTGGGCTCCAACTAGAATTTTAGATTGAATTTATGGCCAATTTCTTGAGTTAGGACCCAAATGACAGCTGCTTATGCAGCTGTAAACGAAGACTCGCAATGCCAGAAAAGTGTACGTAAGCATATGTAAGCATCAGTCTGAGCCCCAATGTGCATGCCTGTGAATGTGATTTCAGTGAGTGATTTATATAATTGCTATAAATACTGCTGTCAAAATGGGCCCCAAAAAGCTAGAAGAGAAGCTAAAGGGAGGTAAGATCAAAAAAGCAATCATAATTGACAAAAAAAGGAAATTGTGGAAAAATACGAGTGGCATTCATGGGATTGATCTTGCTAGTATGTAGAACCTGTTGAAACCCACAACGTCTGCAATCTAACAGCAAAGATTTGTATAAGAAAGCTAGTGTTGCTAGAGGTGTTACACAAATTAGAAGGTCGCGACCAACAGCGTTAGGAGGTAGAAAGGCAGATGACACTCTATAGACATTCTGAGTCCAGAATTCGTGAAAAAGCTAGTGTTGAAAATGTAGATTTCATAAAGGATAATCTATCAACATGTGATAATGGTGAAACATTTTGTGTCAGTAAGCTGGGACTTCCCAGTTTTAAAGTGGGAACTGGAATCCATAGAATAGCGAGGCATAGTGAAGCATTCAGTGATGATGAATGGGCTCCTGAAAATTACATACAGGACTTTGAAACAATAACACAGAGACATGGATTTTGCTCTTATTATTTTCAACTGTGATGAAACTGGCCTTTGCTGGAAGAAAACCCCCATGAGAATGCACATTACCCAGGAAGAGATGAGGATGCCAGACCACAAGCCTATGAAAGGTAGACTCAACTTATTGTTATATGCTAATATTAAGTGGTGACTTCAAGATAAAGCCTCTCTTTGTTTAACACTCTAAGACCCCTAGAGTGTTCAGAACACATAAAGTCATGAAAAATCAGCTAGGGGTCATGTGGAGATATGCAAAAGCCTGGGCAACCAGAGTACTTTTTCTTGACTGGATGAGGGAGGCTTTCTTTTCTATTATTAAGAAATGTCTACAGGACAAAGGTTTATCACTCAAGGCTCTGCTCATCATGGATAATGCTGCTGTTCATTCATGAAATTTAGAAGAAGAATATGCTGAAGAATTCTCATGGCTCCCAGTCAAGCTCCTGCCACCTAATACAACTCCTCTACTGCAGCCTACAGCCCCGCAGGTTAGAGCTAAAGTTAAGAAGCTCCACACCAAAGGACTGTTCATGAAGTGCTTCCAAGTGGTCTCAGATACAGATTTTACCATTAAAGAGCTCTGGAAGGAAGATTGCAGCATTCTTTCTTGTGTGGGGCTGAGAAATCCCAGGTGCATTTCTAAGGACACTGAGATCTGCCTGGAAGAAGGTGTGGTCCAATATTACACAGGACAAAGATTTTGAAGGCTGTGGAGGGGAGCCTGGACCTTCAATTGAATCTATCACTATAACAGAATCTATAAGCTTGCAAGGAGACAGTAGAGATGTTGGGGAATGGATGTAGGAACACTCAGAGAAACTGTTTACAGAGGAACTTTTTCTGGCTGAAGAACAGAAAATGGCAACTGAGGACCTTTCTGAAGAGGAGGGGCTAGCAACAATTGGACCGGCAAGGTTCTTCTTCTGAAATAAAGGAAATCCTGAAGAGCTAGAGGTACAATCATTTGTGGAGAAGACTCACCCAGAAAAAGAAAAGGCCAGTCATTGCATTCACTTGCTTAATGACTATGTCATACTACAGAACAGTGTTAAAGAAAAGAAGGAAACAGACAACCCTAAACTAGTTACCTCTGAAAAGGTGGGTCTTAGTGAGCTACAGACTTTTCCAAGGAAAGAAAGGACACCAGAGAGGCAGATTCCTGGTGACATCTTCAGCTTCAACCTGAAAGGTGAGTACAAAATGAAATTGTTGTTTCTGGTAAACTAGCTAAATGTTATAACTTTTTGGTGAATACACTAGAAGAATTATTGGTATTTCTGATAAATTATGTACATTCATCAATCCATTTTATTATGAAAAGGTTAGTTAAGAGGTACATTGAGAGGTTCAGAATGGACTTTATTTTCATTATTTCTTATGAAAAAATAGTCTTAATTTACTATCGTCTTGAATTAAAGCCAGGTATCATGAGTGAATTGAGTTTGCAAATCAAGGGCCCACTGTATACCAAAACTACAAAGGGAAAATAAAATAAAAGTAGATTCCCCCTTTACCCTTTGCTTTAAAGAAAGGAATAAAAACAGCATTTTAAAAATTCTTTACTCTCATAGTCACAGCATGCTTCAGTGACCAAAATTAAGGGAATAAATGAGGACGTTTTTAAAGGGATAGTATGACATTTATTTGTGTGCATTTGAGAATGAAGCAGACCAGAGCAGAAGAAACGGGTGCAACATAATTTGAGAGACAGTTTAATCATAAGCAGTGCACCATAAACACTGTGTTAAAGATTTGGTGTGCTTGAGCCTGGAATGCAAATATAAGAGGGGGTAAATCATAAGAAAGTTCCAGAAAGTTAAGAAATGTGGAATTAAAGAGATAATTTGAAAAGGAAGAAATAACTGGGAAAATAATTATCTCTTAAGTGAGAGAAATACAATTCTCACACTTGTAAATGCACTAATTTCTGCAAAAATGAAAATCATAAAGGACAAATTAGTTCATTTGTGAAGACACATGCCGCATGTAAAGTGAAATGATATAATTTACAGAGTAAAGACACTTCCTTATTAAGAAACTAGGTTGATGCTTGAACTGAGAGACAGAGAGAGGGAGAGAGAGAGAGGGAGAGAGAGAAGCTGAAACAGTCACAAGCTACAAGTGTAGGGTACAAAACTCCCTACAGTTGGATGAAAAGTTGTTGATTCAGTGGAAGAAGGAATGATTCAAATATACAGAAACCAGAAACTATCCAAGTTCATGAGACTTAACTACTTGCTACAGAGAAACGAATGGGTCATTGAAGAAATCAAAAGGGAAAATAAAACATTTCTTGTAACAAATATAAATGCAAGCAGAGCATAGCAAACTTGAAGGATACAACCAGAAAGAAGCACTATTAAGAAAAAGTTCATACCAACAAATGTCTATACTGAGAAAAGTAATTAGTAACTTTCTGTACAACCTAATGATACATCTCAAGGAACTAGAGAACTAATACGAAATCAAGAGCAAAATTAGAAGAAACAAAAAAATAACAAAAATTTGAGCAGAATTAAATCAAAATTTTAGAGGGAAGTACAAAATTATTGAAACAAAGAGTTGCTTCTTGTAAGGAAAATACACAAAACTTTATCTTCCCTTAGAGATGGAGAGAGAGGAGGAGGAAGAGGAAGAAGGAAAAATAGCAGAGTGATCACATAAATAATTTTAATTTTTTGGTACTGGGAATCAAACTTAGGACCTTGCACTTACCAGGCAGGTGCTTGTGCCACTGAGCTGTATCTCCAACCCCAAAATAAATAAATTTAGAGATGAGAAGACATTACAGTACATACCACGGAAATATAGTGGAGAATTAGACTATTATAGATAACAAGTTAGAAACCCTAGAAAAAATAAATACATTTCTGAATACATATAACCTACCAAAATTAGTCTATGAATACACAGTGCTCAGAAAATCTAAACACACCAATAATCAGTACTGCAATTCTTACAACAAGGGATAAAAGTACTCACAACTTTTAAAGAAGAACTCATGCCAATTATTTTCAAACCATTCCAAAGAATTTAAAGTGATAGAGTATTTTGGAACTCATTTTTTATTTGGAACTCATTTAAATTACTAAATGTATGTATTATTTTTGCAAAAAACTAAATACATTGTCTTCTTTGGTGAGCCTTTTGTATGTTCTACGGACAATTATAGTTTTGGGCAAATTCAAATGACTTGCGATTGAAGAGAAACTCTATAAAGATTTATTTCCACAACTCAAAATGTTATTCTTATAGGGTCCAAATCCTGATTTTAACATTAGAAATAGATCATTAAAGAAATACATTTTGTTGTACTATAGTAAGTCCCTAATTTATGAATGGGTTCCGTTCCAGAATGTGCATAAGTAGGGTGTGTTTGTAAGTCTGACATAGTGAATCTCCCATAGTGTAGACACAAATACTATAGATAAATTCTATTTTGCTTTCTAGCAGTCCCTTTTTTCCAACCACTACGTTTCCTCTTGCTTCTAGACATCTGGGTTCTGGCTGAGCGCTGTATTACTGTACACTGTCACACTATATAGTAAGCACATAGCCACACAACTGTGACAATGCCCAGCAGATAAGTGAGCTACTTTTGTAATTTGTTTACATCTATAAATGTTTGTAACATGAAGTCCCTTTGTATTTGTGAAAGTTTGTAGTTCAAATATTTATAAGTCAGGGACTGAATGTAAAATGAAGAGGCTGTATTAGTTAGTTTATCTTCAACAGTGAAGTTATATATATATTTATATATACATATATATAATTTTTTTTTGGTGTTTTTGGGACAGAGTCTGTCTGTGCAGTTCAGGCTGGCCTTGAGCTCACTTTGTAGCCCAGAATGGTCTCAAGCTTTCAATGATCCTCCTGCCTCAGCCTCCCAAGTGCTGGGATGATAGGCATGCGCCACCATTTCTGGCCTAAGAGTGATATTCTTATAAGATACTAATTTTATTTCAGGACTGTACTCTACATAGACCTTATTTATTACAGACTTCAAAGGCTGAACTTTTGCAGGAAGTAGAAAGCCATGTAATCTCTAAATATTACATTTCATGTTGTTATATGATTCATATATGTGAAAAACATTTTATTTCCTCTTAATTACCAATGAAAGATTTATTAATTATGTATAAAACCATTATAAGATATATTTTTAACTCGAATTCCACACTGAAATCATGTTTCTATGTATTCTCTATAGGGATTTATTTATACTGAAGCTAAACTTTAAAACATTCCATAATTTGCCCATTTAAAGAGCTAGATACTTCCATGTTTTCTAAATTCTTCCAAATGTAATCATAGAGTGGAGTTATAAGACCCTTATAGTTCAATTAATATTAATCAATGGCCAATAGCATAGACGGAGAGTATCACATGAAATCCTCAGTACCTGATTTAATTTGAGGTGTTAATTCAATCAAAGATTTAATCTAAGTATAGATTCTTTTTCAAAGATTTATTCTAGATCTAAAATAAAAATAAAATTACAGAATAACAAACATCTTCACATAATTATCTGCCTCTGGAGTCAATTAGGTACTTAATATGTCAGAAGAGATCCTAACTTTACAGTTTCTGTGATAGAAAAGTACAGGAACATTTAATTGAATTATAGCAGGAAAAGAAGCCCTTCTAGGTAGAAAAAAAAAGAATAATAAAATCAAAAAATTAATGTTTTCCAATTGTTAATATAATATCAGTCATTAATAATCGAGGGATTATAAAATCATTTGTAAAGGTTATTTCACAACAGGTTATTCATACATTGCCAAATATAACCCCAAAGAGTGTTCGCTGATTCCGGAAAAGGAAATGCAATGAACAAGATCCAGAGTTATCACTATAACCGCCTCAAGCATAGGACCAACTATCATTTGTGACATGAGTTTTCTTTTTGTACCAGGAACCAAACTCAGCACCTTGCACTTGCCAGGCAGGCGTTTGTGCCCCTGAGCTTTATCACCAGCTCTAAGTGACACAAGTAACATTTGTGCCTTTTGATGTGATACAGCATGAGTCTCAGACTTGAAACCTTAATTCCCACAAGGTGTAACAAGCTAGTCAGACTTCTGGGTATTAGGGCCTATCGATGGGATTCATGAGCTAAGAAAATTTAAACAATTTTTTAAAACACAATAATCTAGAATGGCAAAATTTTGCAGGACAGAGTGGGGTTATTTATAAAAAGGAAGAAAGAAAGAAGCAGGGTGAGGGAGAAAAATGATGGAGAGAGAGAGAGAGAGAGACGAGACGAGACAGAGAGAGAGACAGAGAGGATAATCACATCGCGCGCAATATGAGATTATAGATAGGATTTGGGGTAGAAAAAAGTAAAAGAAGCAGATAATATAAAAGACTCCTGGAACATTTTGGGAAATCTGAATATAGACAGGATGTTAGATAATATTCTAGTTACTTATAATTTTCTTAGGTATGTTTTTAGTGTTACATTTATGTAAGAGAATGTCCTTATTTTTAGCAGACATATGCTGAAGAATTTCACTGTGCCTGAGACTTACTTTCAAATAATTTAAAGATAATAAAGAATACATGTGTAGAAACAACTAAGGCAAAGGTGGTAAAAAGTAAACAACTCATGAATTAAACCAAAGATAAGCAAGTATCTCTTGACTCATTCTTTCTGTGTTTGATAACTTTCAAAACCAAAAGGACATAAATCACACTGTTTTATGCCAGCTAAATTAATTCTAGATTAATTTTGGACTCTTTTCAGGGAAAATATTTGAATGGCCTGTGATACTCCATACACTAGATGAATCTTTAAGTGGTGGCTACAGTTTTTCACTATGCTGTATTTGCCATAATTTGGCATCTTGACTAGAAAGCGTAAATATTTTTCATTGCATCTAAGTTTTTGTTTTATTTTGTGTTTGTTTGATTTTGTTCTGCAGGGATGTTACAGGACCAGGGGTCTTGCCAAAGGTCTTGACATCCTGAGCAAAGACTTTAGTAGAAAAACCCTAAAGAGTAGCAAGAGTAAAGATTAATTTGGAAAATCAAAGTTCTCTCCATGGTAAAAGTACCTCATGGTACCAAAGAGGCTGCTTGGCACTGATGGTTTTAAACTTAGAATTTGGTGTGGGACCGGGGAGTTGGTCTGACATTGTGCCCCTGCCCATAAGCAGCTTGCTGCTACATTTCCATCGGTCTCTAAGCTGGGCTCTTCCATCTCTTTCTGGCTGTTTTCTTTACTGCCTCTAGGGAAAATTTTAATTTTAGCAAATGATAATAAAATAATTGAATAGGTTACCAAGAATGAGTCAATCTTTGTTTCCTTTATAATGTGTTGTTGTCAGCAATAGTACATATACTGAGTCATGTGAGCTCCATGGCCAGGTCACTTGGGTTATTGTAGCTAGACATTTACTGAGCAGTTTTTGTTTTGATTTTCTTACTTGCAAAAGGACAAAACTGTAGCTCCTCATCGGAGGTTTTACATACTAAATGAAGTTCTTTATTAAGAATGCATAGTACATATCAACTGGTTTAAACTGGTGATGCATGGAACAATGACCTTTATTCTATGATTTTCAGAAACAAAGTAAGGTAATTAATTTGGAGAAACTCAACTAGTCCTTATATTTTTAGGGCAACCCATTACTATATTTAGATACTGGCTTAAGAGTAATTTCATTGGAAAAACTACATACCTTTTTAAATGGGCTTTCACGTAGAAAAGATGATTTTCTTTACTACTAGCTTTTCTTTTTTTTTTTTTGTACCAGGAATTGAACTCACGACCTCAGCCTTGCCAGGCAAGAATTTATGCCACTGAGCTATATCCCCGGCCCTACTACTAGCTTTTGAAAAAAATTAAACTATGTACATGTGCCACCAAAAGAATGAAAATGCTTATTTCTTTGATGAATTATAGTGAAATGATCACTGCTCCTCAAATCACTAGATGTGAACAAAACGTTGGGCTTAGCACTCATACTTGCTCTTAAAGTTCCCTTAGAGAAAGACACAGTACTGCTGTTTACTAAGGACTGAGTTACAAATTGGCTTAAAAAACCCTTCTCCCTTTCTTCTTTTCCCTTCTTGTTTAAAAAGACACCTTCTCTACTTCCCTGGAACTCTAACAGAAATGAAGGCAGCAGAGTAAACACAGCAGACATTATCTCTTCCTTTCCAGCTGCAGTGGGCTCGCAAGAAGGAAGGAATCTAAGCAGGACACTGCAATAAACCAAGGTGTGTTCTGTCAGAGAAACTTTTGATACTATGAGAAAGTAAATAATGAAAAGAATCTAAAGCTTTGTACAAACACAAACACAGCTATTAAGGAAGAATGCTGTGTAATCTGAAAATAGCCACTCAGACAATGTGCAGTTTAACCTGTGTGCATGGCCCTGCCGGACACAATAATGCTTCTTTTCAATGAGCGGCACTTTTGTCTGTGGTGACTGAAGTCTGTGCCAGCTGTCCGCTTTGATTAGGCCTCTTATACTCTAATAATGGAAAGGCATCCTTTGCAGTGTGTTTACCAGGCTGATCTTTCAGAGACTGCTGTGCAGTTGGCATTTTTTTCTGTGAAATATTTCAAATATAAAATAGCCTATACAGAATAATACAATAACAGAAATACACACCCATTACCCACCCTTATCAGATCTTTCCATTTGATGTATCACTGTCAGATTTTTGATATAAACTATACAATGCAGACATAGTTTAAATCCTTGTGTCCAAGTTTTCAATTCTCTTTCCTATTCTTCTTTCTTAGTGAATCCTAAGTTACTCAATTTTTATGTCTATGTGAATACTTACACTGTTCCTATAGCGTTTGGCTCAGTGAAAAGGCCCTTGATTCAATCTACAATAGCAAAAACAAATTTTAAAACCCACAAAAATATATTTTGAATTGTTCAAAATGATTGTAATTAATATCTTTCACTATCAACTCATGAAATATTCCATTATTTCTCCTTACCAATATTTAGGATTTCAGAATTTTAATTATTTCTAAACTGATTAACATTTTAAAAAGTACCTCATGCACAATATTCACTATTGTATCTTCCATAATTGTATCTACTCCTTCAGGTTCTTACACTAGGGAAACAATATGATGTCTACACATGTGGGTCTGGTTTATTTCACTTATGAGTATGCTCTCCAGTTGCATCCAACTCTAAAAGCCTCGAGTTTATCATTCTTTAAAGTGAAGTAATACTCCGTTGTATAAAAATAGCACATCTTTTTTATCCGTTCCTCAGTTGATAGGCACTTGGGTTGTTTCCAAGATTTAAAAGGAAAGAACAACTGGGATGAGGGAAAGGAGGAAAGAAAGAAAGAAGGGGGGGCAAATATATATATATATACATATATATACACACACACACACACACACACATATATATATAGCTAAGATAATTGTACTACTAATTTTTATTGATTTATTGAAAGGAAGAGTTAATGTTTATTTTGTGGACCAATTCTGCATGCATATATCTGGTAATCTGAACAAATACTTTGAGGAAAATTATACGCAATATAAAAACAGTTGATGAATTCATGTCATCTTTTTTTTTCGAAATTGTATATCATTTCTAATTTTTTAAATCATTTTTATTCTCTTTACAATTAAATAAACTATACAAAATGTATCTCATGAATTGTCAGTAAATTTGGCCATTTCCTATTACTATTGAGATTGTTCACCTGTTTCTTGACCATTTGTTCTAGTTTTATGAATTGCCAGTTTTGCTCATTGCCCATTTTGTAAAGAGCTGTCTGTTTTCATCAGCATATTCACATTCTTATAAAGGACACACGCTAACGTTTTTTCAGTCATGTGATGTGAAAATACCTTTACCCTGTCAGTGATCTGTCATCATTTTTAGTAGCTTTAAGTTAGCAGAAGTGGATTGTATATAATGTAAAACAAATATTTATGTTCTTTAAATCAACCCAACCTGACATGAAAAAATGTTATATTCTAAAATTTAAGAATCTAATGGAACAAGTTTTAAACTTGCTCTTTTTCCAATTCTCTCAGCTATTCTTGTCCTTTTGAATGAGTTGTGAATGCAATTTGCATTTCCGTAAAAGAAAAACCCACTAAGATGTAGATGAAATTTCTATAGTTTAAGCAGCACTTTAAGTGAAATGATCTTGATACAGCTGAGTCTCTTGATGCATGCATATTTGTGTCAGGCAACAGTCTCATTACTCAACTGTCTCAAGTTATAGGAAAGGGTTAATTTGGATTGTGGATTCAGGGGGTTCAGTGCAAGCAAGTTGAGCTGGTTTCCAGCCAGAAACCTCATGGTAGAAGCAGAGGAAAGATGCTTAGTTCCTGGCAGCTGGGAAGTGGAGGAGGGGAACAGTGACAGGAAGAAAAGCCCTGGGCACCAGATCTGTTGCTGAAGTCCACGCGTGATGACCCACCCAGACACACCCAGAACTATGTTTACTAATGTCCTGAGCAGATAGATCCCAATTCAATCAAGCTGACAACTGAGTTTAATAGTCACAACACACCTTTCCTGTTGTAATATCTTACTTTTGCACTCATTGCCATTTCAAAACTCTCTGAAAACATTCCCATAAATGTGATCAGGCACAGCAAATTTATATGGTCCTCCATTTTAGTTTTCCTAACTCAGTGACAGTTCATCTTTAGTTTATTATCGTACATATATTGAAGTACATTAAGTTGTTTTAGATGTTCCTCTTTTAATCATAATTTTGCTTAAAGCCATATTAACACTATTTGTGTAATCTTTTAGAATTTTTTTTTTGTAGACACTTATTCTGTTTGCTGATAAGAGTGAAAATTTTACCATGTTAGGAAACATCTCCAGAGGAGAATCTTTGTCTGTTTGCTGTGTGGAGGGAATTTATCTAAAGTTTACTCACTTAAAGTAATGTTGAGAATTGGTTTATAGGACAATTGATTTAGGGTGTAGTTCATTTTGTAATGAGGATTCTTTGTACATACATCCTTGAGTCTATTTTGGTGAGCACATTTTTTTATCTGTAATCTGTCACTGTGGTATATACTACATTATAGTGATAACACTTTCTAATACATTACTGAAGTATCTTTGAATTGCTTTCAAGATTTCTATTTAGGTATGATGGCTCTTTTCATTCATCATTGGAAGCACTATGCCTAGTTTCTTTTTAATTTTGAAAACTGTATTTATTTATATGTATTGTTATATGTTTGGCTTGGTTTTTGATATACTATTATTGTTTTGTTAAATAATTCAACTGTGTGTAAATTATACACAGTTTACATATTACGCATACATTTGTTTCTTTGCATTATAGATATCTGCATTATAAATATTCATTTATATTACCATACTGTAATAGCAATCACATATTACATATTACATAGGTCCTTGCTTTATATTTATTGCCTTTTCTTAATTATATTTTGGTTGATATTAATATTGCTGTGTCTTTGTGCCATGTATATTTATACTACTTTATTTGGAGTCATCATTAGTTTTACATATATATTTTTAAAATAGTGCATGACTATCTCCTTCATTTGACGAGGCACTCATCTATGTTGCTGAAATATTTGGAACTACTTCTAAAATTATGTCTTTGTAGTTGCTACCATTTTTATTTCTTTTCTCTTTTGTCTCCTTTTTCATCTTTTTGTGATTTATCAGGTCCTCAAATTCCTTCTAGCATTTCTTATTTCTTTCTAGTTTTCTTCCTTTTTATTTCTCTTTGCTGGCTCACAAGCTATCGGCCACGTGCCTCTTATTGTGTGATTCCTTAAATTTCACCTCGTAAGTATAATGGAATTTTTTGAACTCTAGCATTATTCTGCATCCTTACGCCACTGTAAACCCTACTGTATTCTAGCCAATCTTTCCTGTCATATTTTATAGCCTAACATTTTGTTGTCGTTGTTTTGGAATAAAAAATTTTACAACAAAACATCGTTATGGTCCAGTAAAAAGTATTTTGTCAATATATTTTGTTAGGTTTCATTCTCCCTATTTCCTATCAATTTTTCTTAGTTTCTTATTTCATCAGGATTAAATGTATCCATAATGAATTCTTTGAGTGAGAAGTCTTACCTGACAGGGTTACTATCTTTTGAGATATAAAAGGTATCTTTATTTTGTCAACATACTTGAATGGTAGTTTGGTAGGTTATAATATTTGGTGTTGAAATTAGTATTCCAAAGTGATGGAAACGTATTACTTCATTATCTTTTAGTATAATTTATAACTGATAAATTTATGTTCTCACCCCAGTTACTTTTGGTGGAACCTTTTAATTTAAAAATTTTCATTGTTTTCTTGATCCTGAAGAGTTCACTATGCTTTCTAGGTGTGTGCTTACCTTTTCCTTGCAGAATGGTAGGAATACATGTGCAAACAGAAGACTCAGGTATTAGTTTATTTGATTTCCTTCTGCAAGTCCTATTCGAAGTGTATGATGAAGACTCATTAAAATTGTATAGAATGAACCCATCAATATCTTCCAGTTCAGCGGTTTCCCAAGGAACTAGGGCAACTCTAGAGACATCTTATGAAGTATCTTCATTTCTAAGTTTTCTAATTAGTTTTTTATTTCACCTAGTTTGGTTTCCTTTTTGCTCTTAGTTTTGATAACTTTGTTATCAAATTTTATGCTACAATTTTCACTCTTCATATATTTTACATGTATGTATATAAAATACTTTGTCTCATTTAATAAAACTAATTGTATCTGTAATGTGCTGGATATAGGTCAAATACCCTTCTTAGCCTTAATATTGCTGCACGTGAATTATAATTTGGGTTAGCTAACTTGTATTTATTTATTTATTCATTTAATCTCTGTCTCATCACTTTGCTTCCCAATTTTATGAGTAGACTCCACCTAAATCCACTTACAGCCTCTGTGACATGCCTTAAATGGGAGATCTATTGCTGCCTTCTATTCATGTGGCAGAGAGGAGACAACTCCAGTGGCCACCTCTCCTTGACATCCTGATTCTAACCTGTCCAGTTAGTGTACAGTTTCTGGACTGTACTGAAATCCTGTTGCCCATCCTAGAATAAAATGCAGCTGTGAAAGAAAAAGGGTAAAAGAGACCAATACCAAGTGAGTTTTTCAAACAAAGAAAAGAAATATCTAGAACATTTTTCTACCTCTGAATGTGTTTCCACGCTGGTCAGCGTCTCACAATAACGTGTTACAGTCCCATATCAGTAAAGATTTTTGTCTGACCTCAAATGACAATACCAAGCGACCTAAGAAAAGGTCCAAATGATGCAGAGAAGATTCCTGAAGTGCTTCTCTCCAAGCAATTTTTTTTTGTATTACCAAATAAAATATTCACAGGCAGCTGCTGTCATGAAGGGAAAGGAGGGAGAACTGTTAAGTGGAAAAGTCCCTCCAACTGCCTAGCTGCTTGAATGTCCCTGAAGCCCTGGACATAGGGACAGCTAGCCAAAAATATCAGTTCCTTTCCCACGCTTGTCTCCCAAGTTAAGAACTGAGCGACCCCTGCCTCTCAGCACTGGGACTTGCCTCTAGGCTGGCTACACCAAAACTGTTACTGGCTGCTAACTCCATACACTCAGGTTCATTTGCTTGCTCCTGACCAAATAAAGGACACCATTTATCTTAGTGAAAAAGAAAAAGGATTTGTTCAAAGGTAATTGTAGGGGCTGGGGGTATAGCTCAGTGGCATAAGTGCTTGCCTGACAAGCGCAAGGTCCTGAGTTCGATCCCTGGTACCGGAAGAAAAAAAACAAAACAAAACAAACAAAGGTAATTGTAAGGAAATGAAGGAACTTTATTTGTGTTAAATCACCATCTCTTGACCCAATCTATTGACAAGGATCCATCATCTCCAATTCTATTGGATTTCGAAGCATTTCTATTCCCTTTCTGGCCTATTGGAAATATTTGTCTGGTATTTATGAGTGGTAATTGTCTGGGTTTACTGTTTTTTTAATTCTATGTTTCAATATATTCATGGTATAGGGGCTGAATTAAAACATGGCTTGGTTTCCCTTTTTAAACTTGAAGTCTGTTTGTATGTATTTTTAAACATACTTCAATGTCTGAAAGATGAATATTAGTGCTTACTTTAGTTACCATATGACTTCTTTGCATCTTTGTTGTTTTATAATTTATTGGATCCTTTCCATGTACTTATATTTATTTTGCATCACTTTGGATAAACATCAAATGTCATAGTATTTTCTAAGCTAGAAATTTTTAATACAGAAAAATTGCAAGTTTGGAATTATACTTTTTTTCATTCTTTCCTTTTTGTATAGAGAGGAAGTACATAATGTAATATACCACTGAACTTAAATACAGTATCATACGTAAATATTATGTAAAAAATGAGCGTTTTCATAGTGATGTGATCACGTGGAATACTGAACACATTGGGATCTGGTTAGGATATAAGAATCTACTTGGGGCTTTATCAAGAAATATGTATCAGGAATTGAAAAGATCAGAAATTTCAATGAATTTTGGGTTCTTCATTTTGCGAAACTAAAGCATTTTCCACAGTACTGATATGATATGATATTGCTGTTCTAATTGGTATTATTATTCCAACATTGTGTACAAAACTTACATATTGCTTTAATCATAATATAATCGTTTTTCACAGAGACTAATATTACGAAGGGAATCAAACTGAAGCACCTGTATGCACAAAGGAAAAGCAACAGAGAGCCATGCAGAGGAAGAAAAAAAATAACATTAGAGAAAATAACAGTGGACAAACCATAGTTCGCTTTCTGAAGAGCTTGGTTTATTTTTCTGCGAAAGAATATTTCATCTGCACGATTGAAAAGTATGAGATTGTGTCTTAAATTTCCAAGTTCAAAAATTACTAAAATCCCTTGCTTAGTTTCTATCTTCACCGTGAACAGAAAAGAGTGCACAGAATTGCAATAAGGAGAGGGATGCTAGCAGCATATTTCAGAGGGGCCTCTGTTCAGCACCTTGGGGTTTTTTTTTGTTTTTTCTTGTTTTTTAAGTATAGAAGGAAGTTGACATGTGCACTCAGCGAAAAGGCAGGGTGCAGCATTCCCTGAATCTGATTTTCCTATTCCGAAACTTCAACACTTAGAAATTTGGGACATTATACAATAATTGTTACCGTCACCTGTTAACTTATGCCAATTAGCGTGTAGAATTCTTTATTTAACAGTGGAAGACTTGGCACACTATGCTCTAATTTCAAAGGCTTTCTCTTAGAGAGTCAGGAAGGATTGAAGGAAAGGATTGCGTGCAAATTATGGGTGTATATTCAGAACCTAGCGGGGTTGCCCAGCTCCTGTGAGTTAAATGTTGTTTGCTGAGTTTATTTTAAAGAGAAACTTTAAAATCTTTGAGAATGCGGTATTAGATTTGAAGTATTCGGCAATCTAAGAAATAAAGCCACATGTATTTTTATTCAATTTTTTTATTTGAAAGAGAACAATAAAAAAGAACAAAAGCAGAAGACCAGGAACATAGACAAAACCAAAAGAAAGCAAAACCAGTAAAAATGACACAGGGTTTCAAAACAAACTGAATGGCATTGACAGTGGCTGTTATATTACATATCATTATCTTCAATGAGGTTGCTTAGATTACCAGATGTAAGAACGCAAGATGGATCAAATCCTTAATGAGAATAAAAAAGATGACTTTTGCTTGACTTTTTAAAAAACTTTATGTAGAGTTTAGACTCCTTATGTAAAGCTCCTGGTTTTGTGAATCCAAAAATCTTTCCTATTTTAGAAAAGTGATTTTTTGCATTAGTGCATATTATATATCACCCACAATGGTACTTAAAACAGAATACCATAACCAAATAATAATAGTTGTAGCAAAAATTTCATATTAGGTGGCATCATTAGATTCACATATGATCACACTTTGTTCCCAAATGAGTTTGTAGTTTAATGAAACAATTTGTTTTCTAGAACTCTTTGACTATGGGATTGAAGATGTTATGCTACAAGTACAGAGAAACTGAGGGATAACAGGACAGTTAGAATGTACGTTGGAAAAATCTTGCTTTGTATTACAGAAATATACTGTAGTATATCATTCAACAGCTCCTGAAGATACTGATGTGTCTGGCATCACATTTGCTGTGTTATCGTGAGATGTATCTAAGTCATTAAGATGGCTTGTTGCGTAGCTATGGGGCAGAGTGTGTCCAAGTAATGAATAGTTTAGTGGAAGAAAATAACATACAGGAAATATAGATTTGATGCTTTGACTTCTTTAGAGACTTAATAATTAGACTCAATAGACTATAGAAAAGTGAAACAATGATTTAAAGAAACGTTTGATTTCAGAACTCCAATACTAGAGTAGTATATATTGGGTTCTCATAGTGTCCACATATGACGTCACTGGAAAGAAAATTCAAATAGACAAGGAAATATTCTGTCAAAAGGAAAAGAGACATCTGCTAAATTAACTGGTAAGTAAACTCACTACAAATAGATAAATGCAATGAACACATAAACTTGTTTAACAGTGGAAGAAAGTATGACAAGCCTATATACACATTGCGAATTTCTGACATATGTTCATGTAACAATTTTATGAATATCATTTTAAACTTTTGCAATTAATTTTCCATGCAGTGTTAGTGGAAAGAGATTCACCATATTTCAAAGTCAATGAAATGGAACGGAAAAACTGTTGTGCTTATTAAGAAAGGATACCATTTGAAGGAGAGCAATGAAGTATAAAATCTATAGCATAATAATATTCTCTGTTGTTGAGGATATAATAATTTTTAAAATCTCAATCTGCAAATTGTTCCTTTAAGAATTCACATCATCTGGACACGGTGGCACATGTCTGTAATCCCAGCATTCTGGAAGGCTGAGTTGGGAAAATTAGAGCCCAACCTGGGCAATTTAGTGCCACAGTAAGATGCTGCCTCAAAATAAAAAATAAAAAAGGGGTAAGGATACAGTGCAATGCAGAGGCCCTACATTTAATCCCCAGAGTAATGTTATCTTTGCTTAGAAAAAGTAGGTGATATCTATGGAAATTGTTTTGTGTCTTAAGTTCTATGGCTCTATGACACAGTGTCAGGATTTTCGTTAATATTATTAGGAAGCTTCTATTTTGTAGTGTGGTAGGGATTTAGACACTTCAAACTGGATTATAGGGTAGAGTACTCAAGAGAGTGAACGAGAAGGAGCTACGGGCTAGAGGCAAAGCCAGAGTCTGAGCAGAAAGCTTCAGTGAAGCACTGGGTATAGTTCATTTGCAGTACTTAACTATTAGGTGAATAAACTACCTGGTCTTCTGAAGCTCATTAGCCTTCAAAATAATGGCTAACCCAGGGACTTGCACACAAAAATATTTCATAAACATAAAAGACTGATAATGCTAATTAAAGGCAGTCCTGATACCATGTTGCTCTAATAGGACAGCTTGATTGCTTAGAGTCTTTCAGTGTGGTTCAAATTTTTGTCTTTCATCTAACAAGATTTCACCTTAGAGAACTTAGTTAACATCTACTGGCCTCAATTTCTGAAGTTCTAAAACAAGTCACTATCAGTATTAGTGTGTATCTTCCCTTCATTACTAATGGCATGGAAGATGTAAATGCATGCAAAATGGTTATCCCAGTAATATGTACAATAGGTACAAAAGTCCTTATTTTCTCATCATGCTGCTTTTGTTAAGGAGATAAGGGGGTGGTGTTGGCATGGCATAGAGGTGGAGGGTTGTCAAGTGACCTCATGCCATTCATGTCCCAAGAGCACATCAGACTTAGTCTCTGGAGGAGATAGTTAGAAATCTCTCTGAAAATCCACTACCCTCTGTAGAGGAAAAAAATTCCCATGTTTAGAATCACTTTCAGTATTATTCATCTTTTTCTTTCAAAATTAGTTTTAATGTGTTTCATCTTTTTCTACTTAAAATAGTCTTCTGCTTTGATTCTTTGTGTAGTTATTAATAGCTATACAATAGCTCTGTGTGAGTGATTAATGCTTTTTAAAATATGTCTAATGTGTTTTCATCTCTAAAGTCAATAATGGGTAAAGACTAATTTTTAATGCTTATCTGTTTCCAGACTGAGCCAGTTCACTGATTAAAAAATAAATATGAGATAGCAATTATAATAACATCTTATTATCAACTTTGTGTAAAATTTTCAAAACTTATAAAAGCAAAGTGAAAAGGTCTGAGGTGCTATAATTTCTCCAATAGGATTTAAGAATTTGGTATCACTTGACTGGATGCAGTGCATTTCTGAAATCTTTTCCATTGCTGAAATTTTTTTTCAAGTTTTTCAGGACTTTTCTTGCATATTATTTGTAGCACTTCCAGTAGTCTACCCAGCAAATCTAATGACATCTTCACGTAGGTATTCCTTATTTTACCACCTTGCCTCTAAAGAGGAGATGTTCTAAAATTGTTACTATTTTCCCTTTTATTTTCTTTCTTATGAAGCAATATGCTACAGTGTTGAACTGTATCATTATGTTATTTGTGCTGCACTTTCTGGTCTGGTTATTTATGTCATCTTTTCATCTGTTATCATTTTTATGTTTGTTAAATTTTTGTATAAATGAACAGAACCCTCCAAAATTAATGTAAGTTAGATGATAAGTGGCCTCCTCTAAATGAGAATACTTTTTATAAAATATTTTATAAAATGTCATAATTTTGTTCAGTGCAGATTTCAGAACAACCATCTAAGCCACTTTTAGTAATGGTGAAGCTGTAAATAGAAATGGTCGAAAGCTATTCTGACCTTGATTAATAATGAATAATCTGACCATGAATCTAGTTTTACAAAACCTGAGAAGGCTTGTACTTCTGGTAATAAATTTAACCTCCTTTTGAAATCATCTAGTCTCTTTCTGTCCATTTGAAGTTAATGACAAATAAAGACTTTATCTTTACAGTAGAAATGAATTTGAACTGTAATTTTACCCAACTGCTGTATATTCTTCGTATTACAAAACAAATTTTTTATTCACATTTCCAGTCCTAGAATAACATTCTACATCAAAATAATTTCAGCTTCAGAGGTCTTTCTAGTAATAGAGTTCTCTATTGTTCTTCATGCTATAAATTTAAATGCGGCAAATACTTTTTAGAAAATATTATGTTCATGAATAACAGTGTTTTGAAACAAAAATCCTAAAGTTAGCTTTCATAGAAAAATGTACAGCATGTTTGGGTTCTCTTAAAGTACTGCAGTAAATTATATTCTCTAAATTCCTTTTCAAAAATAAAACTATCATGTAAGGATTTTGGGGATGTATTACAGTCAGGGGAAAACTACACCCATTGAACGGGGAATGAAAGGACAAAGGGATTATCAGACTGACTGAGTGGATATTCAATAGCAGGTAGCTGGAAGAGGAAACTGACCATTTCTTCAATGTTTTGAGATTAGAAGTGTTGCTAAAACATCTTGGGTATAACTCCAGAAACAGCGATGAAATAACAAGACAGAGTCCTTTGCCTGAGTAAATGAAAATGGCAGCTGTGAAAAGTCTTAGGACAAGTGGTGAGTACACTTGAAATCCCAGTTATGGGTTACTCTAATGAAAAGCACCTTATACAGAAAAACATTCTAATAAATGCCAGAAAATAGACCAGTCAATTTAAGTTATGCATACATGGTTAGTTGAATGATTGACTGAATAATTACAGTTAAAGATTAGAGACAAAGGTATTAGATTTTATACAACTGTATCATTAGCTGACATTATAACTGGCTTTGTTCATCAATCACCATCATTTAAGTGTTTTAATGGAAATACATTTTTTTTTTTTTTTTTTTTTTTTTTTTGCGGTACTGGGGATCGAACTCAGGACCCTGCGCTTGCTAGGCAAGCGCTTATTCCACTGAGCTATATCCCCAGCCCCTGGAAATACATTTTTATGCTAATAAGTTTTCCTGATTTTAGTGCGCCTTACATTAATATCTCAAATTGTAGTATTTGAGGTATATGCATTACAACTGTAAGGGCATTTACCTACTGCTGGACTCTAACCTATTATATAAAATCTCAGAGGACTGCTTCCCAAGAATGTGTATTTTTAGAACTTTCTAGATTATTTTTATTTACACTGTTTAGTAACTTCTGGCTTCAAGCCTCTGTGTGTGTGTGTGTGTGTGTGTGTGTGTGTGTGTGTGTGTGTATGAAAAATATGACATATACAATTGAGAAAAGCAGGAATATACTACCAAATAATAGCTTCAAACATCTTGAATGGGGGATAATTCTCTTATAAATTTATTCTATCAATATAAACCTGTCCAACTATATTAAAATATTTTCATTTCCTAGATCAGGCTCTGCACTTGTGTTTGCCTATTTCACAAGAAGTTTTGAAGGATTTGGCTAATTTTAAGTGACTTGCACATAACTAGAGGACGCCGAAGTAAGTAATAAATCTAATCTGTGATTTCATGCTGTATGTTCAAGCAGAATGCTATCTGGTGCAAAGTTCAAACAGGCATAATGCGAAATGTGAGCAATCCAGACAAACACATTTCATAAAAAAGCATGGTTTAACTCCCCATTTAAAAAGAAAGCCTATTTTTCAATGTATTAGACAATAACATGCTTTTAAATTGTTCTCAGTGATCATTATTTTAAAGTCAACTTTCATAAGGAATTGTAGTACATTTCTTTGCATTTTCACTATAGCTACAGCTGAAATTTAAGTGCAGAGAACTTTTTCACTGGTAGTAAAAATACTTCTTGAAGAAAGTGAAATACTTCAGCAGTATTTCTAATGCTTATAAATCCTATGTTGAATATTAGGAAAGCCAAGATTCTAGGAAGTTAAATATTTCTCAGTTGTCATGTAAAAGCAGAATTAAATTCAACAGTGAATGATCGACGGATTGTGATTATTAGGTTCAGAAAAGAATCCAAGCACAGTTTGTTATTGATAGAATATTTGAATGACTATGTCTATCTCAGCTCCAGAGTGATGTGTGTGTGTGTGTGTGTGTGTGTGTGTGTGTGTGTGTATGTGTGTGTGTTGTGTGTGTGTTTAGGCATACACATACCAATTGTCCATGTGAATTGTTACAAAGATATGTTTTATTTTTATTTTATTACTTTATAGAGTGATAACTATGCTTAATACATCAAGGAGAAATCCATTCATGATGGGACCACTGTACGTCATCTTATAGGATCACAAGGGAACTTGGTTCTTCTAAATCTTTTCTAAAAACTTAAACTGTGGTTATGAACTTTTGGAGTCCTTAATAAAAAGAACATGATACTGTATTTAAGAAAGTTTATATAACAGAATACATATATTATATTATATTTCATTTTAAACAGAGAGAAGTAAAAGTAGCAATAAAACAGTTTCAAAACAAGCTAGTAGGAAATTAATAATAATTAATACATTGGTATTGTTACATTTATAGCAGTTGTTCAGAATACCAGATATAGGCATGAAACAGTGCCCCAAAAAGTATTAGCACCAAGTTTTCTTTTCAATAAATAAAGAGGAACTAGTTGTGTAATTATCTAACCTATCTTGTGGATATATGTATTTTTTCTCTTCCCTCTTATTCAATCATGGTTTTTCTTTTCTTTGAACATATTATTTCCTATTCAAAGTACATATTGCACATTTTGGACCTTATTTACTGTTTCAGATTCTCACACTAATGAGACAATACAATGCATACACTTGTGGGTATGATTTATTCCCCTTACGAATATGATCTTAAGTTGCATACATTTATCTATAAAAAGTCTGAAGTGTATCATTCTTTATAGCTGAGTAATATACCATTACATAATAAAATTATGCCTTTTTATCTTATCCTTACTTGATATGCTTTTGGGTTGTTTCCAAGATTTAGTTGTGACAAATTGTGCTGCTATAAGCATTATCACTGTTGTAGGATGTTTTTAATTCTTCTGGGAAGATAACCAGAAGGGAAAGAGTTGGGCTGAATGGAACCTCTAATCCTAGTTTTTTAAGGAATCTCCATGCTGATTTCCACAATAATTGCACCAGTCTGCATGCCCATCAACAGTGGAGAACAGTTCCTTTTTCCCCACAGCCCCTCCAGCATTTGTTATTGGTTGATTTCTTGATGACAGTCATTTTTTCTGGAGTGAGATGGGATCTCAGTGTTGTAATTTACATCTTTCTAATGATCAATGATGTTGAACATTTTTTTCATACATTTATTGGCCATTTGTATTTCTTCACCTGAGAAGTATCCATTCATCACAGATGTCCATTGTTGGATTGGGTCTTTGAATTTTGGGGGCAAAAAACAAAAACAACAGCAAAAAGAAACAAAAAACAAAACAAAACAAAACATTCTAATCAAGCTGACTCCCAAGAGAAAAACCCATCAAACAGAGAAAAGTAAAAACAGTGAAATTCCTCTAGTATCTACAGTTGTGTGGTAGGTCCAAGTCGGATCCTAGAATGTGTACTCTGGCCAAGATCACAAGTAGGTTGATGCTGGCTTTGAGTCTGATCATTGTCTCTACATCTGGGGGATGCAATTAGTTTTCTGTGGATAGAGTTCTCTTCAGCTGTTTAAAAAAGAAAAAAAAAAGAAATGGAGAAAAAACAGGAAAGGAAAAGAAAAGAAAGGAAAAGAAAAGAAAGAAAAGAAAAGAAAAAAGCGAAGGAGGTGAGCTACCCACCCTCTTGTGTTCTGCATGTCTTGTTCCCCCAGTGTAGAGCTGTACACCTCACTTACTACCTGCCGGCTGATACTGTTACTTTTGCTTCAGACCTTTCCATACCACAGTCCTGCCTGTCCATTCTGTAGCTGGAGTCCTACTGTGCTCCTTGTGTTCCCACCAGTCTCGAGTCCCTGAGTGACATCAATAGCTGGGAGTGGGATCCCACGTCAGACCCTCTTCTGCAAGTTGCCGCAGCTCTGGGTCAGTGGCCAAAAAAAGAATATCTTTCAAAAAGAAAATTAATTTATAGATGAAGGACTCATATGTTTTTTTAAAAAATATAATATTTAAATTCTAGGAAAAATATAAATTTGATAACAGATATTTCTATCATTATTTTCAAAGAGTCAAAAATTTTAATGATAATTTAAATCATGTCTCAGGGTTACAATGCTGTTCATTTAAAGATTATTGAGTCCTCTGGGGAGCAAGTGATAAAGGCAGGGTCGTCACCAGCCCAGGGCTTCTCCTTTTCCCTTCCTTTTCTTTCCCTCTTCTTTCTACTTCTTCTTCCCTTTTTTCTTTTCTCATCTTCCTCTCTCACACCAGTCCTTTCATCATTCTTCCTCTCCTTTCATCTGATATTTTCCTGATATGAGAGAATATTTTCATTAGGATTTCAAAGGCAATGGTCAGAACTATTTCTTAATACTTAGTGAAATTTTTCTTACAGGAACCAAATGAAGATCAAAACATTACTGGGGGGAGTAGAATAGAGAACAGCACAAGGTTCATGAATTATTGTCTAGTCCTAGTTAAAGTTGCTGTAACAAACATGCTATATTTGGTTGTTTAAACAACAAAATTTTATTTGCCAGTTTTGATGGTGGGGAAGTGGAAGACGAGGTTATCAGCATGGTGAGTTTCAGATGAAGGCCCGTTAGTTTATAGGTGACTAAATTGTATCCTCACATGGTGCAAAACAGAGAGCTGTGGTCCTTCGATGCTAATCTCATTTGCAGACTCACCCTAAGAATCTAATTAAATCCCAAGTTTACCTCAAATACTGTCACATTGGGCAGTAAGGTTTCAATATGTAAATTTTGGGAGTCACATAAAATCCACAACTTTACGAATAAGTGAAGTCATTAGGATCCGCGACAGGAATAAAGAGAATTGACTACAACCAGTTTCTTCCCAGCTGAAATTTTCAGAAATATGGATACCTTTCCTTGAACCTTGGTGCCCAAACCCAGGAATATTTCTGGTGCCCTTTAATCCTATCTTGTGCTGTAAGCCAAATATTCTTCTTAGCTCAGAAATGAGAATGGAATATACTTAATTGGTCAGCAAGCATTTCTGAAAGAGCTCCAGAATGCCGAGTCCAGACATACATAATGAACCACATCCATATAAGTCATCCTTCTTCCTCAGGGAACAGCTAGGCAGAAAAAAAGACAAAGGATTTTCTAAATTTTTTAAAAGGAAGGAAGCAATGGTTGATTTATAGCTGTATGTGTGTATGTGGTTTAGCTATTTCAAACTTTTTTATTTATCATTTTAATTGACAAAATTATGGAATATTTTGTGGTATTTTGATATGCATATACATTTTCTAGTCAAGGTATATATACATATATATTCAAACATTGTATCATTGCTTTATGACTAATACTTGGTTTACTGAAAGGAACAGTTAACGTGTAATTGCTTGATCAGCCTTACATGCCTGTATCTGGTTAACTGTGAGACCATTTTAAAGATGACATTCTGAAATATAACAATCACTGTTAATATCCTATCACCTTGTTTTGAAATTCTGTATCATTTTTATTGTTTGCTATACTGTTGCATTTATGTATTTATTCATGTTATATTGTTTTTTTTTCCTTTTTCCTTTAAGATGAAAAACAAAATTTATGTTTATATAAGGATAGCTGGAATAGGTATATTGCTGATGTCTGTGGTTTATTGAATGGAACAGTTAATGCGTAAAATTTTCTTTTCTCTTGACCAGTTTTGCATGTTTGTATCTGGTAACCAGAACAATGGATCTGAAGATGACAATGTGCAGTATAAGAACCATTGTTGAATTCCTACCATCTTGTATGGTGAAGCTCTGTGTCATTTCCAATGGTTTTTTTTTTCTTACTTGTTACTGTCTGTGATTGTCTGATCAATCTTACATTCTTACGTCTGGTGGACTGAGCAACTTCGTTGAAGTTAACAGTACATAACGTAGCAACCATTGTTAATTCTTATCATTTTGTTTTGAAGTCAGGTACCGTTTTTGTTGTTTGTGTGTTATTTTGTCTTTGTCTCCATTGTTGTTTTGTTAGTTTTTTCCTCTTTAAAATAAAAAAAGAAAGAAAAGAAAAACTAAAAAAAAAAACCTTTCAAAATGCTTGAAATATACAAAACGTTGTTGTTTAATCACCCTGCTATGCAGTTAAACACCAGAACTTATCCCCCTTGTTCCATACATGCTGTTGAAGATGACAGTTTTACCCTGTTTAAGGGGTGGGCGAGTACTACGTGGTTGTGTACTGTATATGTGTCCCTTTTGCTTTGTCTGTTTATCACTTGATGACCATCAACCCTCCTGTGCCTACTTTACTCTCTTGTCACAATAGTTCATTTCAAAGGAAATTAAATAATTTTACAAAATCCAAACCAGTGGTCTGGAGCACTCTCTTCACATCAGAATTATCATTTTACAAAAATAGTGTTAGAGCCTCAATTCCTGAAAGATTTACTCATCAGTCTAGAGTAGGTCTGGTATTTTTGTGCAAGTGCCTGAAGAGGCATGATCACACAAACACATTTGCACATTTCTTTTCTTGAGAGCTTGTTTGGAGGTTCTAGCAGGGGAGCGCAGCCTCTCATATACCCTTGACGGAGGAAGGTCCTCCCGTATTGGGGGGATGGTCGTCCTCTTAGACAGAACGCGTAGCTTCCGGTGGGACGCTCATGGAGCGCTGAGGGAGGAAGGGGACACCCGCCTAGCCAGCCAGATCAGCCGAATCAACCCCGGTGCTCAGTCGGTTAACAGATGCCGCAGCCAGATGGCCCTCACATGTTGCACACTTGTTTTCTAAACTGTTTAAGACTGGCGGCAAAAGTGCTTACATTGTATCATGGCTTGAATATGATACTGGGATTTACACTAATTTATTTTAAAGGTGATAATGGTTCTAGTAGTCCCATTATAAGTCTAATTATAACATTTTGTTTTTGCTTTTGGTTTTTGTCTTTTTGAGACAGTGTCTCGCTATGCAGTTCAGGCTGGCCTTGAACTCGCTTTATAGCCAGGCTGATATCAAACTCTCAATGATCCTCCTTCCTCAGCCTCCAGAGTGCTGGGACTACAGGCGTGCACGACTATACCCTGCAAAACAGTTTGATTTAAAGTACTCAGAAACAAAGACACATATCAGATTGAACACTTTCCCATCTCCAAACACAGTACGGTACAGAGGAATCACGGAGCCACCTGAGTCCTAGTCCCAGGGTCAGTCTGAGGCTGTGGCATCCAGCACGGGCTGCGGGACGATGCGTGCAGAGGCCACAGCATTGAGCAAGAGGCTGCGGCCAACGGTGGGTGAGGACGGGGCTGAGCGCAGTGGTAGTTGGTAAAAAGGTACCAAGGAGCCACCAGGTAGCACTTTCCAGCAATTATTAAACAAGTCTGAAAATACTTTTTCTCGTATCATTTTACAATATAAAAATTAATGAAGCCTTCATAAGGGACTTAGGGTCAGGAGAATGCCTCCTTGAGCGCCTCCTTGAACTCTTTCATTGAAATATAGACTCGAATGAGTTTCTGGGGCCTCCCTATTGGACAGAGAGTATGGTTGAACAGCACTTTGTGAAACACAGGTGAAAAGAGCCATACAAGTTTCTATCTGTCTGGCTCAGCTCCTCCGTGAGTCCTCAGAAAGTCCAGTTCCTACCAGCCTGGGGCTCCCACCACATAGCTTCTGGAATTCTAGAAGCCATGGTCAAATAGACAGTAAGCCACTGGCTAAAAATCCTTGTTATCCAACTTCTGATGATGGTCACCACATGGAAACACAGATCCACAGATAACCAGCTCTTTCAGTGCTTCAATAAAAAACCAAAACCAGAACATTTAAATAAAAAAAATCAATCTATAAAATTGTTCAGGAATGGAACCAAAGAAGCCTACAAACTGTAAGTATCTCAGGCCCTTCCTAGATTCCAGAGTTAACAAAGGGGAGACCGTGACCCTAGCAGTCCATCCCCTCTGCATGGTGCTTCCATCAAACTGCAGACAGGTTTGCAGTGTGACTTGTCATCCTTCATTTCTCACAGTTTTCTTACTTCCACTTAAGCTTTCACTCTCTCTTACATGTTTTATTTCTGCACGCACATGCTATATTTTTACTGGAGTGTAGGATCCCTGGCAACTCGTAGCAACTTCTTACACAGCATGTATTATACCTGGAGGGGCCAAGCGTGTTGAATAGAGGTTATAATCATCAATCTTTTTTCTTTCTTTTTTTTTTTTGGGGACACAGGGTCTTTCTACGAGTTTAGGCTAGTTGTGAACTCTCTGTAGCCCAGGCTCTCCTCAAATTCATGGCGATCCTCCTAGCTCAGCCTCCCCAGCGCTAGTACTATAGGCACCATGACTATGTTGTCTTTAAACTTGAAACACAAGGTCTTGCTACGTTGCCCATACTGACCTAGAACTTCTGTGGTTTTCGTTATCTGTCACAGCCTCTCAAGCATCTGGGACTGTAGGACTGTTTCACTGTACCTTCCTTACAAGTTAATGTTTTTATTCTACAAATAAAATGAAACTAAAACATTAGGCAATCTCCCTAATTTCAGCCAGTGAGTGATAAAGCTGAGAAGTTGTCTGACACAAACGCTTGTGCTTGAAGCCACCACAGAGCACATCGGCCTCTTGTCTTACTCAGCTCATCCATCCTTCCATACCTCACCTAGTGGAGAAAAAATCGTGTGAGAGTAGAAGTCTGGTACAATACATGTGCTACCTAATTTCACTCCCTGTAGGTTACAACTGAATTAAAATTAAGGTTAAAATCTTTTATATGTTTAGCACAGCATTGTCCATTATTCCGCTTTACTAACAAGTAAGCTGTTTCACAAGAGTAGCATTTGTTAACACTCATGTCTAAGAACATGAACATTCAGAGTCTTGTATTTGACTTAAAGTCCAATAATGGGATGCTCTTTATCTATTCTTTGCTTCTTACTCGACTTTTAAATCATCTCAAATCAATGTACTGTGGCAATGAAGTCTTTCTTTGATGCCAAAAAAATCCTACCCATCCTTTGAAAAGACTGATTCTAAGTGTAAAGGGAATTTTGTTAAAACTGTATTTCTTCCTTGTTTTCAGGTTGCTAATTCTGAACCCCAGAAAACAAAATGGGCTTGTAGCTACTTTGATACGCTTTAGGCATAAGTAAGTAAAGAGAGATCATCACTCATTGGCATACTGAAAAATAGATTATCCTGGAAAAAGAAAATATAGAGCTCTATGATGTAACTAGACAAAAGTATTTTTTCCCTGAAATTTGTGTATCATATCTAGACTTTCAGGGAGTTAAGAGAAATACATGGAAAGTTTTCATTCAGTAATTTTTCATTTTAATATCTGACTTAGCTTCATCCGTTGCTTGTATTCTGAATTTATCGTAAGTTTTGCTCTCCCAACAGTAGTTTGATTTTAAAGGCATTTGTCTTCCATAAACAAATATAATAATGTCATGTAATATAAATCTTTTGGGTCCTAGAATTTCTTGCTCTGATTCTCTAAAATTTTGTTTCAGTGATTGTAATATCAAAGATAAAAATGAAAATATTGAGCCCCAGGAATGCTTTGTCATTAACATGATTCTTAAATGAGCAATTTTATCACTACATATTTTCAGTGAACCCAGTGCATTTCCTACATAAATAATGCATCTGTGTGCATGCTAAAGGGATTTTTAACTTAAGGAAATGAAAAAGATTTCTTAACATGCACATAGTCTGTGTGCTTTCTGACTTCTAAAACAAGGATAAGAGAAAAATAGTTTTAATTACAATCTGAAAGATTTAGCAAAGGTTTCAAAAAAGGAGGAGGCAGACTTCAGAGTATGGGGAGGGTGGGAAGGAACAGAAGAGTCTGTGTCAAAGGGTCATGAGTTCTGTAGTTGTTTCTTAGCAAGACAATGCCAGCAAGCAAAAGATTTTAACAGTTTAAACAAAATGAATGCAACTAGAAAGCTCTCTAAAAGCAAATGTCCCTTTTAGCAAACAAGTTTTAAGGTAGTCACTTACCCTGGGGAGGGATCCTTGCTAGGAGTTTCAGTCTTCAGCTACTGCAAGCCACTACCTTCATAGGGAGCAAACTGCAAAATAACTTGACCTCAACCTCTCCCTGACCTCCAGTTTCCTGCTAGAACATCTTGGGGGCTGAATTCTATATTTAGCATACTTCCCCTGTCAAGATAGGGTAAACAGAAATGTCACAGTTTGGCTCTGCCCTACGTGAGGTTTTAAACTCTGAATGTTAATGAGTATGAAAAGTTAAGAAAAAAGCATTTACTCTGCTAGTGCGTAGTGTTAATAGTCCCTAATGAATATATGAAACTTTTAAGCACACGAGCATTTATTCCAGAATATAGTTGCTGGTTTGTTTATGTGCCACCCTGTGTACCTAAATCCAGCATTGATATAATGCTACAATTTGGATTCAAGCAATTGTCATGTACTAGAAAGAAAACGGAATTGATGTTACAAAACCTAGGGTGTCCCGTGCCTGCCGTTTCCATGTGTGTGTGCGCCAGTGCTTCCCTCAACACTTTACGTCTTTGCTTATTAATTTTAAGATGACGGTAATAATAAATATCACCATTGGATTTTCATATTTACTAATATGACGTGTTCATACTTAGTTCACAGCCATGAGAATGAAACTTAAAGTATAGAACAGTAACTAGATTTCTAGGATTCCAATTTCAATTTATAATCTATATTATTTTGTCTCAACTTCTTTTGATATATGTGTGCTATAGTAGTCGCTGTTCTGTATTGGCAGAATTATAGCTGCGATAGTATGTTTTGAAGAACTATGTACAGAACTCAAGAACTTTGTTGTGTGTTACTACAGACTGGCTTTTTTCTCACGTACTTGGGATCAAAACCAGAGCTTCACGCTTGTCAAGCAGTTACTTCATCAGTAAGATAAGCCCCATCTCCAGAAAATCTTTCGAAATGCAACATATGAGTGTGTATTAGTTCAAATTAATATAATAAACCTACCGGGTGACATATAAACAACAGAAAGTAGAGATTTACTGTTTTGAGGGCTAGATTCTACTGAGCGCCCTCTATTGGGCTGTACACTGTGAATTTATTGTTCACGTTTCATACGATGGAAAGAGATTACAATAGTGCCCAGGTGACCGACCCCTTTATAAGAGCACTAATCCCATTTACAAGGACTTCCCTTGCATGACTTATTTCCCTGAACCTCCCACCTCCTAACACCATTTCCTTCGTGAGTTAAGATGTCTGCATATAGATTTCACTGTTTGGGAAGCTCAGGAACCCAGGCCCTGGCATATGGGCAATGATCTTCAGGTATCGCACTGCTTGTAAATTAGTGCTGCTGCCTCAACCAGGCAGACCAGCACGCCGCACGGACTTGCTTTGATCTACAGTCAGAGGCAAATAAAGCCCTAAATAACAGTTTTTTAAAGCCTAGAAGAAAAAGGAAACAAGTGTTCTAACCATCAGATGGTATCTGTCCCTTTGATGCAGTTTGTATTAATGTAGCATCGTCCTCTTGCCCTGCAAACAACCTTCAAAAAATGTAGGGAAGAAAGAAGAGAAGGAAGAGGGGGAGAGAGAGAAGAGAAGGAGGACAGAGAGGAGGCAGAGGAGGAGGAGGAGAAGGAAGGGGAGAAAAGAGGGCAGGAGAGGGAGGGCAGTGGAAGGAGGAAGAGGAGGAGGAGAAGGAAGAGGGAGAAGAAGTGGGAGAAGGCGAGCAGGAGAAGGAGGAGGAGGAGCAGAAAGAGGCAGAAGCAGAAGAAGCGGGTGAGGAGAAGGAGGGGGGGACCTGTGAGATCTGGGACACAGGCTTGGGCAGCACAGAACAGATGCGAAGAATCAAGGTGGAACACGGAGTGCTCGCTTGCCTTGTGCTGCGCGGAGCCTGTAGATTAGCATCTGTATACTTGGCCCTGTACGAGGTCAGGCTGCTCCTGAGCAGGAGCCTGACAGAACCTCACCCACTCACCAGCACCAGTGCTGGAGGCCTGAGCTCTGCTTTTCCTATATTCCTTCCTGCATAACCCATCACATTTTAACTTGTAGCTGAAATGTAGGTAATTCATTTCAGGTCACAGTAAATTTAAATAAGAAAGGTAAGTTGATGTGTCTATCTATATTGCCTGTAGCTAACCCCACTCCAGATTTGTTTGGTTTGGGTTGGTTCAGGTTAGGCAAGGTCAAGTTAATGGGCTCTAACCCCTTCAGGTGCAGATTGTACTGGAGTAGATATGTGCTTCCTATGCAGAAATTGCCATGGGACTCGGGTTATTTTCTTCAAAGAGCAGATCTCACTACCATATCCTCACTGTGGAAACAGACCAAATCAACTGAAGTCCGGAAAATCTAAACCAAATGTCCGTTTGTCTTTGTGTAGGTTGGGCGGGATCAAAATGACAATGTAAATCTTTAAATCTGATCTTCATGTTCTCACGCTGTATTCACGCTGAGTACTCCTTCTGTGTCCTCAGGATTTATACCTGTAGTAAACGATAGCTGTTCTGTAAAACAAACGTCAAGAACTATGCGTACATTTCTTGATTTTGTGATGAAATGTGAAAGACTGAGCAAGGTGCTGAAGAAAAAAAGAAAAGTAGCTCATTGCATATGTATTCAACAAATTCTAACTAGTCTCCTTTTATCTACTAGATCTTTATTTAATCCGAGGAAATCTCTTTATGATTGAGGATGCTGGTGTCAGAGGTCTTCGTGTTTTCTGTTCATCCCAAGAGCCTTGTTTTCTGCCCTTCTCCTGAGCTGGGACTGTGTCAGCTGCTTCTGGCCTGGTCCTATCACCTTCTGAAGTTTCAGCCCACCTTCTTTGACAAAGGGTACTGAGCAATTTGTAGCCCACACCCACCCAAGAGTTTCAATTTCGGAGAATCAGTAACTTGGAAATATTATTTAAAGAGGGGAAACGTTAAAAAGTAAACAGCAATTTTTTCTAGTTCCATAAGCTCATCACTCTTAGGCGCTTTAGAACACATTGCAAGTTAGCAAATGGAGTTTATTCTGACTGAGTCTCGGAGAATCTGTCAGCTTATCTTCTGCGCGTTCTGAAGCACATCCCTTGTTTTAGTCCTAGAATCTGTGTGCTCTTCTCTCTGCGCTGTGTCATGGTGTTGATCCCTTCACATGTATATCTTTTTTCCTTTGCTAGCAATCTTTCCTTAATCAATTTTCTTTACTTACGGCTTCTCTCTCATTCATTTTGTGATTATGTTGATGTTTATATATGTGTATTCTTTTATCTTAAACTCTTTATAGATACTGGTTGTTCTGTGATGATTTGCTAGTTTACTTTGAAATTTCTATTTTTTTCTTCTATTCTCAGAGACATTTCCTGGGTATTAAGCTGATCTACTGCATTGTTCATTTATTCTATCATCCTTTGTATTTTTAAGAGGACCTTTTCTTTTTCTCTTGGCATGGAAGTTTTTGCTCAAATTACATGGAAAAATGTAATATTTGGGTCTTTTTAGTCATGATTATTAATTGAATGTTTTCTTCTAACTTTATCTGCCTGCATGGTTATAATGACTTTCTTAATGGGTTGTGTCTGTATTTGATTTTTTTAGCTTCTGATTTTGGCCTTTAAATTGTATGCTCAGAGACTTTATGGTTTGCTACTCCCTTTCCCCATTTTGTTATTTAGTACAAATTTAAAGGTAACTGTTGAAAACTAAAAAACTAAAATGCTAATGGGAAGTTGTCTTTGTATATATGAGCTCTTCTGGAGGTGACCTGACCACTTAGTGAAGATGCTAAAATGTCAAAATCTATAGGCGGTCTGGTTGAGTCCACAATGGACCAATGGCCATGAGGGCTTGTCAGTGGGGGCTTGACCATAGCGAACCTGGTTCCCTGTCTATCTACCACTTTGCGGATGGGAACTTTTCTATCTCCTGCCATAGCAATTTGTGTACAGCCATGTTTGTTACAGCATAATTTGAAGCAGCCATGTCTCTTCCCAATGTGAGAACCTGAGGGAGTAAATAAAGCAAAAATACAGTTATCATCAGAGGGAAGATGACTGATTGGGTGGTAGAACAACGGAGATGAGGGTGGAGAAAAGTGATTAATCGAATGAGCCATCATCGGCATAACTGAGCAACAAATGTGAAGGTAACATTATGTAATACAGCATCCAGTGCTAATTTCCTACTATCTTCTCTATAATTTTGCATTTCCTGTATTGCTTTTGTGTTACTTTGATTTATATGTCTCCATTCTTTTGTCTTTAAAATTAAAAAAAAAATCTATAGGCTGTTTATTTGAGGCACCTGGGCACCTGCATTTCTCGAGGAAGTAACTCTTTACACACCTACCTGGTAGCTACACAAACAGTTGCAGTTTTTAGAACTGGTTTTTGAGATGCAGACTGAGATTCTCCCCTTTCAGTAAAGTCTCATAGTTCACCTTCCAAAGTAGTATTTTGAGGACAATATATTTTACACATCTTTTAAATTGAAAAAGAATAAATTGCATTTTTCTTTTCCATTTTTTAAATCAGTATGTTCCAGCTCAGTATGAACGTGTATCCCATAACATCAAATCCACAATACTGAAATTAATATTGTTAAGTTCCTGTGATCATTTAAATATAGAAACCACGGAGACTATTGCTTATGATAGAATTATTGCTATTCATACATTCTTTACACTTTAGGTTGTACATTGTTTTGGCAAGGTCACATATATTTTCAACTTCTTACAAGAAGACAGTTTGAAGACCTTCTGAGGAGTTAAGAAGCTGGCAAATCTCTCCTATAAAAAGAAGCATAGAACTGGAAATTGGCCAACAATAAATTGAGAAGTGTTTGTTTATAAAGTCCAGGTAAGAACTCCAGTAGTTACAATCATATTATCAGGATTAAACTTCACTTTGCTTCACTCTCTGTAAGGTAACTTTATCAGAGCAGGGCTGTCACCAATGCTAGCAGATATGATGACTGGGAGAATCAAACGCTTTGGAGTAGAAAACACCTACGTCTAGTAAAGTTTTCAGGAAAAGGTAGCAAACAAATGGCCTGAACCTACTCACCTACTCTGAAGTTCTCTACCAGGTAGGAAAGGGAGCCATAAAGACCAAGTTCTCCTGACCCCCTGTCTGACTGAGAAACTGTAAATGTCTAACATAGCACAGAAGTGCCAATCCAGACTAAAATCTGAGGTGCATATTAAAGTTTCACAATTTTTGAATGTGCTTCTTACACACAGATTAATCTCTCCAGAGGGACATGTAACAGGTTGAGTGATTCTGTGTAGCCTACCCTATCATTGTATGATTATCAACTTAAGATGCCTGGAACTATTTTTGGTATGATAAAATCATTTTAAACTTTAGCAGTAGTGATTATTGCATAACATTATAGATCTACAGAAAATCCTTTTCCTGTGTGCATTTACAATAGTTACATTTTGTATCTTGTAACTATTACTGTGTACATTTATAGTAGCTACATTTTGTATCTTGTACTTACAAGGAAGTAAATGTGTTTTAAAGAGAGGCTTCAAAATAAAATTTGCCTCTAATATTTTTGCTAATGGAAATTTTACCCAAGCGCTTTTATGTTTTATACTTTTAAAGTGATTTGTTTCAAATAGACAATAATTTCATAGCTCTTGTCCTCTAAGCATCATTTTTTCATTTAATTACTCGTAGAATTCACAAATCTCCAGGGTAGCATGTCTTTTGTAAAGATAGAGCTATAAAACCAAAAGTTAATTTTCTCATGTAGGCACAGAATTTGGGCTGTTAAAAATGCAAAATTTTACTTTCTTCTTTTGAAGTACTGATTCATTTTTTTCTCTTCAAGAAAGCTGGATCTATGAGAGTTCCAATATGTGTCAGTTACTTTAATAAACCATGACCTTGGTTGTTGTTACCTCTAGGTTTTCCACTTATCAGATGGAAACCTTTCCCTCAGTTATGTTGCAAGGGTCACTTTGGCCCCTTCATTTCTGATTTTACCATGCCTACCCGAAGATCGGCGAACTCGGTCTGAAGCAGCTACACCCCTGTTCCCTCAACTACTCTCCTCTCAGGCGCATCAACATTATGGCAAGATTTCCTATCTTTTCATGAGCTCGTGTCACAAAGGAGCACTGTGCTTCATGGGAACTGTTTTTCCGAGGCTGAGCCTTTAATAATTGTCATCTGGTAATGAAGGATCTAGCAAACAGACACTAATGGGTTACACGGTTCGTACTCATCCTCCATCCCAATTCACACACTCCCTCTCTTTCAACCCTTCCCCATCTCTCTTCCTGAGAGTGCTAGAAGCATCATGCCATCAGCTGTCTGTGTATTTTTCGATGCCGGAATATTCCTTCAGAATGTGCGGCACCTTAGAATACTGCAGCTGATGCCAAAGCTCCATCAGAGTTTGAATGATTGATTTTACAAGAGAGAGTGACTAGAGCTAGAGTCTGAGCTGAAATTAGGGTGAGTGATAGGCAAGGAAGTAGCAATGTCTTTATAAGATAAAAACGCATTCCACCGGGACCACCGTTTTATTACAAAGGAAATGAGGATGGCAGGTTATGCTTATAGGTCCAGAGGTTCACATTTTAAAAAACTTCACTAAGAGTGTTCCTGTTGTATAGTTGCTGACATGATTGAGCTTTCACAGTATTGAAAACCTTGAGCTAAACAATCACACATGTGGGTTTTTTCTACTTACAAATAGCTACAGTACATATAGTGATATTTAATGCTATTCTAGTATATGTTCATAGGAATTATACGTCTAATGTTGCTTTGAATTTTTTTTATTTTTTGCTAATGCTCATGTCTGCGTTTGCTTCAGTTTTTTTCATTTATATAATATCCTTAGAGTGTTGTTTAAATCTCAGGAAATGAAGGTTCTTCCAACTTCACATTCTAGAATGGGATTCTTTTGAACACGGGTTTTGTCTTTTCAGGGTTCGTCTATGCATCTATGTCTACTTGGAGAATTCTTGGCCTAATACTTCAATACGATGTAGCAAACCTTATATCTCAGAATTCGTTATTCATTTTCCATTTTTATTTTTTACACGATTATATAATTTGGAATCAACAGGCACTTTTATTTGTACATGGTAGTTTGTGGGAGGCAAAATGTATTAAGCTTTGTTCTTCAAACATGTTCTGCTTGGTATTTGTTTATTGTCTTTTAAGGACAATTTTATGAGTACCTGCCTCATGAGTGAAGGAAATAAAGAATGACTTGTTTGTTGAGAAGAAGCTAAGAGTGAACGTTTTAGTGAAGAAGCTACCCTTGGGCTGTGCTTTCCTGACTTTTAATAATATATTCAGGTATCAATAATTAGAAACACCTCGGTACCGTTAACACGCTATCACCATAGGCAGGAATTCAATGGGAACGTTTCTTGTAACTTCTGTGGTGATAATGGCTCACAAGAAGCAAACAGAAATAGGAGCTTGGCTTCTACTCTGTTTTCCAGGCTTTCAATACAAATTCTTTCAATGGAAATAACTCATATGCCCAATTCTCTAACTTCTTTTCTTCTTAATGACAAATTTTGTAAAACATATGCCAAGACATAGGTTTTATGTGCATGCTGGATCCATAGATTATTGTACCGACAGTTTGTAGAAAAAGAGACAGTAGTGCCACACATATAAACATAAACAATTATCAAGGATTGTTGACAATAGATAGACAAAAATAGATGTTTAGGAGAATTATTACTTAAATTACACCAAAGAGATCCTGGATTCTGCTTTAGACAGGTATCTTGATATTCTCAATTAACTACATGAGACAGGTTCTTCCAAATGTTTTCATACACAAAATTTAATTTTCTATTGCACAACTAGAGAAATGAGTTATTTATTATTTTACAGATCCATTTATGCAAGCCAGTCAGACATTTTTACTGCTTTCTATTTTCAGATAGCAATAATAAATCTAACAATTAAATCTTGTGACCATAAAAGTCAAGCCCAAATTCATATTTTCGACCTTTATTACCTACTCTTGGTCAAATATTTTGTGTCCATGGAACTTCCTTAAGATGGAGAAATTTTAATTATTTATGTGCTTGGTTAAATATTTTTAGACTGTATTTTTAGCCTCTCCACTGTAGAACTTCCAGAAAATGATGTAGCTCTGCTAGAAACTTGATTTTTAACCCTGTGAGAGGCACTGTTTTTGTTCTAACATAGAGAAATGTAAAAGTAATACATTTTTGCTGTGTAAAGTCATCAAGTTTGTGGTAATTTGCTGTGTAGTAGCAATAGACAAAACACTGAGTTTATAAAATTGTTTTTAATTTTCTTTGGAAGTCATTTGGATCATTTTGTTGATGGCTTTGTTGACCTGATTTTCCATACGCGTTGCTAACAAGTCAGGGTATCATAGTGATAAGATATCAGGCTATGAACTCTAGAGCCAGATCTGCTTTCTCATACTGGATCTACGCCTCACCAGAAGTATGGGTGGGGAAAACTATTTTAAACCCTCTGAGTTCCATTTCCTCACTTTCTGCAGCTGTGAGAAGTGAGGTGCGGTAGGTACACTTACACCCAGCAATTACAAAGCAGATCTAGGCATCCCCTATGTGCTGGGAGTGTGGGCTCCTACCAGCCATCCCTACGTGCTGGGAGTGTGGGCTCCTACCAGCCATCCCTACGTGCTGGGAGTGTGGGCTCCTACCAGCCATCCCTACGTGCTGGGAGTGTGGGCTCTTACCAGCCAAGTCTGCTTTCTCTAGGACACTGCTCTCAACTAGTAGGAGCTGCCTCACCTGGAAGTGCAGGTCTGATTATGTTCTGGATTATGAAGTCAGCGACCAGTGACAAATGGAGAAGTACTATAGGAACATGACCTCTTCTTTGCACAGGAAAAACCCTGAAATATAATTCTTACTCTGAAGAGGGAAAGAATATAGACACAGAAGTGATATTGAAGCAAAGATTAAGTTTTGGTAACACCTATTGATTTACTATAAATTTATTTTTAAGATATTTAAAGAACATACCCCGATTTCTCTCCTAGGAAGGTAGAGCACATATGATTTTTCTCCTAAGTACAATGAAAAATCATGGATACTGTGTCTAAGACAAATGCAGGGTAGCTCTAAAAAGTGAAAGAGCTTGGGGACAACATAACAGAGTTCATACTTCCTTCTTTCTCTCCCTCTGTTTTTTATGCCTAATATAACCTACCATTGTAAAACCAACCATTGTATCTGAAAAAGCCAGCAAATGAAAATATGAACAATGACTCATTCAAAAAAGGTTCAGTCAGAGTCAAGTGATCAGGATAGTGACAGCCTAGCAGGACAAACAGCTCGTTTAAACAATACTCTTTATATGCCAACAAAACACCAACATAGAAGCAATGGTTCTGCGGCCACTCATCCTGGAAAATTTTCATGAGGAACCAAGATTGCTAACCCAGCCAGAGGACTGTGAGATTATGTGAAACAGGAAACTAGGATTTGTGCACTCACCAGGCGGTAGCAACTCCTTCTTTTCCCTGATAAAAGGAGGGAAGCAGGAAAGGAGTGGACATCTGCCTCCATGTGACAGTAGGAAGGAAACCTTCCTTCTGTACTCGAGGGTGGTACCTGAGGAGTCCTGGTGGGAAGTCAGGGCTTGCCTCACGCTTCGAGAAAATGGAGCTGCCACATACTGTGTGGCTGGAGGCTCATTTTGCTGCTATGAAAACCTTATACTTCGTAATTTATAAACAGGAGAAATGTATAGCCCATAGTTGAAGGGCCTGGGGGTCCAAGATCAAGGTCCCTGCAGATTCAGTGTCTGATAAGATCTGTGCTTCATTCATGGTGTTTTCTCTTTCTCATATGGCCCCACGGCTAAGAAAAGCTCTTCAGCTTTATTAGGGCATTAATGCCATTTTGATCATTGGATCATTTCTCCAAGGGTTCTGCCTCTTAGTACTTGTTCATTGGATATTATGGGCTAACGTATGAACACCAAGGGCACCAATTTTCAGCCCAGAGAAAGCCCCTAATTCTACCCTGTGCCAGGGAACGCTGAGGGGAGCACCCGGGCACCTTCCCCGACAGGATAATAGTGAATTCATCCTTCCTCATCCGCTGCTAGACCAATGTCAAAGAAAGCTCCCTACAGCAGATTGTTTAAATGATGTTCCGAGGTTCATAACACTAACTGCTCAGATTTCTGTAGAAAATAACTCATTATGTGATATCACTCACCAAGAAAATATCATTATGAATGAACACAGAAAAACAATAATACTAACACCAAGATAAAAATCAGTGCTAGGATTATCTAATACAGGTTTTAGACCAGTCATGATTAAGGATTTCAATAAGCTGTTATGAATATAAGCTTCTAAATAACTTTTGTGCAATCACAATTACCAAAGCCAGGAAAGTGTACAGAAAGAAAAGACAACTAAAGACAATTATGGTAAGTATAAGTAAAACAATCTGTTGGGAATAGTGATGTATGGTCATTTTCCAAACTATTGGAGAGACTGGGGTCAGAGGATGGTTAGGATTCAGGATAAAAGGTCAGCCTGGGACACATATTGAGACCCCATCTCTAAACAAAACCGTTAACAATAAAATTACCTAAGAAAGAACCGGACTTCACCAAAATCAAAGAGTACAAGAGTGACATAAAGACAATTATTTCACCATATATTAGAAACTAAGACATAGAAACAGGATTTTTAAAATATCATTTATAATGCTCATAAACAAAATACATAGGCATACATTTAATAAAGCATGCACAGGACCTAAATATTGAAAATATCAAGTTGATGGGAGGAGAAATGCCAATTTAAAATGTCACAATAAAAACAGTGACAAGAGTAAATGTTGTCAATGAAGTAGAGAAAGTAGACCATTTATGAAGTTTTGCTGGTCATGTAAATGATAAAATCACTCCAGAAGATATTTTGGGAATTTCTTATAAAATTAAGTACACAATTACCATAGAATCTAGCAAATCTCACTTTGCATACTTCTCTTAGGAAAAACGAAACATTAAAGAAAAATGAAAAAAAAGGAAAACTTAGGCTTGCACCAAAACCTGTACATGAATATTCATAACAGTTTTATTTGCAATGGCTCCAGGCTCCAATAAAGTGAGGTGTGTTTCAGTAGATAAATGAGTAAACAAACCATAGTGCGCACATGCCATGGAATTCTGCGCAACAACAAATGGAAATGGGTTCTTGGGATGCACACAGTTCAGATGAATGTCCAGAGAATAACATAAAATGAGAAAGAACCAACCTCAGCAGCTACACACAGCATGATCTCATGTATATACTGTTCTTGAAGTGACACAATTACACAACAGACAACAGATCGGTGGTTGCCCAGCACTAAGACACGAGACATAGAGGGTGGATGAAAGGAACATGTGGATGGCTACAAATGATCAGTTGCAATTTTGTTTATTCTTCCTCAGAAATTCTCATCTCTGTTGCATTCGTTCGTACAGTGTACCACTTCCGCTAGAAGATACAAATAGGATTCCTTAGGGCTAACATAGAGGTTTCGCTTTGGCTTTAATGAAGGGGCATAAGAGGAAGTTTGCACATTGGCTCTATTGATTGACCCAAATTAATACAAAACTCAGGGAGGAAAATTAAACCTGTAACCCAGTTCCGTCAAAGATTTGGATCCCTCAGCAGGGAAGTTTGATTCAGCTCATTGAGAATCACCAGCTAAGATACTATTTGAAGGAAAAGAAAAAATAGAATGAGCAATGAAGGACAGAAATGGTAAAGAAGAACTAAAACCTTGTGACCAGCTCAGGAACAAGGGCAGTGGCAACTATAAATACTTTGATTCTTATGCATTATTCAGGGTTTGTGTGTTAGGTATTTTATTTCACCTCTCTTTCTATATTAATTTAAACAAATAAGTTTTTTATAATTAACTTCACAAGTTTTGCTTTTTGTTGCTGTCTAGATGTGACTGTGACTTTACATTGCTAAAGATGAAGTCATGGACAATTTTGGAAAAGCACCCTTTTATGACTCTAGTTGATATCTTTATTGGGAAGATTGATGTAGTTTTCACCGTTGTGACACAGAAATTTAGGTACCAGTAGGAAGATGAGTGCCTTGCTCTTTCCTGACATTGAGGAGATTTGCAAATTATATTTCCAGATTCACTTGACAGCAGGCTTTCTGCTTAGGTCTACAATGGCAGGCAGAGAAGGGACATTTCATCAACATTTGAAAGTTGTATGCTGTAAGACCAACAAAAGGAAAAAGAGAAGCCACACAATGGAAGAAATATTTGCAAACCATTTATCTGATAAGAGATTTACATAAAGAACCCTCATAATTCAAGAGAGAAAAAAATTGAGTTGTCAAGTTAAAAACTGGCACACGCCTCAAATAGAGAATTCGGCAGAGATAGGATAGACATGGCAAATGAACAAATGAAAATATATCTACATTGTCTGTGTGATATCTTTATATGGTTTTAAAACAGAGAAATATAATAGCATCAGTAGAAAACGTATCTCAGGGAATGTTTCTTTCTCTTCCATTTTGGAAAAATTTAGAAAAGACTGTTGTTAATCCTTAAATATCTCTGGACCTCACCAATGAACTCATTTGAATGTCAGGTTTCTTTTGGGAAGTTTTAAAGTCAGTAATCAATCTCTTATTATACCTATCTTCATATTACTTTTTTCTTGGGTGAGTTTCAATAGTTTGTCTTACTGCAGGAACATGATCGTGTTATCTCTGTTATATTCTTTTGTAATTTTATTTTGTTTTGTTTGGAATAGGGTCTCAGCTCATTACCCAGGCTGATTTCAGCTTCCTGGGTTCAAGCAAGCTTCATGCCTCAGCCTCCATATAGAGCTGGAAGAAGTTCTGGGACTCGATACTATTTATGTGTAAAGTTCTAAATAATGGTTCTTTCCCCACTCCTACCCTGATTTTAATGATTTAAAACGAGTCACTTCTCTGGATTTCATTTACCAGTTTTGTTCATCCTTTCAAAGAACTTTTGATTTCATTCATTTTCTTTAATATTTCCCCATTATGTACGTTACTTATGTTCACCGTTTTATTATTTTTTCTTCGATTTGCTTTGGGTTCAGCCTGCTCTTACTTTTATAGGTGCTTAATGTGGAAGGCTTGAATGTCTCTGTGATTTTTTTTTTTTTTGAGCATTTCTTTCAGATTTTCCATTTTCACATGTTTGTGAATTTGCCAAATTTTCTTCTGGTATATGTTCCTAACTTAGAGAAAGGACTTTCATTATGATGCCAACACTTCAAAATAAGCAAAGGCTTATTTTATATCTTAAGTGCAGTCTGTGTTACAGGGTATTTTGTATTGAAATTGAGATGCGTATACTCATTTCTTTGCTTGTTTTGAGACAGTGTCTCAATATGCTCCCAGGGTGACCTCAAACTCTGAGGCTAAATCTCCCTGCCTTAGCCTCCAAAACAACTAGCACTGTAGTTATATGTCATCACATCCAGCTGAGAATACATTATCTGCTGTTGTTGCAGTACCTTTCCTATGGATGTGTTTTAGGTTTAGTAGATATAGTGTTATTTGCAGTTTCTACTTTTTAAATATTCCAGTTGATTGTTCCATATGTTAGTGTTTATTCCTGAGTCAAGTATTGGTGTTTCCACCTGTTATTAAATTTCTTTTCTTTTTTTGTACCAGGAATCAAATTCATGACCTCAAGCTTGCCAGGCAAGTGCATATGCCACTCAGCCATACCTCCATCTCTATTATTAAATTTCTAATTTCATTTTTGTCGGTTTTTGCTTTAAGTACTTTGGGAATCTTTTGGTTCCAAAAGAACATTAGATGTGCTTAAGAGTGATACGAGCTTTTGTGGAATTTGTTTAATATTACAAAATAACTTCACTTATCTCTTCTAAAATTTTTTTTAAATTATATTTTGTCTTATGCTAGTAGAAGCACCCCAGTTCTTTTCGAGTTATTGTTTCCATGGTCTATATTTTTGCATTCTTTTGTTTTCAAACCACTTTGGTTTTCAAATATAAAAGTTAACTTTATAGACAGCAAGCAGTCGGATCGCCAACTGTTGCCTTTGGTTGTAACATTTATCTCATTTACATACAATGTAGTTACTCATCAGATAGGATTTGCATCTCCCACTTACCATTGGCTTCTACACGCCTTATGTATTTTCTTTCTCTTTCTTAAATTGCTCATATTTCAAAAAGAAATATACTATCATATTTTGATTCATTTGGAGTTTATCTTACTATTTTCAACATTAGTGGCAGATTAATTTTATGGGTATGCAAATAGATACAGATTCTGGCTCTGTTCCATTTCATGTGTAAGATATTCATATCATATAAGACTTTAAGAACTGTAGGCTCACTGCATTCATTGCTTTATGTTATTTTCTTTAAAACTGAATAAAATATAAGCCACATAAATATATTTATATTGTTTGGTATTTATTGATAGAGTCACTTTCACATATGCTCTTAATTTCTTGATGTGGAGTCATCCAATACAAGTATATTTTCTTGCAGATCAGCTTTGCTTTTGGTGAACTTTCTCACAATTTTTTAACATATTAGAATTCTAAATTTTACTTTCATTTCTTATCAGGTTGATAATATCCCTTAGTTATTGCTGGTTGATCAGGCCCACAATCTCTCAAACAAGTAGACATTGAAGGCTTAAATAAATGAGACAACTGAAATGATTTTAAAGCTCTAGCAGAATCCAATCCTCTCGCAGGATTCGAGATTCCCTGGGTTAAGACAACGAACTTCTCTGGATGGACTGTATTTATTTGGTTTTCAAACAAAGAAGGAGGACACTGAAGAAAAAGTAGGAATCTAGCAAGACTTTGGGAAATATTTTCCCAAGGAATAAATCATGTCGATCAGGAGAACTACCTCATCTTTAGGCTGGCATTCACTGTAGGAGTGTGGAGGCCGCGGCTGCAGTCTCCTTGTACTGAATTGATGTTGGAGCCAAATGTCCTTGGCTGTGTCCATATGTTATCCTTTGTGGTGTGACAGCTCCATAGGCCAATAGAGGTCTCAGTGGTGACCAGTGACTCAAGGAGGTTCACTTACTAAGAGTTCATTGCCCATTTCCAGACAAGGTGTCTAGGCTTTGGACAACTCACAAGTAAACATGGAAAGCCAATTGGCTAATATTAAATACTGCACGGAGATGCTTTGCAATGGTCTCCATCAATTTCTGAAGGAGATTTTGGTGCATATATAGGTGGATAAATTGTTTTCATGTATCACTTTTAATGGTCACCCTCCTAACCTCCAACCTTCAAGGATATCTCATTAAAATCAGCTGCTATAACTATTGAGGTTAACTTTTTATATAAGTCATTTTCTACCTTGCTGGTCTCTGGGATCTCTTTCTGCTTTTCTTTCATTTTTGTAGTTTGGTTACAATATGTTTAGTTTCTTATTCTTTCAAAAATGCACTGAGCTTCCTTCTTTTGCTCTTTAACTGTTTGTATCAAATTTCAGCCACTGTTTCCTCAAATATTCCTTCTGCCACTTTCACTTCTCTGAGACTCTAATAATAGTATATTAATATGTTAATAATGTCCCATGGTTTCCAAAAATGTTTATTTTTCATTACTTATCTTTTTAATTACTAGTATTGAATAATCACAATTGACTTACCTTTAACTTGGTTTAATTTTTTATTCTTGGCAAATGTGCTGTTGAAACTTTTAATTTTTTATTCCATTTTTGGAAATTTAAATTTTTGGAATTTTAAGTTTGATTGTTATTCTTTATCTGGTAAGCAACCATTATTCATCCTTCAAACATATTTATGATAAATTGTTCAAAGATTTTTTTCTAGCATGTGTAAATTGGCTTCCTTAGGAAAATTTTTTCTTGACTCATTTGTTTTCTTGTTAGTCATGTTTTCAAGTTTCTGCACATAAGTTTTTATTGAAATCTAGACATTCTAAATGATATAATTGATTACATTATTGCTGTCTTTGGTTACGGTGTGTTTTAGTTGTTTGTGTTGCCTGTTCAGGTGTGTGTGAATTTTTTATGAATTTTGCAAATTTGTATTTTTTACCCTGCACCAACCACTTAAATATCTTTGGTTATATTAGTGGTCAGCTGAAGTTGGACAGATATTTTCTTATATGTCTTTAATCAATAAATTTCTTCTACAGTGCTGAGGAAGTGGGTGTATGAACAAAACTGTTAAATCAGTTTAATGAAAATTAGCAACTGTGCCTTAATCCTCAGGTAGTGCTTTTACAGAGCCTCAAAATCAGACAGAGATGAAATTTTAAGGCTTCTTCAGGTCTCTCTGGGCTGTGCTCACAGCTCTGTTTGTGCACAGGACTAATATTCCTAGGAATATGTTGGAGACCTTTAAAATCCTTAGTCATCTTGTTCTCCATATTAAATTTTACGTTTTTATACCCACCTCTTGTTCACCTTACTTAGTTTTGCTGGCTTCAGAATCTACGATAATAAACAATGGCTGCTGATTGTTTTTGACAAATACCCTGAGAATAGTGGATTTTCTGCGTGTGGGCTCTGAATCCAAGCAACTGATGACATGTTTTGTGAACTTTCTTCCCAAGAGCAACCATATTGGGTGTAAATGTGACGATTTTCTAGGGATATAATTTAGAGGAGCTCCAAACACATTTTCCCTCCAGGGTCTGCTAGTGTAGTCTTTTCCACAGCTGCCATGATTCAGTACTTTTTAAGACTCTTAAAGAAGTGGGGTATAAGACTGGGTACTGAGCAGTTTCAGTACCATGAAGCTCACGCTATTTACCAAGATCCAGTCATTTTACTTGAAGAAACACATATGGATTGCAGTAAATTTTAGTTAATTTACAGAATTCTAAAATTACTCATTTTGAGAATTTTTCCAGGAGTGCAATTGTTTTTCAGGAGGAGGAGAGTTTCAGAAGTCCTTACATTCCCATTAGTAATATGTCTTGTTAGCAATATGTATTCAAATGATCAAAAATGAAGTAGGTAGGATGTGGGACGTTAGACTCTTGAAAGGATGAATGAAATGGGCATGCGTGAATGAGAGCATTTCATGAAAAAATTATGATCAAAGATATGAGTTCAATATTTATTAGCTTATGCTTATCTCAAAATGAATAAACGAGGTTGGGCATAGTGGTGCATGCCTGTAATCCCGGCTCTCTGGAGGTTGACACAGGAAGATCTTTGCAAGTTTGAGACCATCCTGGGCTACAAAATGAACTCAAGGCCAGACAGAACTACAAAGTGAGACCCTGTCTCAAAAAAAATGAATAAATGAAACAAAATACAAATGTTAAACTTCAGCTTTCCTGGACACAATCCATTTTTATGTGATTTACACACTCAGGAACCAACTATGTGCACACCCTTGATAATCAGCATAAAACACTCAGTATAATACCTTATCAACTGCTTTGCACTATGTGCGTGATCTGAAGTCATAGATTTAACTGGAAGAACATGATGTGTTTATTATTTTCTGATTCCAACTTACAATGGAAATTAAGAAACAATCTGTGAAGGTTTTAAAGAGTATTTATCTTTTTTCTGGTTGTATTTTTGGAAACTGAATTTATCCTTTTAATACATTCGACAGATTCTAAAGATTACCTCTTCTAGGTTGTATGAACTACTCAGGCAATTGTGATTTTTGACAAAGTAGCCAATTAAGTATTAAATATGTAGCACTTTCTTTAACAAATCTAAACTTTATTTGTAAATATTCCTAATTACTCTGCATCACAACTCTTACCTCAAAATAAACCTAACTGCGAGCTTCACTCTGTAGGATGAATTTATCTCAGGCTGCTCTAAATCTAACCACTTGTGGGCTTCACTTTTGAACTTGGTTAGAAATTTATTGCAACATAGAAGTTTTAAAATGGCTGAGTTTAGGAGAAAATAGTTAATTCTTTGAATCTCATTTCCCAGCACTTCTTTATTCCCATATTGGTATCCTCTGTCCTTATCTACTTAGCATTGAACTAAAAATTTCTAGAGCACTGATTAGAGGTTAGATAAATTACTTAAAACTAATTTTAAAGCTTAGTCTTCTTAAAATTAATTTAAAAATTTCAGGGTTTGTGATGAAGTCAGATTTGTAGACTTTTTTAGGGACAAATTTTATGAACAAAAATAAATTTCTATAAATTTTCCCATGTGGATGTCAACTGAACCAAGAAATCAGTAATATTATATTCCCTACTTCATGTAGCAATAGTTTAAGATAGTGATATAATAAATATTGTCCAATATTAATAGAAGCAAAAAAGGCCAAAAGGTTTGGACTAGCGTGCAAGATCCACATACTGTTATGTCATTGAATTTTTCATCTCATGTGGAGGTTTATTGAATGTGCAGTACTTTTACATTGTTATTATTAGTTTATTGCAAGCTATAGTTATTGTCTGTGAGGTGTGTGCATGCGTGCATGTGTGTGTGTGTGTGTGTGTGTATGCATCTACAAAATGTGTTTACAATTGTCAGCATAACTTACTAGAGCCATCAATAAAAATAATGAAGCAATTAGGTGTAGGATAATCTCCTGAACATTTAATGAATCTATTTGTGAAATTCTTGTTGTTGATAATAAAATAGCTATATTCAATTGCATTTGTTACTTTGAAAAATTCTAATATTAACCTCCCATCATAGGCTGGAGTGAAAGGAAAAATAACCCAGCAAACAACTGCTTGCAAGCCCAGAATACACATTAACTGCCTGGGATTGTGGGAATGTGCTTTAGATCTTTCTGATTCTTATATATACTTGTTATTTTATCATATTTTTAAAAAATCTTGTGTGGTTTTTTATTCCACTGAGTAGACTCTGAATTCATGGGAAGCACACTCTTCAAATTATTTATCTTTCTTTCACGTATGTTAAAGAATTTTAAGGTCACATTAACTCTAACATGAAAAATAAATTTATTTTTTTATTTTAAAAATAGTTTAAGTATGTAGTTGTATTTTTCTCTATACTTAGTACATTAATATATGCACTCACTTAACATAGTGACACCATGTGTTGTTTAAAATTGTGATACGCTGTCTAGGCTTCGCTCATATTTGTGGATATATGCAAAGCTACTTGCCCTTACATAGAATTCTCACTGAGTATAAATGCTTTTTGTTGATTTTCCTCTTTAAAGAATTAGTCAGTCATACATACTTAAACTTCAGTCAGCATAAAATAAATCACTTAATATTTAATCAAGAGCTTAGTCTGTTAGCACAGAGAAAATTGAGTATATATATTTGTTCCCTAATTATAAAAATTGCAAGATATGGCAGTTTGCAATTTGCATTAAAAATCATTACAGTGAGCTATTTGGCTTTATATTTTGAAGACTGACTATTTTTCCTCTTGCTTATCATTTGTCATGTTTTAAAAGTCAAAGTGCCTCCCTATTTCTGTGTCTCTGTCAGCCTTTCTTATTTTTTTAAGGATGGAATTACTGCAATTGAACAGTGTGTCCTATGGCTCATGGACTGCAAATTATCTGTAGACAAGATGAGTCAGAAACTCTCTTTGGTGAAGAAGGAAGTAACCACCAAAGGCTACTCAGGATGAGAGTCCCATCTCCAGAATGAAAGCAAGGATTCTCTTTGGAAGTAGAGACAGGGTGCAATGCTGGGACTCAATAAAGTTGAGTAGATGTCCATGCAGAGAATATCTAGCATACAGTGCCAAAGTCCAAGAAAGCTGAAGAATCTTTTCAGAAGAGCAGAGCAGTGCAAGGGAGAAGGCGGAATCTATACAGAAAACACAGGACAAGGGGGTGGTAAGACTGAAGGGGCGGAGGAGGGTGTCCATGTAAGTGGCAGGGCAGTGCTGGTGACTTATCACAGAATTGCTTAGCTTACATGAATTCTGTACCTGTGTGACAGAGCAGGAAGTTCGTGCCCCGTGACAGAGGAGGGAAATTGTTCGTGTATAGGTAAAACTGAAGAAGTAAGTAATTTGCAAAGAATAATAACTTTCTTATTATCAAAGAAAGAAATTACAGATATAGCAAAAGATTAACAATATAAATTCAGGCATGCAAGCAAGCCTTTGAATTTCAGTGGATGCAATGAAATATAGATGCACTGTACATATTTATGCGTAGAAATAATGTATGCATATTTTATGCTCTTCTGTGTATGTGTGTGTCTCCACTACCCCTGCTTGGCAGCAGGGATGCTACATGGCAATGACTACACCTAAGGACTAGATCCGCTTCTCTAAATATTTTTCCACTAAAGTGAATGAGCTTCTTATCCCTAGGGCTGTGACTAGATAATGCAAGAGGAGCATAGAGCAACATGTGTCAGCAGATACAGATGTGTGTATGGGAACATACCACCATGACAGGCAATGCTACTAGACAAACCTGGGGTCATTTCACAACCACAACAGACACTGACAATTCTAGATCGTAGCCCACTGAGTAAAATAGTAATAAATGGAAATGTGATTCTTTGCTGTGGTAAATAAATAAGTTCACGGAAAGTTTGAGGAATATGTCATTTTTTATGCTGTGCACCAAAAAGGCAAAAAGGCAGTATCTTCACCAACATCTACTTAGTACGTACTTGTTACAAGAGAGAAGCAAACGGGAGATAAGAGTTAAGTCGAATGAGAGTGCAGATCTCTTTGAAATTATGCTTTCAGTTACTTTGGACATGTGCTTCAAAGTAGTATTGTTAAAGTGGAAGGTTGTTCTAGCTTTAGTTTAATGGATAATTCCAATTATCCAGTGTCCAAGTGTTCCTTTTTCTCTGCACTCACATATACTTACTTCCATTTGTGGTTTTATTTTCTTGTAGTCATTTGAAAAGGGGAAAGGGAATACCTCTTTATAATTTTGATTTATGTCTCTCTGGTAATTAGTGATACAGGGCACCTTTTCATATACTTGCTGGCCATTTTTATGTTTTCTTTGGAGCAACATCTATTCACCTCCCTCGTCAATGTTTAACTAGGTTGTTTTTATTTTTGTTGTGCTGTAGGTATTCCTGGTATACTTTGGATAGTAACCATTTAACAGGTAAATAGTGCCATCACTGAAATGTTCATATTCCCTCAAATTTCATATATTGAAATCTTAGGTAGGAAGTGTGACCTTTTGGAGGCAACTAGCTTTGTAGGCAGAACCTATAAGCAACATTTGTGTCCTTACAAAAGAAGCCTGAAAGACAGTCCTCACCTCTCTGCCATCTGAAGTACAGTGAAAAGGCAGCTGTCCATGAAGTAGGAAATACAGGAAATACGCCCTTGCTTGATCCTCAATTTGCTGGTACCTTCAACATGGACATCTCAGATTCTGGACTCTGAGAAATAAATACATGTTGCTTAGGAGTGATCTCGTTTATGATTGGAAATTTGTTGTGGTAAACTAGCTGAGCTCAGATATATAGTTTGAAAAAATTTTCTCCTCTCTCATCAATTGCCTTTTAACATGTTGTTTTCTTTATTGTGCAGAAGTGTTTTAGTTTGGTGTTGTCTACTTGTTTGTGTTTATGTTGTTTCCAAAAACACACTACCAAGATCAGTGTCAAGATGTTTTTTCTCCTATGCTTTCTTCTAGCAGATGGATGGTTTCTGATTTTACATTAGTCTTCAATATATTTTGGAGATAATTTTCAGGTACCATGTAAGATGAGAAAAATGTCATTCATTACACTTTCATTAATTTGTATGTAGATATCCAGTTTCATAAACATTTATTGAAGAGAAATCCTACAATTTGCACACATGAGTGACCTTCAGGTTATTTTAAGTGAAATAATCAGACACAGCAATAAATATTAAAATATGTTACTTATATGGAGATCCTAAAATAGTCAAGCTCATTGAATCAAAGGGTATAATAGTACTATAGTTGCTAGGGTCTGAAGGGACAGGAAAAATGAGACCTACTATATAGTATAATGTCTATATTAAAAATACCAACTGTCTCCTTCAATTTGCTTAGCAGGTAGTTTAATTTAGTTGTTCTTATCACAAAATAATAACAATGATAAAGCCTTGCTGAAAGTTTGGGCTGATACAGATAGTTATGGGTTGTGGTAATTTCTTCAGTTTTGTATGATCTCCAAACTTATTAAACTGCATGCATTCAATGTGTATAGGTTTCTGTTTGTTCATCACCCTTAATAAAATGCTTAAAACAATAAGATAAAATCTTCCTATCTTGAAAAAATTCTGAGCTGGAACCTATTTCTATAGGGGGGTGATTAATACAAATGGCCAAACTATAAGGAGTATGTAAATTAGACCCTGTATTGTGGCTATGTTAACGTTTTTGATTTTGATGGTGCTGCATAGGAGAATATCCTTTGTTAAACACAAACAGCAATGTTTTCAAGAGCCATCAGGACAGGGACAGTGATGTTGGCAAATTAAAATTGTTCATAAAATAATGTGTTAAATAATATTTACAACTTTTCCTAGGGAACTTTTACATAGGGATATTTTAAAATTAAAGAATGAAAAATAAATGCAAAAACTATTTGTTCTTTGTCTACCAACTTCAGAATTTCCTAAAATGTGTTCCTCAAGATTTTAATTGCTATTGTATATTAAAATTATTTAAATCAAGTAATTAGATAAATGTTAGAGAAAGTTAAATATGTTTCTTCAATGAAGGATAGTATTGAGTCTTTTTTCATTTTAGAGAGAATAAAAAACAATAACAAAATAACAACAGCATAGACAAAAACAAAACAAAGCAAAAGCATTAAAAATGATGTGCAGTTTCAAACAGAATGATAACAGTGGTTGTTATATTACGTATTGTTATCTTCAGTGAAGCTGCTCAGATGTAAGAATGCAAGATTGACCAAATCATTAAAGAGCCTTAAACACAATAAATATGCTGCTCACCTGAGAAGGGGTGAGAGAAATTATGTTCTTACTTTTGATATTGTTTTTACCTCTTAGAATTGGGTGAGAGAGGTACTTCAGAAAACACTCTGGTAAGTCAGGACATAAAGTACAATTGCTTCCAAGGCAATGATAAGTTTTCACTTCTCTCTTGCTTAGTTCTCAATCGTATCACTCAAATAATTAAGTTATTTTGTTTATTTAATAAAATAAAGTGTTTAGCAGAGTGAACTGCTCCTGCTGTAATTTTAAATCTTGTGCCATTTATTTGCTTATTTATGAAAAGTTATATGTGAAGAAAAAATCAAAACGTGCTGTGCTGTCAGGACCATAGTACAGTTTTTGAGGTCTTTTTCTCCATTTCCTCCCCGTATTCAGTATGTCTGTTTGAGCTATTTATCACTGATTTTGCCTTGTAGCAATAATTTCACCTACATTATTTTTATCCAAAGACTGTATTTTAATTGGGGTTCATGCTTGATGTTGTACTTTCTATGGGTCTGGATTGCTGTATAATGACTTCTGCTTAATATTACAGTATCACATAGAGCAATTCTATTGCTCTAAAATTCCCCTGTGCTGTTTTTACTGATGCCCCCCAGCCCTTGTCAATCATTGATCTTACTGTCTACATAGTTTTTTCCCCAAATAAACATTGTGCAGTTGAAGACAATAGCTTCACTACTTGAGGATTTTAAAAGCAAAGCTCTTATCCTCCACTTTTGCCAATCCTAGATATTTGTATTTAAAAGTACATGGCAAATTCACTAGCTAAAATTGTACTTTCTTGTTTAATATCTGTCTTGCTCTTGATCGCTGTGTCTTACTAGGCAGACACACCTCTTTTCTCCACCTACCTGTAAATTTATGGCACTATCCAAATATTTGATGATGATTCATTTCCCAGTAATGGCAGTTATGCAATTCTATACTTAATGTCTCTCTCCCACTCCCCTAATCTCTAGTTCCACAGATCTCCTCTCCTACCATTGATTTAAGTGACATATATCTATTGAGCTCCTACAATTTGTCAGACATTTTATTGGCACATGTGTACAGTACATAATTGTTGGAGACCTCTGCGAAGTGGCTCTGAACAGGATTTAATATTAACCAACTGGCTTTCCATGTTCACTTGTGAATCTCTCCAAAGCCTAGGATCCTTATCTGGAAATGGCAGACTCCTAGTAAGTGAACCTCTGTGAGTCACTAATCCCTAATACAACCTGTAATGATGGATGAAGCCAGAAAGCCTCAAAGGATAGGACAAGATCACAACCAAAGACATCTGGGTCAGTTCTCAACTAGATGAAGACTACAGCCTCGGGCATGTCACTCTTCAGTGGATTAACTTCATAGTTTAGAGAAGTCCTTGAGTGGTTCCACCTTTCTTGAGTACTCCCCACCCTTCTGATAACCAAATAAATATGGGAGACCCAGAGAAGGTCGTGGTCTTAGCCCGGAGAGAATCTTGAATCCTGTGAGAGGCTTTGATCCTCCTGGGGCCTTGAAATCATTCCATGTGCCTCATCTTCTTTAGCCTTCATTGTACACTCATTCAGGAGATTGAGGACTTGATCAGCCCGCAATAATTAAGGGCTATTACTAACCCCATACCTAGTGTCTATCCTCCTGTGTGGAGTTGGTACATGTACATAATACAGGCCAATTCCTTTTTTCTTCCCCTTGCTTTCTCTCCTTCCCTTTCCCCTCCATCTGTGATCTCTTTACCATTCGAAAAAGACCTCTCTTCCTGCTTTCTATTACCTATCTTTTATTATGCTCTTATTTATAATTTGAGAGCCTCACGTCAGAGAATCCAGGCAATATTTAAACTTGTATATCTGATGTACTTCACTTAACATTGTGGTCTCTATTTTTGCACAAATGCTTCAAATTTCTTCTTTCAGGCAGAGTAGTACTCCACTGTGTATAAACACCACATTTTCTCACTCTCCATTCATTCGTTGATGGACACATTAGCTGCTTCCAAGATTTAGCTATTATGAATTATGCTGCTGTACACAGGGGTAAATATGTATCTCTGTTCTATCATACTTCTAACTCTTTCAGGGAGATACCTTGAAAGGGAAGAGTTGAGTCAAATTGAATTTCTCGTGTGAATTCTTCGAGGAATCTCCACACAGGTTTCCATAGTGATCGTACTAGTTTACATTCCCACCAGCAATGTAAGAAAGTGGCTTTTTTGCCTGAAGTCTCACCAGAATTTTTTTTTTACTTGATTTCTTCATGGTTTCTATTGTCTCTAGGGACAGATGAAATTAGAATGTCATTTGCATTTATTTCCCCATTGGCCAGCAGTGTTCAGCATTTCTTCATAGATTTATTGACCCTTTGTGCTTCTTCTGGGAAGTCTCTATTCATTATTATAGATATGAAAAATATTGTGATGCACAGAAGAAAGTTTTGCGCTAGGAGCTCAGATTCTGTGCCAAATCTAGTCAAGCACATGAAAACCTCAGAACATTAATATTTTTTTTCTCTAACAGATATGTTTTCCTCTAATCCCTTAGCTATTCAGTTATCAACCCACATATGACTACCGAATATTCAACAAAACTTTTCTGCCTATACAATCCTCTAACCAGTCACTCTTTAGCTCATTATTTCTGAGTTTACAGCTCAGCATTTCTAATACTTTTTACCTGTGTTTTCAGAAGTGAAAGGGTTTATTTCTCTATAATTGTGGCTTCCATCTTGGCCTATTAGTTCCTTCTTCTGCCACCTTTATCAATATGGTAAGCAAATCTCATGTCTTTCAAGTCACTCTCAGCTACCGTTAACAGGACTACAAGTCACTTTTGGCTGATTAATTTCCAGTGTTATCTAATTTCAAAATTTTTTCCCTTGCTACCATTGTTTGTATCTTCTACTCTTAGTACTGTGTCTGGCACATAATAAGAATTGTATTGATTAATGTGCCTTGAATAAATAAGTAAGTGCATGAATAGATGACTGGATAAAAAGGAGTAACGGACATAAGATCAAGAATACACTAAAGCACAAACTGAATAATTTTTACTCCATTTCTAAAAGTGAATGTGATATGTATCTGAATCTTGAAAGATGACTAATAGATCACCATGTAAACTTGAAGTACAGTCTTCTTGGCAGAGAAAGCAGGGTGAAGAAAAATTAAAGATGTAGAAGAACATGTTATATGAAGGAAGCTGAGAAAAGAATAGTCTTGCTGGAGGTAAAAAGTAGAGTAGATTTACAGTAGATGAACGTGCAGAAATCAAACATTTTGAAGCCAGGGTCATGGTTCCTGTGAAGTTTTAGTTTGGCAGTGACAACTTCATCTCCATTGTCCACACATGGGCTGTCTTTTATATCGCTGCAATCTCCATTCTTACTCTAGAAAATTCTAATTCATAATTAAAATCAGAGCTTTCTTATTATCAACTCTGACATCTTTCTTGACCCCATCAGGTGAAGCTGATTGCAATTCTTTCTATGCAACTTCAGTACTGAACTTGTGCATAACTAATCCAGGGCATCTTTTCTCCATGGGATCGAAGTCTTTCCTAAGCTCTTAAAATAACCTTGAGTACTGAAACGATGTCTCAATTATTTGTCCTTCATTAGTACTTAGCATAATTGTTGGTGGTTGACATTCAGTAAGTACATTTCCTTCTCATTTTTCCTGATGTCAAATTCCAACTTTGTGACAGCTTAGAAAGTGTTGCTCAATATCACAAATTACCTACTGAAAATAAATTTAAGTATTGGCACAAGATAGTGACAAATAGAGGTCTTTTAAATTTATGTTATAAAAGGGAGGGATCAATGTGTCATTAAGAAAATCAAAGAAGAAAATAATTGTCCTCAGCAGTAGCAATTAGGTAGTCTTTTTTAATAGAAGACAGAGCAAAGAGAGGAAAATAGAAATAAATCCTAAAGACTTCACTTTCTTACAGACCTTAATGATAATACCTTCATTCTTATTTTTTTCCTGCTTGTATTTGAATCTGGGTTCCTCAAAGCGCTTTCCCTGGGGAGAGGATCTCCTTAACTACAGCATCATACTAAACAATTGCATATGTTTACATACTTTTGTGCCTGCTAATTTAAAAAGTGTTCAAGAATGCTCAAGTTCAATCTTTATTTTGCTCCTCTTTTTAAAAAATTTATCCTTATTCATCTGAGTATACATTAATCCAGTTACATCCAGCCTGATTAGAGTTGTGAACTAAATTACTCATAGTGGACTTTGTGAAATAAATCTAGTAATGCAATTTTCAAGGGACTGTAAAAATCTGTTATTACTTAATTATCATGACATTTCTAAGCTATGTTAAATGAGCTCATTTGTCTTTTGCTTATTATTCTCGTGTCATGTAAAATTACTAGATTGTGAAGAATACCCTGTTAAATACTAAATTTCCAACATGATTGACTTTACAACTACAAATTCAAGCTTTTGCCCCCATAATTTTAAGAAGAGCATCTGTAACACTTATTCTTACTATGTTTTCCTTCTTGGACAACTGTCTAATTTGATATTAAAGTGGGATGTTTATTGGAGTCATTGGATTTCACTGTGGGTATTTAAATCTTCAGTTCTCCCAGTGAAAGGCACCATTTATAACCCAAGCCTGTAAAGTAGGCAGCCAGTTCCTTCAGCAATAAAGTGTGGTGTGGGAAGTTCTGCTTTCCTCTTGGGGCTGACTCAGCTTTGACTTTGTTCATAAAAGAATTGATTCTTTTATGGATCAAAGAAACCATATCACGTGCCATGTCTGTGTTTTGTTTTTTTTTCACCTGTAAAATAGGACCAGTAACTCTCTCTGGATTGTGTTCTGGATATAACAAGGTGTTTGTTATTTAGAACTTATTAGCTTAATACTACAAGACCTTACAGATAAGTTCTTGGTGGGCTTTCTCAAATTGGCTTCATCTAAGATGTTAACTATTAAAGAGTGTGCCAATCAAATTCAGAAGAAATGCTCCTGCTGGATTTGCCAGTATAAATGTCCCGTGTCTCATTCGGACTTTTACTCTTGGGTTCACCCTTCAAAGTGGAAGAGTATTCTTCAAAACTTTGAATATTACTGAAGTGTTTTTATTTCTACTTATGTATTGTATACTGACTACAAACATAATTACTTTCCTGTTTACCTGGAGTGAATCTTTTTCATCCTAACCAGTAAAAGTCATGCTGCCAGTTTTCTGTGGTTTTTTTTTTTGTTTTTTGTTTTTTGCTTTTTAATATATTTACTTTTATGAGAAAAATGACATTTTTCTCTGCAAATCAGTTGTAGCTTCCAGGGAGACTTCTGCATGCTGGGTCTCTTACTGTTCTTGAAATGACTCACAGTCCATCATAGAAGCTTTTAATCTTTGCACTTCTCTTTCATTGACTTGAATGTCACATACTCTGAGACAAGTAAGGGCTAGAGATATAGCTCAGCTGCGCAAGTGCCTGCCTGGAAGCAAAGATCCTGAGTTCAATTCCCAGTACCTAAAAACAAAAACAAAAGCTAACTTACAAAATCTAAGACAAGTAATTTATCACATGAGATACTATGAAAAAAAGGTATCTAATAACATAATTATCTGTGCTGTCTAGACAAGTCTAATAACCAAGGATAAGTTGAGATAGGTCTGTGAAAAGTTTCTCTATTCCTGCAGCGTTATTCCACAGTCTATTGCTCAAACTTAGCAGGAGGCGCAATGATTCCTCAAATAAATGTTGTTTTAAACAGCTTCAACTTTCTTTTGAATAACAAGTCAAAAGTAAAGTGACTAAGTAATAATTGACTACTATTTGAATAAATGGGTACTGTAATATAATAAGCTGATTAGGAATATATTAATGTGGTTTGATAATTGCAGAAAAGCAAAAATAGAGTTAAGGAAATGAGTAGGAACCACAATTAGGTGTTTACAAAGATATTTTTAATGCATTAACATCTAAGGTATATTTTATTTTTCACTTTCTCACTGGTATCTAAAATTAATTTAGGTTTTAATAGGTATGAGTTATGAAAAGAGAAAATTTCAAATAAACTTTAATCAGATGGCCGGAATTTAGTATTTTTTTGTGTGAGCACCAGGAATCAAACTCAGGACCTTCTGCTTGCCAGGAAAGCGCTTGTGCCACTGAGCTATACCCCCCAGCACTCAGGCACTCAGGTGGTCAGAGTTTAGAAAGAGCTTATTATATCAACTGATCTATTGTGCTAGTATATCAGAGTATATGTTAAAATGAGATCATATAGTGATGAAATTAAACTCAAAGATTGACTAAATAGCTTCTGCAATTATATGAATGTAAGAGGGGATAGTATTTCAAATATTCCAATGAACTAGTGATCATGCAAAATTTAAAAGTTTATCCTTTTTTACTAGTACTGAATCAATGAGATCTAGAGTTCTTTAGGTTGGTAAATCACCCATTATGTGCACATTGTATTGTGGAAATAATATATTTATAAATATAAATTATTTCCAAGTAATAGTTATTTTAACATATATAAAAACCATAAGAAATAATAGAAAAGTGATTTTGTGTAAAATTAAAATTATTTTCTTCACTGTAAAGAGAAAATTATGTTGTTAGAATAGTAAGATAAGAATGCAGATGTAAATGAATGTTGGAATATTTAAACAGCATTCATCAACAATTTTTGTCTCCATCACATAATTTAATAAATAAATATATATATATATATATATATATATATAGGTATAAATGGACATAAATATATGTATAAGTATATATACATGTATATACATATATACATATATATACAAGTATATATAAGTATATATACAAGCTAATGTCTCCAAGAAGTTGAAAATCTAATTTGGCATATGTCATTTATTCAAAAGAAAACAGAGCAAAAGCATATGATATATGAAAATTCAAAAATTATTTTGATACAGCTCTAATTTTTACAGCTCTTTAGAAAAAGGAGAGCTCAATATTTGTGAGATAAAACAACGCCTGTAAAATCAGACAGGAGGTTTAGAGGTGATTCTGTAGCTCAACCTCAGAAAATCTAAGACATGTAAGACGTAGTAGACTTCCTGTCAAGTTCCAAAAGTGATACCAGAAGCCAAGCTCCCCCCTGATAGTTTAGTGCCTTTGTGAGACCATGAATTTTGGTCTTTGGAAGTGGCAGGAGTTTATTTCATGCATTGTTCACTCATTGATTGCAGCCTGTCTCTGCATTGCTGGGTCACTGAAATATCTCACACATTTCCTAAAAGCCCTTGGGAGTGGGACTAACTTGATTGAAAACCATTTAATGCCTGGACTCATTTATTCACAGGAAATTGAGATTTGTAATCAACTTCAAGACGTGTAAGAAACTCTTTAATATTAAGGAACTTGTTATCATGACCATGGTCGTTATTTGCTGGCACTGCAGCAATGCACATTTGTGAAAATTCCAAACGGAATGTTTTTTTCAATTTAAAGCCACAGCTATTTGGCAGATAGACTGTTGCACAGAAGGAAATTTTAATATGATTTTAGTATGGTAAATATTTAATATATTTTAACATATCATTAAAACACATCTGTTTCTTTTGTTGTTCTCCAGCATTTTTTTCCCCCATGTACTGAAATAGTCTAATAGTAAGATTACTTGGCTTGATTATGATCTTTCAGTATTTATCACACATTTTTTCAGTAAGTTCTTAAATGCTTTTGGAAGTAGATTAAATATAAATTATTAACATGCTGCAACAAGAAAAACTACACATTAGGAAAACATTAGGTCATCTTATAAGTCAAGAGAATTTTTAAATGTTTAAATTCTTTAATTTTTTTATTTTAAAGACAAAAAAGCGAAGAAAATGTCAAAACAAGATAATAGGAGGGTAAGAATGGTTAATACATTGTGTACTGTTACATCTAAATTAGTTACTCAGGTAAGATAGTTATACTACTAATTAGTTCATGGAAAAGAAAGGTTTGTGCTAACACTATTTGCACAATTAAATGCTGATATCTTGTACTCTAAGAGAAATCTTCAATCTGTTATTTTAGGATCTGTGGGAAAGGCAGAACTTAGGTAAATTTAAATTAGCAGCATGTATTGGGCTTTAATGCATATTTTCTTGGAGACTTTTAAGCTACAATTTCTAACTGAAGTTGAAATAGATATAAATTTTCGAGGGTAAAACTGGACTTCAAATGGAAAGAAGTGTTAAGCAGACGTGCCAAATTGAAACTGCCTACACTGGTCCCAGACGCAAAGCAACAGCACAAACTGGGCTGGCGCTTCTGCCCTGAGAACATGGCCTTCCCTTCTAATGTCCAACATCCTCAGTGAGGACAGGGGACCCTTCAGTTTTTCAAGTTAAATTACAACTCATGTTTTGTGTGAAAGGTGTCAATTTATTAAAGACTTGCATTTTATTAAACATTTTATAAACAACATGAGGATCAAAATGCCTGTTTATTGACCTAGGTCACGAATAGTGAAGAGTCAGTATTTGTACCCCATCTTTAATTTAGGCACAACCCTTCAATTCTTCAAAATGTAGTTCTGTATTGTAACTTCAACTAATGGAATATATTTCTTGGGTTATCATATTCTGATAACTGAATGAGGATTGTAGACTGTTTCTTACTTAACACATTTTTATAAAGCATAAAAACAATTATATCTTTTTTTTTTAACCAGGAATCGAACTCAGGACCTTGTGTTTGCAAGGCAGGTGCCATGTTGCTGAACTTTATCCCTGGCCCAACAATTACATCTTATCATTTTAAGTATGTAGCAATAATTGGATTGATTTTTCTTTCTGAGGTAGTTTTTTTGTTTACTTTGTGGTCTTCTGAATAGGTTTTGACTGAGTCATTAATTTATGTGTATATATTCCCAGAAATTCCAAATTATGAAGTACATTGATTTTGTCTTAAAAGACTGCATACTGGATTTGGGGAAGAATTAAGGATAAGATAACAAAATTATTAGTACTTTTATAACACTTGGAACTTGCAAAATATGCTTGAAGACTATCCCATGCTTGTCCTTAACAGATTTTTGCGATGTATTAGAAAAGTCGCACTATCTTTACATTTCTGAACAGCATAATCACTCAGAAAGTGTGGATAAATTCCTAGACATCATGCAGCCATTTAACTGTGAACACAGAAGTTCTGTAGACCAATTTTGTAGCGTTTCTAGCATAAGCCAGTGACTCAAGAATGTTCTGAAGATCTTTGCTATTTGTTCTATGTTCAAGCACATAAAAAGTTTTTTAAAAGTTTTGAAACATTAAACATAACTCAATCTATTTAAACTTTAAAGAAAAAATAGTTTCAATACTAAAATGGGTCATGTTTAAGTAGCAGTTTTTATTTTGAGGATTTATTTGTATGCTTTTAGGAGATATTTATAAATCAAAACCAAAATATAAAATATGAATTTAGAGAAAGCTACATTTTTATGTTAAAAATTAGAAATATCGCATGACATTTACTGTTAGTTGAAATTTTAAAATTTGTTTCTAAGTTTTTTTTCTTAGTACTAGAGTTTGAAGCAATATTGCCTGCTAAATTCTGTACTGAATAAACTAAATATACTTTCTAATCTTGTTTTCCAAAACATTGAAATGTTTGTAATAATCTTTGCTAAAAGGTTACAAGGAAAAATTTATATATTCAGCCTTATAAAGGTATTATATTTGTCAGAAATTCAATTGAGAATATTTATGATATTTTATATAGAAAACACTGTATCCTTTCAATTGTGATGACAACAGGAGGTCATATCATCATGATCTTTATGCGTCCATTGGATTTTTTCACTTGTAATGCGATTGTTTAAAGAAAGATAACCTACTGAAAATCTACATATAAAAATGGATGAATGTATTATGAAGTACCAAAGCAATCTCTACCACATAAACCATAATAAACCAGTCAAAGAGTAAAGAAACCTCTCAACCTCCCAATTGTCTGAGTTTTTCTATGTGGAAATTTAAAAATTCATTTGCATTTGATACACTTGAGAAAGTAACAAAAGAAACTAATAAGTAGTTACTGTTAGTTACTCATAATGGAAAATGATTGTTGTGGAAGTGAATTGAGTAGAAATGGCATATTATGAATATAGAGAGGCATAACCTATTTCCATCTCATTAGCATGAGCTAGTGCTCAAAATAAGATACTGTTTAAATGTCTTTGAAATCATGATAACTAAGTAGACATAACTTTGGAAATTAAGTATGTTTTTTGGATAAAATAATTTCTCAAAGATCAGATACTAGTAGGAATCTTAAAGTGAATTACATTCTTTTGTTAATAACCTCTGTTTTATAATGAAAGACAATTCTAAGTTGTAAGTAGGCTAACTGAAGAGACTTCTTTTAATAAAATAAACAGTGTTGATGCGAGTTTTTTTTCTGAGCAAGAGAGTTCCACAAATAATTTTACTAAGTTTAATGATTTGAAGGCACATACATATAGGACTGTACATATAACCAGTTTGGGGGCTTATAATAAAAGAATGTTCAAATAAATATCTTCTTCTGAAGGAAAACAATCTAAGGTAATTTCCTATTGGAAATAAGGTTCTGAACTTTTATTCAGGAAAATAGACTTAATGATCATCAAATTATCATGATAATAATAAAGGGATTGGAAGGAACATTAAAGTTGAACTAGTCTCAAAGTATTTGTTGAGTAAATTAAATCTGTCTGAATATTCCTTTTAAAATTATGGGGAGCTTTGATTTGCCACACCCAATGATTTATTCTGTCTTTTCTCGGTTTAATTTCTTAGCTGAATCTGCTCTTCTTGACATGCTCACATTTGGTTTATTCTGTCTCATTCTGTGTTCTATTTCTTAATCTTGCTCCTCCCGTTTTTGGTTTTCCTGACAACGACTTGCATATTGATATTGCTGAAGGTTCCACTTTATATTCTCATTCATTAATATTCACAAATGATTATTTTGTATTACTTTGCATGTAACCTACTTGCTTAGCATAGCATCTTTATCCTGAACCTCAAAACTAACATCTTTATTCTCTATGAATATTTTACTTTCCTTCATAATTTTACCATCTTGAAAAATATCAGTTTATTAACCTTAACTGACAGTCTGTCTCTATTTTCGCTCTAATCCAACATGTTATCAATATGCCTTTAACGCTCGGTTGCCTTCTAAAATAAATATACTTATTTACTCCTCCCTATGGAACGGCCCAAATGCCTACATTTTGAAGAGCAAAGCGTTCTGCCTCCCTCTCTAAGCTCTAGCTCAATGAAGTGATTTCCATTCATGCTTGAAACGTCATTCGTGTATTATCTCCTTCCCGAAGTTCTGCAGTAACCTGGAATTGCCTACCTAGTTAAAACTCTCCTTTTATAACTTAAATAGAGTACAAAGTAGGAAACCAAAGGAATTTTTCTGAGAACAAGTAGATCGTGTTGCCAATGACTTATCTGATTTCTTCTTATTTACAAAGGTATTGTGTTCTCTTAATGAACAATGTCATCGACTTCAGTTATTCATAATTTATTTTGTTCTTATATTATTAACTTCTAGCCCAGGGTCTGATACTTGTAAGATATATTAAATTCGATTGGTATCAAATTTGCCACTTACTATTTTTAACCATTTGTTTTTATGCAACTTATTTAAATTTTTGCATTTGATTTTATAAGCAATAGGTTTTCTTCCCCTCCCTTGTTTAGATGCTATAAATTTTATTTTATTCAATGCAAATACCAGTTGACTAACTGATCATTTAAGTGCTTTCAGCTTGGAATAGGGATTTAGGCTACTAGTAAAGTGCTTACTTAGTATGAGCCAGGCCCTAGTTTTGATTTTTTTGTTTTGTTTTGTTCTGTTTTTTGGTGCTGGCAGTGGAACTCAGGACATTTGCCAGGCAAGCAAACTATATCTTGGTGCCAGTGAGTTATGCCTTCAGCCCCTAGTTTGGGCTTCTTGCATGAAAAAAATCATGCAATGTTTAACCTTTTGTTTCTGATTTATTTCATTTAGTATTTGTTTCATTTAGTATTGTGGTCTCCTGCACATGATTCAAATTTTTCTTTCACTACGGCAGAACTCCATTATGTATGGGGTTCTTCTTTTATTTCTCACAGCCTTACTAGCATGTGTTACTGTTTCATTCCTTGATGGTTGCCATACTTTGTGGAGTAAGGGGAAATCTCAGTGCTATTCTAGTTTGCATTTCTCTAGTGGCAAGAGATGTTGAACCTTTTTCTTGTATTTATTGACCATTTATATTTCTTTGGCTTAGATGAGAGTGGTTTTTATCGGATTTTATACTTTATTTGTTTTAATTTTGTATTTGATTTTAAAGAGAAAAGAAAAAAAAACCAAAATAACAAAACAAATACATAAACCAAACATCACAGAAAACAATAAAAATGGTACAGAATTTCAAAACAAGGTGATATGATATTAACAATGGTTGTTATATTACATAATGTTATCTTCAAAGTGGCTGCTCAGATAACCAGATATAGCCATGTAACATTGATCAAACAATTATGCATTAACTGATGTCCCAGCAGCATGTTTGCCTGGGTTTTTAAGTGTCTAATTATTTTCAGTTCTTTCTACAGACTAGATATTAGTCCTCTGTCCAGGAAATAGCTTGAAAATTACTTCTCACATTCTGTAGTTTGTCTCTTCACTATGTTTATTTTTTGCTTTGTTGTGCTGAAGCTTTTTAGTTTGCTATGATCCCATTTGATATGATTCATTACTGTAATTTCTTGTGCAGTTGGGTTCCTGCTCAAAAAGTCCTTGCCTACACCTATGTCTTCAAGGTTTTACCAGTTTTCTCTTCCAGCAGGTTAAGTATTTCTGTTTTAATATTTAGATTTTTAATCTATTTTTGACTTAAGTTCAGATAAATAGTGGGTCTAGATTCAATTTTCTGCATGTGGATAAACAAAATTTTAGCACTATATAGTAGAGACTATCTTTCTTGCAGTAGATGCTTTTGGCCGCTTTGTCAAAGACCAGATCCTGAATGCACTTTGGGTTGTTTTTGAATCTTCTGTTCCATTTATCCATGCATTTGTTCTGGTGCCAGTAACATGCTGTATTTTTTAAAAATCACTGTAGTTTTCCAGTGCAACCTGACATTTAGGGTTGTGATGCTTCCTGCTTTGCTCTTGTTACCCAGGATTATTTTTTGCTATTTTGAGTCTCTTCTGGGTCTATATGAATTTGAAGATTGTTTTCTCTAGTTCTGTGGGTAATAGTGCTGTTATTGTGAATTGGACCGCATTAAACCTGTGTATCTGTTTGGCAGGACAACCATTTTGATGATATTGCTTCTGCCTTTGGAGAACAGAAAATGTCTTTCCATTTTCTGATGTCTTTTATGATCTCCTTTTTTAGCATACTATAGCTTTGTTGTAAAGGTCTTTCAATTCCTTAGATTAATTCCTAAGTATGTAACTTTTCTTGAGGATATTATGATTTTTTTTTTCTAATTTCTTTCTCAGTGAGTTTATTGTTGAGATAGAGGAACACTACTGACTTTCAGTTATTGATTTGGTATCCTACATTGCCGAAATTGGTTATTAACTTTAGGAATCTTTTGGTGGAATTTTTGAGTCTTCTATATAGAAGATTATATCATTTGCAGACAATAATAACTTGACTTCTTTCTTTTCCATACAAATCTCTTTTATTTCTTTCTCTTGTCTGATTGCTTTGCCTAATGTAAGATTTTGAACAGGAGTGGTGATAGAGGACATCCTTCTCTTGTTCTTGATTTTACAGAGAAAATTTACATTAGTTCCCCATTTAATAAGATATTGCCAATAGGTTTGAAAATAAGAATTTTTAAAGATAAAGATAATTTCCTGTTATACCTATTTCTTCAGAGTTTTTAATCATGATGGGTATTGGATTTTGTCAAAGACCTTTCCTCATCTAATGAGATGATCATGTGACTTTTGTCCTTGCTTCTGTGTGTATGATATAGTGTATCTATTGATTTACATATGTTTAGCGTTCCCTGGGATGAAGCCCACTTGTACAAGATATATGGTTCTTTTTATGATTTGTTGCAGTCTGGTTGTTAGTATTTTGTTGATGATTTTTGCATCTAGGTTCATCAAAGAGATTTGCCTAAATTTTTCTTTCTATTTTGGATTCTTTCCAGGTTTGGGAACTAGGATTATGATAGGTAGAATGGACCATGTTGGAAGTGCTCCTTCCCTTTCAGTTTTAATAAAGAGTTTGGAGATTATTGGACATAGGTGTTCCCTAGTAATCCTGTAAAGCTCAGCAGTAAGTCCTTTCAGACATGGGCTTTTCTTGGTCAGTAGTGTTTTGTTTTTAATTATTATTATTGCTTCAATTTCATTGCCTACTACTTTGCATTATTCAGAGTTTTTATATGTTCTTTGTTTGGTATGAGTCGTTTATATGCACCTAGGAATATACCAATTTCTTCTGAATTGTCCAGTTTATTAGGTTACGAGTTTTTGAAGTGGTTACTAAACAACTTTTGGCATTTGGTGGTGTCAACAGTGATTTCCATCTTTTCCACTTCTGATTTCATTGATTTGTGTCTTTTGTTTCTTTTTTCTTTTTGATAATATTGGCTAAGGCTTTGTCTTTTTTAAATTATTCTTTGAGAGACCCAGGTTTTGGATTCATTGATACTTTGTGTTGTTTTGTCTTACTTGCATTAATTTTTGTTTTAATGGTTATAATTTCTCAGACAAGCTTTGCATTTGGATTCTTTGAGGTAGATCATTGGGTTTTATTTATCTATTTTTTAGATCACTTGACTTTTCTGATGTGGGCGTTCACAACTATAACCTTCCATTGTAGTACTACTTTCATTGCATCCAATATATTATGATACGTTTTACTTGCAGTATTATTTGATTCTAGGAACGTTCTCATTTCTTCCTTGATTTCCTCTGTGACCCATTGATATTCAAGAGAGAGTTGTTTAATTGTCATGTGTTAGCATAATTTCTGTGTTTTATCTTGCTGCTGAACTCTAGTTTCATTGCTGTATGATCTGATAATATGCATGGGATAATTCTAGTTCTTTTGCATCTATTTAAATCTGCTTTACTGGCTAGCATGTGGTCTGTTTTGTAGAGAGTTCCACGTGTTTCTCATTCTCTGAGAAAAATGTGTATCCTGTTTTGGGGTGGAATACTTTGTAGGTATCTATTAAGCTCATTTACTTGAAGATTTGGTTCAGCTCTGATATTCCTTTGCTGAGTTTTTGTCTAGTTTTTCTGTTTGTGACAGTGAGGTATTGAGGCCTCCTGCTATAAATGTGTTGATTTTTATTTGACTTTTTATGTCCAGTAACTTCTGCTTTATAAAATTGTGTGTGTCAGTGTTCAGTGTGTGTCTTACTGCTATTTCCTTCTGTTGAATTTTTGTCCTAACCCCTGTGCACTGGCCGTTTTCCATCTCTTCTGATCAGTTTTGCTTTTAAGCCCACTTTGCCTGAAAATAGAATAGCTAATTCTGCCTGTTTCTCAGCCCTGTTGCGTGGAATATTGTTTTCCATTCTTCTATTTTTAGTATCTGAATTTGTTGGATTTTGTTTTGATCCGTTTTGCCAAACTGCGCCTGCTGAAATCCTAATGGGTTTACCTTTGTAGGTGATTCATTCCTTTTCTTTAACATTTGGTCGTTGTGTTGGACTTTGGAGATTTTGACTATGATGTGCCATGAAGAACTGCTTTATGATCGTGGCTATTAGTAGTTCCATAATCGTTACCATAATTGCTCTGTGGCTCTGCCTATTAACTCCTTTCCAAAATAACTTGATTCAGTGCTGTCTCAGAGTGTGGTCGATGCGCCACAGAACTTCTACTCCAACTACAGCCTGCTGGGTTAGAGTCCTTTTTGGAGTAAAACCCCTCTCTTGATCTTTGTAGTCTACAGCAACCCAATGGGGATAGTGTTGCCAGGTCTACCATTTCAACCCGGAGCTGCTGGTTCTGCAGGGCTTTAACCTTTTCTTCCAGAGATTGCCCACAATCAAGTCAGTTGGTTGGTCAGAGTGAAGCCTGATGCCAATGAAGACAAAGCGCAGAGCTGGCTTGGAGTTAGTGGGTGTCTGTGGGTCAGGTACAGAATTCACAGGATGTGGCTTCTGTCTCTGTGGTGCACAGGAGCAGCTTCTCTCCTCTGAATTATTAAACTCAATGAAATATTCCCTGGCTCTTTATTAAAAACTACTGAAATCTTGAAATGTTTTCTGTTCCTTCTCACGTGATACAAGTCAAGAAACCTTTATTCCCTGCACCGTGTGGCTTGCCACAGACAGCACGCTTGTCACAATACGTAGGAACGTATTTGCCTGCGTTTTGTCATTCCTACATAGGCCCACAGCTTTTTGACTACTCTTCCCTGGTGGTGAACTGTGGTTTCAGATCCCCAGGTCAGTGGGTAAAACTGGAAAGTATGAAAGGGGTAGAGATATGGAATGGCTAGGTCTAGTTATTTTTTTGAGCTGGGTTCAGATTCTGTGGGTCTGGCTGGTCCTAAGCACTGCTTCTTAGGTGTGCTCAGCAGAGAACTCTCTCCATGCGGCACATTGGCATGAAATTCCTTTGATTGGAGGAAGTTGGTCAGTAAACAGCTTATAGCCCCTAGGCGTCTAGTAATACTTTCAATTTTTCTGTACTGATGTCTTTTCTTTTTTCTATTCTTTTTTCTTTTGTACCAGGAATCACACTTAGGACCTTATGCTTGCCAGGCAGGTGTTGTGCCACTGAGCTGTATCCCTGGCCCTAGTGATGTCTCTTGGTAGAGCTACAGTGACTCAATATTGGCTCCTTCTCACATGTGACCCACATGTGGTCCTTGAAGAAAGCTCTTCCCAAAATCTCCCGGGCAGGGGTCTGCCATTCTGGTTCTCAACTACATGGGCACCATGGAGGACCTGGCCTGCTGTGAGGATAGCCATGAATCTTTTATATGAGCGTTCACTGAAGAGCCCCACAAACACCAATGTATGCTTGGTAACATATTTAGACTCTGGTGTGGTAATGCTTTAGTTGTCATTCAACTGGTTCTTAACCTTCTGCTAGCCCTGGGACAGCCATTACGGTTTATTAGCATATCTGGTATTTGTGGAAATTAAAGGGAAAACTTTCATTTAATCACTCTTTCCCACTTGTTAGTGCCAGAAGAAAGAGAACTCAATCTCATGACTGTTAAATAGAAGGATAAAGTGCTGGCTTAAAATGCAGACTCCAGAAAGGAGATGAATCCTTAGAGGCTGGCTCGTATTTTCTGACGGAACAGTACGAAGGGAGACTGGGAAGACAGCTCTATTTCATAATAGCTACACTCAGCTTGAAGCTTATATTTGGAAACCTTGAATAGTCCACAGATTCTAATAGGTTTCTCAAGCTTAAATCAGGGAACTAAAATGAGAAACCATGAACACAAGGCTACGTATTGCTGCGGGTTGGAAGAAGAGCTGATCTGTCTGGCTCCCCCCATTCTGAGTCCTTGGCTTCAGACCTCACAATTACCCCCCATGAAGAGAAAGAGAGCTGAGAGGAAAAGAAACTCATATCTTGTCTTTTGAAGGTTTCGTTTTTAAGTAGAGTTATAAAAATACTTCCACAAGTTCCCATCCTCTTCGCTAACTCAGCTTCTCTTTTGGGTAATATACAGTGTTTATCAAAACCAGTACATTAGGGCCAGGGATATAGTTCGACACCACAAGCACCTGCCTGGCAAGTGTGAGGTCATGTGTTCAATTCTTCATACCAAAGCAAACAAACAAAAACTAATACATTAATCGTGGTGTAGTGTATTGACTGAAGCACAGAACTTCCTTGAATTTCACCAGTGTGTCCACTGCTGTCTTTGTCTTTTCTAATAGTCCATTCATAACCACACATTGCATTGGGATTTGTATTTCCTTAGCTTTCTCTAATCTGAGACAGTTTCACTGTGATCCCCTGATCAGGGGCTGCTATGCCTTGCAGATCTGCCTGTCTACTTCCATATTTTATTGTTTGTTTCAGTGCTGGGTTTGAAATGAGGACTTCATACTTACTAAGTATGTGCGTGATCACTGAACTATAGCCCCTGTTTTTTAAAAAAAACTTGCTTAACCCATAGTACCAGAAAACATTGCACTTTGATTTTGTGTTATTTATTACCCCAGTGGGAATCAACTATTTCTCAAAAGAAAGTCATCTCTAGAAATGAGAGAATAGGCTTTGCAAATCCATATCCAAGGCTCTTGCTATGTTCAGTACTAATGGAATGAGGCGGCCTGGAGCAATGCTTTGCAGTGGAGGAAGCTGTGACACATACAGACATAACGTGCACTAATTTTAAGACATATCTACACCACCAAAGCAACATCCTTACGAACGTACTATATTTTTACTTCACTTCTAGTCGGTGCCACTTTGTCTTCTTCATTTTGCCACTGAAAACTTTTAAAACTGATAGTAATAAACCAGGCTTTCATTGTCTATAACATGGGAACTTATTACTTCAGACTGAATGTTCACATAGAGTACTTAGAGATTCCCTAACCCAGACAATTGTGAAAATCGTCATTGATCTCTAAGAGATGGTGTTTGCATGTAGTTCTTTTGTGTTTCCCTTGCTCTACTGTCAAAACCCTGTATTGAAGATTTTATCTTCCTTTAAGAGATTCGTTGATCACCTTCATTTACCAGTGTCTGCACTGCAATTTCTGCTATACCTTTAAACATACTCGTGCACCAAAATGCACCTATTGTGATACACAGTTTGCTGGTTTAGCTGCATACAGTTGCACACCTGCTATCACAGTTTGACAGAGCTCTGTTACCCTCTGCATTTTCCTGTCATACTTGGACTTTTCCCCAGTGGATGCTCTGGTCTCCCCCTATAGTTTTGCCTGTTACGGAGTAATCAGTAAAATAAATGATACAATTTACACACTTACAATCTGCAGTTTTCCTTCGCAAACTGTACTTAAATTTCAAACTGTTATGTAAATCAATAGTTCACTCTATTTTTTTAGTAAATTCCATTGCATAGATGTATGGCAGTTTATTAACTTATCAATTGAAAAATGGGTTCAGCTGGCAGTTATGAATAAAGTTACTACAGGTGTTGACATTTTTAACTCAGTGTGGACAGAAATTTTCATCTGTCAAAGATAGAAACCCAGGAGTGAGGTAAAAGTTGCTAAAATTATTTAAGAGGCCGCTAAGAATTTTCAGCATCGCTGCCATATTGCACTTCAAATGTATGAATGTATAACTTCCAATTACTCTGTATCCTTATTAGCACTTCTTTTTGTCTTTTTGAGACAGGGTCTCGCTCTGCAGCTCAGGCTGGCCTTGAGCTCACTTTGTAGCCCAGGCTGGTCTTGAACTCAAAATGATCCTCCTGCCTCAGCCTCCCAAGTACTGGGATTACAGGCATGCATCACCATTCTCGGTTAACACCTTATTAGCACTTATTATTGCCCTTCTTTAATTGATTGATTTTAATTTGGAGTAAAATATGCCGTATGTGTGTGTGTGTGTGTGTGTGTGTGTATATAACCTATATATAGTTGAAAGCAGGCTAGGTAACATTTTCATCTTAAACTATTTTTTTCCATTCTAATATGTGTATAGTGATAATACATTGTGCCTTTAAGTTGCTTTTCTTAAACACCAGCTATTGAGCACCTTTTCATCTATACACACATTTCTTGTCAACCACATATTTTCATTTATTTTTTGATGTGGTGTCTGGGGAGGCCTTTTATATATTTTTGTATTAAATTCTTAATATTCTAATTATTGAGATTTATGAGTCCCTTATCATTTCTGTACCCCATGTATCCAGTATACGATATGCACATATTCGTTCCTAGCTTATGGAGTGTTTTCAAAAGTGTTTAATTTGAATTAAGTCTAATTCGTCAACTTTCTTGTTTTTGAACTGTGTTTTTTGTGTTGTATTTGAAAAACACTTTGCTAAGGCAAATTAATGGAGTTTTTTTTCAGAAATTTTTGATGTTATCATTTCTATTTAGGTCTATGATCTTCTTGAAGTTATTTTTATATAATGTGTTTTTATAAGTAGATACACTTTTCTTTTTGACTAGGTATTTAAGAGTTCCAGTGTCACTTACTAAAACAAAACAAAACAGAGAAAAACTATCCTTTTATCATTTATTTTGGTACATTTGTTAAAACTTAGTTTACTGTGTGTGTGTGTTTCCGGATTCTCAATTCTACTTTATTGATCTAAATATAATTTGTGAAGTCGGTTGAAATCTTCCAACCTATTTATTTGTCAAAATTCTCCTGGCAACTTTAGTTGTTTTTGCAGTTCTATAAAAATGTTGGAATCTTCTATACAGAACCCAAATCTAATTTTAATGGAGATTGCACTGATCACATTGGGTAGAATTTTCCTATTGATAATATCTTCTAGTCTATGAATATGATGTAGTTCTTTAATAAGTGAGCTGTTTATTAAAATATTTCCTTCATAGTTTATAATTTATGACCCTACAGATTTTGCAGATAATGCTGCATTTATATAAGATTTTTCTCTTTCTTTCCTCTCTTTTTATTCTTTCTTTCTTTCTACTCTGCTAGCGTCATTATGACAAAATATGAGAGAATATATGACTCGATAACACAGAGTAATTTTCTTCTGTCTCCAGACCACAAATCCAAGATTAAAATGTCACCAGGTTTGATTTCTCCTCCGGTCTCCCCGCTTGGCTTGCAGACAGCTGCCTTCTCAATGTATCATTGCATGATTTTGCTTCTATACATACCCATGCCTACTTTCCTAATTCTCTATTCCAATAAAAGTAACCAATTGGAAGGGCCCCCAGCTTCATACCTTTAACTTAATTACCTCTGTAAAGGCCCTCACTTCAAAGCACTGTACTAACGTTTATGGCTTCAACACAGGAATTTGGAAGGGCCAAAATTCAACCCATCTCACCTGGCTTCTTCCCTTCCTTCTTTTTTTAGTGTTTTGTAAACACTATTTTTTAAGGACTTTATAGTTAGTTGTTAATGTAGAGAAATGCCATTCATTTTATGATATTTTGCATATCAAATAGTGTATGTTATCTGCAATTTAGGTATTTGAGGTTTCTTGTCAGCTCTCCTGATATCTGTGTCATATCTGAGTCTCAATCTTATGTAATTTTCTCTTCTGACTCTGTTTCTTCCTCCTCCATAATGCTATATAATTTTCAGAGAAAGCCAGATGTTGTCCATGGGACAGCAAAGGCTGAGAAGGATGCATGTCTGTGTATTTTGTATGCCTTTCTTTCTCTTGGGCTATTAGGGTGGGTTTTCAGTCAAGATATTTAGGAGTTAGACTAGGTTTGATAGCTATTGTTGCTATGGTTACCTTCATTGCAAATCACATTTTCATATTCTGTAACTGTACCTTGTATTTAAGCAGGGGTGAAGGTTTACCACAGTGAACGCTCCTGTATTCTGAAATTCAGAGTTCTTGATCTTCCCTTACCTCCAAGAGTATTCATATACATTTTTTTGCTTCTCTCCTGGTAGTTTTTCAGCACTATTCTGAGATACTTATTATTTCTGTTTTTTACCTAATGGTAGGGAGCACGGTGACTGATTTTCTACCTAAGCTTTAGTCTTGGGCATGTACTGTACTGTGTTTCCAGGTTTAGCAGCTGTGATTTCTTCAGTTCTTTTGCCTTCTCTCCGCTCTCTTTGTGGGCTCTGCACACATTGCCCTCAGCCAGGAGGATGGTTCTTTTCTTATTCTGTTTCTGAGTGCAGTGAACTTTTTACCAGTGGCTTAGGAACAGATTCTTCTTGTCTTTCCCAATATTTCAGTACTTCAGAATATGACTTGATTTATACACAGGATCTTTACAGAGCTTAACATATTTTAAATGAGGAAATTTCGGTTCCTACTCAGTTCAATATGACTAGAGTCCTTTTGTAAAGGGAAGGAATGTAACCACAGAGAGAGACGCTCACACAGGAAGTCCTCCATGTAAATGTGAAAGCAGAGGTCAGAGGGAAAATTCTGCGGGTCAAGGGATGCAAAAAAGATTGCAGCAACTTTGAGAAACTGAGAGAGATAAAAATGATTCTCAGGGTCAGCAAAAAGTACTTAATTGTGCTACCGTGTTAATCTCAGAATTATAGCCCACACAACTCTGGAATAACACCCAGATTTTGCTAGTTTGCTAAGGTAGACCTGGCAACCTAACCAGAGAGGAGAAAGATAGATCTGTGTGGAATTTCTTGCCCTAGTACATAGCTTTTGTTCTGTATTTGGTTTTTGTCTTTCTTTCTTCTATATCACATCTTTTTAATATTATTAACTTACCTTAATAAAATCTACCTTCTAATGTATTTGTTTTACCTAAAAGAGTATCTGTATGTTGAATATTTTTGTCCTTTTATTTCTAGGGTAGTATTTATTTTGCACTTCAGTTTAATTGATACCTTGCCTGAGTAAATAATATTGTCTGCCAAACTAGCTCTCAAAACTCCAGTTTATTAGTAATATGTATACTTTAAGATAATGATGCTGGACATTTTAAAAGCTCCCAGTGCTTTTGGTATTTAGCAAAATAATATTTTATTAAAGCAAAATTATATATTTGCAGGAGCTACATTTTCCATTCTAGTAAACTGCTACTTTTAGAGCAGAATTAATTTTTATTGTAGCAAGAATTACAAGAATTCTATGCCATTTACAGTTTAATTGAAGTTTTCATTCAGGCCAATTTAATGAAATTTAATAAATTTAATTAATGGGCATTCCAAAAGAATATTCCATTATGAACACATTCTTGGGTATTCATAAATTCCCCAGTGCTGGTTAAGTTCGACAGTTCCAGTCAAATACAAATTTCAAACTTATACCTAATTCTCAAGTAAAGCATTTCATTTTATCCCACATTATTTAGCTTTTTGATATCTTCTATCTACTATTGAGCATGCAAGACAGTATTAGTACAACACACAATGATAACATAAGATTTTGGCTAGTATGTAAATTTATTCATTTATTTAAATGTATTAGTGATCAAATGCATGCCACCAAGGACTTGAAAGAGGCAGAGGTTCTGGTTGCCCTCACATCCTCATTTAATTCTCCTACTTGGCCTGTGCGGAAGATGGATGGATGTTGGAGAATGACAGCGAATTACCATAAGCTTCATGAAAATGGTGCCTGCGCTGTGACTGACGCGTGACCGTGTTCTCCTTGTTGGAGCAGTTTCACACTCCTTGCAGCACCTGGAAGACAGCTACTGCTTCCTCAAGTACTTTGTTTCCCTTAAATCTATCCGTAAGACCCAATCAGAAACAATTTGCTTTCAGTTGCCAAAGCCAGCAGGATACCTTTACCCTTGCACTTCGGGATATAGCAACTCAGTTTTTGGTTGTTTGTTTCCATTGCTTGATTTTTGTTTAACTTCGAATTTTTATTAGTACATGTTTGTGGTACATAATACTTACGTTACTTATGTGGAGCTGTTATATGTACATAACTCATCTTAAATCCTCTTATCCTCCCATTTCCCTTCCCTCCCTCCCCACCCCTCTCTCCACTGATCTTCCCATTTAAGAAAGATCTGTCTCCTTACTTTCTATATCTATTTTACATTTGCTACTTAATTAGCATATATGTTTTAATATGCTAATTATTTATAACTTGGGTTTCTTATATAAGAGAAAGCATGCTATATTTAAGCTTATGTGTTGATTTATTTCACTTAATATCATGGCTCTAAGATGCATCTGTTTTCCTACAAATTATTTATCTTTTTAATGGCAGAGTAGTGTCACTTTGTGTTTAGATACCTACCACACTTCTTCCATTTATCTGTTAATAGACCTATCAGCTGCTTCTTAGGTTTAGTTATTTGTAATTATGTTACTATAAGCATATATACACATGTATCGCTATAATATAGTGTCTTTAATTCTTTTGGTATAACACCTAGAATGGGAATGGCTCCGTTGAATGAAAATTCTAGTTTTAGTTTTGTGATGAATCTTCATACTGAAGACTGAAATCTAGAGTATATGAGTTTTAAAAATTCAGATCCTCCAAGAATAAAAGAACAAATAAAAAAGTGTCCAATTTGAATACATACTTCACAGATGTACAGATGAACAATATACACTCATCTGTTTTTGGTACCGGGAATTAAACTCAGGACCTTGTGATTGCCAAGCAGGTGCCTGTGCCGCTGCACTATATCCCCAGCCCTATGTGATGAACAATAAACACAGGAGGAAATGTTCAGCACTGCCAGCCATGAGTAAGGGAGAAATTGAAATGATACTGAGATTCTGTCTTGTCCAGAAAGTGTGATCATCATCCAGAAATAAATAATAATGCATGGTGATGAGGCTGTAGAGAAAGGAAATGTGAAGTACTGTGTACCCCTTTAGCCCTGTGCCGGGCTGTGATCTGTGGGGATCTTGATTGTCTTTCTCTTTCATTATATCAATGATATGATGCTGATCGGATCGAGTGAGCAAGAGTGACTTGCTGATAAACCACTTGTGTCTCAGAGGATGCAAGATAAACACAACTAAAACTAAGAGTGTGTATCCTTCAGCATAATTTCTAGGGACCCATTGGTCTGAGGCATGCCAAAATGTCCCTCCCAAGATGAGGGATGAGGTGCTGCTCCTGGTCCTTCCTACAATCAACAAATTGCCTACTAGATCCAGTGCCTACTAGATCCATTGGAACTTTGGAAGCAACACATTTTGCACAGCGGATATATTATGCTGGTGTATTTACTGTATGACTCCGGAAGCTGCTGGTTTTTTGTGGGACACAGAACAGGTTCGGGCTGTTGTGCAGGTATTTGGATCATGTGATCCAGAGCATCCAGTGGTACTCAAGGTGTCAGCGGCAGATCAAAATGCGGTGTGAAAACTCTGGCAGGCTACAGAGGTAAATCACAGCAAAGACCCTTAGCATTGTGGGGAAAAAACAAAACAAAACAAAATCCCTCTGCCGTTATCTGCAGACAGCTAGTGTACACTTGAGAAACAACTCCTGGCCTGGTACTATATACTGATTTATGGTCTGTAACCAAAGGTCTGCATGAGCATGGATTGGAAGCAATAGGATTAGAAAAGTGGTGACAGAAGTATTTGGGGAAGAGATATGTGAATAGGCTCCAAATGGGCAAAAGACATGAAAATATTTGTGCCATATTTTTAGGGTTGATACATGTGTCAACCTGGAGAGTCTAGAGGTTTGGCTGAGTGACTCAGCCAGGAAGCCAGGGTGCTTACTTTGTACATGTCCTGAGCCTGTGGAAGAGGAGGGCATGGGGACTGTGTGAGAGCTACATGCCCCCTGGGTGGAGGTAGCCTATTTACAATGTAAGGGAAAGAGGCTGCTTGCCGCTGTTCCTCCTTTTTGCTGGTTGTTTTTGCTGTGCTCTGCTTCCATGAACAGCTGCCCTCTGCCATGTGCCACTCTGCCTCAGAACCAGCCAAGTATGGACTGAAACCTCCACAAACTGTAAGCTAAATAAACTTTCCTTCCTTAACTTTAGGTGTTGGGTATTTTGTCTCAGCAACAAGAGAAAAGTAACCAAGACATCTACATAAGGTACTCCCACGTGATCCCAGTAGAAGCATACTTTAATCATCCAGTGGATGGGATGATTTGTTCTATCCTCAGCTACCCCTGCTATTGTTCAAAGGGCTTGTGATCAAAATGACCACTGTGGCAGATGAAGGTTATGCACGGGCTCAACAGCACGGACCTCTATTCACACAGCAGTCCTGGGTACGGCCACCAGTGAGTGCCTGATGTGCGTGCAGCAGAGAGTAAAACGGAGTCCTTGATGGGGCATCGTTTCCTGGATGATCAGTCTGGTAACAAGCTGATTAAGCTGGACCACTTCTACCATGGAAGGGATAGCTTTTTGTCATTTTTAGAACAGACACTTCTTCTTGATGTAGGGTGCTCTTCTCTGCATACAATATTTCTGCCAAAACTTTCGGACTATCTCATCTACCCTCATCATATGCCACACAGTGGTTTAAAGAAACAATCTGAAACATTTAGGATGCTAAAATGCTTCACAGCGTTTGATTTTTGTATTAGATTTTTCATGAAGGAAATAATGCCCAGATTAATTCTAATCAATTCAGATTTCCTGCAGTTTGAGTCTTTAGAAATTTGTGTTGCTATTATCTGTACCACCTGCTTTAATTCCTCTTATTTAGTTTTTTTTCAGTTAATACATTAATATGAAATAAGTAAATAGACTGCTGTATGAATACAGTGATGAAAACCTGAAGGAAAAATTTCAGGCTAAAGATTTATACACTGTTAATCACAAAGTGTGGGGAGTTGTTTACAAGGACTAATATACCTAGAGAAACATGCCAGTGGTATTTGATAGCTAAAAAAGAAAGATGCAGAATCGTTCATAATGGTTCTTTGACTTTTGGGTTAATGTAAAAATATTAAGCACTTGGTGTCTGAGGTCTGAGTGCAAACCTCTATACTGACTTTTAAAATCAAATGATTTTAGTCAAGTGAATGAAATTATTCTAGAATATGATTTATTCTTGGCCTCATATCTATATACTTAAAATCATATATTCCATGCCACATATTTTGCCCATGATTTTGAATTTGTGATTTTATTTACCTTTCATATTCCAGGACACAAGGCATCGTTACTCTTAAGGTTTTCTTTTTTAGTTAAAATGCTGATTCTCAGACCCCTCAGGTAATTCCACTCTTTTCTGATCTATTGGACTTGTTGGAATCCATTATGCAAACTTACATTAATCGGTAAAAATGGTCTAATTTTCACTGCTTCCTCCTGCCCTTCTGCTATCCTTATTTTCTGTGTAAAATGTGGAAAAAGAAGTCATATTTTGCGAGAGAAGTGGAGTAGTTTCATTTCAACACTGTATTAAAAGTGAGGGACATCTTTCATTCTTGGATTCAACTTCCTCAATCTCATTGTGATTGACTTCCTGAGCTGCGTAATCTCTGCATGGAAGAGAGTCCCTTGTGAATTTTATATATTTCAGAATAGTCAGTGGCACTGCTAACCTCTCCACACCAGATGTTTCTCGCACTCTCACAGCTTCGATAACCAAATGTCTGCAATCATTTCTAAGTTCTCTTGGGATAGACAATTTTGGCTTGAGAACCACTGACAGATACAGTCAAGTAGATAAAGAGTGAAAGATGTGCAACACAAATTCCAAACAAATTTCCACCAACACGATCACATTCTAAATAATTTTGACCCTTTTATAAAATAAATGCGTGGAAGGAAATATTTGAGTACACCGAGGCCTTCGACTGTTGAACAGTTTTATTTTAAGACCTTGATACTGTTGTGTACACTTCTGGTTTTTACATTTGCTTGCATCTTGGAGTTTGCATTCCCTCACATAGATTACTTCAGTATATTGTGTGTATTGTGTCTCAAAAATTTGCTTTTGCTTTTTAGTAATTCCTTTTATTCAGCGTCTGCTATTTCTTGTTTCAATTCCTTCAAAAGCCAAGCTCTCTAAGCCAAGATACCTCAGTTAATATCTTTGAAGATGTTATTTATGAGTTAGGAATTTTATTTAGATGATATATAATAATGAAAAACACAATGGATGCTTTTTACCACTAGCAGTAAAAGATCCATAAGGCATCTACTAATGCTTAGAAGATAACATAGTTGATAAAGGAAAAGTGTAATTGGACAATTACATTTTTGCATAGGTAGGTTATGCTTTTCTATTTGTTTTTTTTTTTTTTTTCCGGGACCGGGGATCGAACTCAGGGCCTTAGTGCTTAGCGGCAAGCACTTACCCCACTGAGCTGTACCTCCAGCCCTGCTTTTCTATTTGAATAGAGCATATCAGGAAATAATTGTTCAGGAAATAATGAAATAATGAAAATCTCTTGTTGACAAAAACATAGTTTCCAATACCTTAGACGCTACTGGAAATAAAAAAGTCTATGCGGTGGAGTGTCTTCTGTGGTAGACAAACAGACTGCACATCCTTGTATTTAAAACGGCTGCAGTTTTGATTTCGTTTTGATTCACCATCTGCTTTGTGGAAAGTGACAGCAGTCCTGAGGCTGAGATAAGCAGTTTACGATACCAAATAGATAAGTGGGGGGGAGTCATCACTCCACGTCAGAAAGTAGGTTCAGGTGAACCAATTTCCATATATTATATTTCCCCATAGCATTTTTATGTTTCTAGTTTCTACGTTTCAGCAGAGCTGTGACATTGCACGCATTTTTCCTGCTTATCTCTTGCCTGCATTGAAGAAGCCCAAAGCTCACAACTGTATTTCTACTTGACACGTGCTGAACGTTGACATATGATCCCCATATAGAATGACAATGAGCCACAAAGGGAACATTCGATGTGTGGAGGAAAATCTTCGGATGTTCTGTCTCTTCTATCATTCAAAGTAAATTGCTAGATTTTTCATTAATTTTAGAAGACTCATGCAAAACAGTCGTGCTTGTTATGCAGCTATCCTCACATTCAGGTTGTTCTTGTGTTCAGACTTTGCTCAAAGCATCAGATTGACTAACACAATGGTTTTTATCAGTTTGGGGAATCATAGGGACATAGAACTTCAACAGAAGTATTTATTTCTTTGATTTTTTTTTCTGTTGTTTTGAGGCAGGGTCACCCTATGCAGTTCAGGATGCCCTTGAGCTCACTTTGGAGCCCAGGCTGGCCTTGAACTTGCAACGATCCTCCTGCCTCAGCCTCCTGAGTGCTGGGATTACAAGGGTGCTCCACCACACCTGGCTGTATATTTCTGTGATTTTTAATTAAGTATAATTCAATGAATAACATTTTCATAGTAATTTCATTAAGTTACTTTTTTAACAGTTTATTTTAAAAATAAAAGAAGGAAAACACATTAACAGACATCCATTTACAAAATTGCGTAAGAACAATACAAGCAATACAGAGTTACAATGTGGTAGGAAATTATCAATGATTGTTGTATTACTATTGATATCTTCAAAGTGGTTTCTCAGGAAAACAAATAGAGACATGCAATAGTGATCAAACAAGTGATCATTAACTGTTCCTGTCAGTAAAGCAATAGAAGAGAGCAGTACCACTGTTAGCTGTCCTGTATATACACACATACATGATTTCCTCTTCTTTCCCTTTTCTTTCCCACACCCCAGTTGCCCCTTACTTTTGCTCATTTTTCTTTCATTTCACAATGTCTATCATACCTCCTAGCTTTTATTCAACCTGAATTCTTTCAGGTTCTTACACTACGGAGACAATACATTGCTTACGCATGCAGGTCTGATTTATTTTACTTATGAATATGGTCTCTAGTTGAGACCATTTACTTATAAAAGCCTCAAGTTTATCTTTCTTTATAGCTGAGTAATATTCCATTATATAAAAGTACCACAATTATTTTTTATGCAGTCTTCAGTGGATGGACATTTGATGATTTAAAATTTTACAGATAGGAAGCCGGGTACAGTGGCACACACCTGTAATTCCAGCACTCAGAAGCCTCAGGCAGGAAGATTGCCATAAATTCAAGGCCAGCCAGGGCTACACAGTGAGCTCAAGGTCAGCTTGAACTCTATAGAGAAAACCTGTCTCAAAAAAGAAATTTTCTTTAAAGAGAGGAAAGGGATCTGAAGGCAAAGGAAATTTGGACAGCAGGGAGGGAAGGGAAAAGTCAAATGATCAAGATGCAGTATATGTACAAGCCAGCTCCCCAAGATGAATGTGGTTATTATTTATCACAAACATATACTAATACAAAAACAAAATGAATAAGTAAACAAGCAAAATTTTGATTCCTAAAACACAATGAATAATAACTGCATTAGTCAGATCTTTCCAGAGAAACAGGGTCCATAGAACATACAGTGTTCTACAAGAGGGTATGTATAATGGGAATGAGTTTATGGATTTACTGAGCCTGAGAAGTCCTAGTTTCTGTCATTTGCAAATTGGTGACTCAGGTAAGGCCATAGTGTGGTTTTGTTTGACTTGAGAAACCTGGGAAGTGGGCTTGAAGGAAGGGGTGGGTATATGACCTGGTGTCTGTGCATGGAAGATGGATACCTTAGATCAAGAAGAGAGGGCACTTGTCCTCCCTCAGTTCTGGCTTTTAACAGATTGGATGATGTATGGAGGGTGGCTCCTCTTCACTCAACCTCCTCATTCAAATGACTGTCTTTTCTGAAAATGTTTTCTCAAACGTACACAGAAATGATGTTCTCCAGCTAGCTGAGTGTCTCTTAGCCCAGCCATGTGGACACAGAATAATTAATTCTGTATTTAAAATAAAACAATATATAAAACTAAAAATTTGCATGCCATACAATTTACAAACTTAAAATATAAGGTTCAGTAGATTTCAGCACACTGACAGAGGTGTACAACTATAACCATGATCCAATTAGATCATGATTTTTTAATCACAAAGCAAAACACTTTGTCACCTCCCAATACCTTCCCTCTAAACCTAGGTAATCACTGAGATACTGTCTTCATAGATTTTCCTGTTCTGGGAATTTTTTGTCTAAAATACACCACAGTCTTAACAGCAATGCAGACATTAACATGTCCAAAGAAATGAAAATCCTGCAAAGCAAGCTCTCCTCCCACAGGGGGGTGAGAGCAGATGTGGACAGCAGAAACGTACTTAGAATATAACTACTTCTTGTCTTTTTCTTTTCTTCCTTTCCTCTTTTCTGCTATTTTTTTTCAGAAACCGTACAATGCACAATCTTGTGGGTCTGACTTACTTCGCTTCCCAGTGTAGTCTCAAGGGGCATCCATTTTCCTCCAAATGATTCAAGTTTATCTTAAGGGCAGAGTGATATTCTACTGTTTATAAGTATCACATTTTCTTTATCTACTCCTCTGTCAATGGCTATTTCCATGATTTAACTTTTATGCATGTTGGTGTTATAAATATAGTACATATACTTCACTGTAGTGTAATGTTTTTAACTCTCTTGGGAAGGTAGGTCAAGTGGGAGTTCTACTTCGAATTTTTGATGGGTTCCCATATTGATTTCTGTAGTGGTTGTATCAGTTTGCATTCCCACCAACAATGAAGAAGGCCCACCTTCTTCCAACAGCCTCACCAGCATTTGTTATTCATGATTTCTCGATGGTAGCCATTGTTTCTGTGGTAAGGTGAAATATTAATCTTGTTTGAATTCACATTTCTTGAATGTCCAGCAATGTTGACAGTTTTTTTCCATGGTTTTATTAGTGAATTGTATTTGTTCATCTGATCAGTGTCTATTCATTTCAGATGATTTGGTCTTTCAAGGTGGAGAAAGACTAATTTATTTTGAGTTCTTTATGTATTTTTATAAATAGTCCTTTGTCTGAGGAGTAGCTGGCAATTATTTTTTCCATTCTGTAGGTTGTCTCTCTGCTCTGTAGGTGATGGCCTTAGCTGCTGGTTTGTCATAGATGGTCCATATCAGATTAAGATAAGGTCCCCCTATCCCTATTCTCTTGAGAGTTTTTATTATTACAGGATGTCAAATTTTTTCAAATGTTTTTTCTACATCTGTTGAGATGATCAAATGGTTTTTGTCCTTGCTTCTATTTATGTTGTAAGTTGCATTTATTGATTTATATATGGTAAACAATCCCTGTATCCCTGGAATGAATCCTACTTGGTCATGATACATTATGTTCCTTTTGATCATTTGCTGCGTTCTGTTTGCTGGAGTTTTATGAAGGATTTTTGTTTTTACATTCGCTAAAAAGATTGGTTTGTAGTTCACTTTTTGGTTGGGTCTTTTTCTGGTTTGGGAATCAGGATAATATTTGCTTTAAGGAAACACTTTGTAAGTACTAATGTCCTTTCGATTTCATTGAAAGAGTTTCAGGAATATTGATGTTAGATCATATCTAAAGTTCTTGTCGAATTCAGCAGTGAAATCTGTCAATACTTTAGGTTGGCTTTGTGGGGTTCTTTTTATTTACTTATTTTATTTATTTATTTATTTATTTTTTGTGGGGTTCTTTTTAACTTCTTCAATTTCATTCACCAACGTGGCTTGCTTAAATGTTTTTACCTTCTTGGTTCAACTTTGGTAGTTCATATGTGTATAGAAATTAAAACTTTTATCTGATATTTTCATTTTATTATCTAACAGATCCTCCAAGTACTTACTGATGATCTGGATTTCTCCTGAATCTATTCTAATTTTTCCTTTTTCATTTCTAACTGCGTGGATTTGGGCTTATTCTTTCCTTTTAAAAATGAGATTGACTAAGGATTTTTCTATGTTGTTCAAGTTTTTCAAAGAACCAACTCATCTTTCATTCTTGGCATTTTTAAAAATTTCAATTTCATTAATTTCTGCTGTCATGTTTATAACTTCCTTCCTTATACTAGCTTTGGATTTGAATCGTTCTTGTTTCTCTAGGACCTTGAGATGCATGATTAAGTTATTTATTTGAGCATGTTCCTCCTGTGGGAATTCACTGCTATAAATTTCATTCATAGGACTGCTATTTTTTTTGTCCCATATGTTATGCTCACATTATCATTTGATTATAGAAGCTGTCTAATTTCTTCTTTAATTTTATTGGTGATTGGTGACTCAATGATTCCTCAAAATTTTATTATTTCATTTCCATGTGGGTGCATAGTTCCTGTGGTGTCTTTTTCCATTACTTCCCAGTGTCATTGCTTTACGATCCAGTAATGTATGTGGAATAATTTCAGTTCTTTTGCATCTACTTAATGATTCTCTATAGGCTAATATGTGGTCTGTTTTGGAAAAAGGCTCACCTGCTGTTGAAAAGAACGCTTTTTATTGATGGGTGTAACACTGTAAATATCTATTACATCCGTTTGTTTGAAGGGTTGGTTCAGTTCTGATTTTTTTGTTGATTCTATGCCTAGTTGATCTGTCCCTTTGTGACAGTGTGGTATTGAGATCCCCCATTATAATTGTGTGGTATTCATCGACTGTTTTATATCAGTGTTTTATGAAGTTCACTGTAGCCTGATTTTACATCTTTAGAATTGCAGTTGTTCACAGTTTCTGTTGATCAGTTTCCTTAATCAGTATGTAGTGGCTTTCTCTATTGCACAACATATGGTGCATCACAATGTTGATGTTTTTCCACGTAATAATTCCGTGTTAGACTACTGGAAAGTTTAAATGGGTTGTTTCCTTCAAACCTCACACTAGTTTCATGAAACTTCTCTACAAATGGAGGAACTGAGGTTCAAGGGACCAAGCGACTTATTGAAAGCCACATAATACAGTCATCATTGAGATTAAAACCCAGATCTCTCCATGTTACAGATGATACACTTTCAGATCTTCAGTGTGACCATTTCTGTAGATTACACTGCCAACCACTGCCTCCTGTTTGGGCAGCTCGTCATTGCCTGCAAAGCAGATGCTGTATGAAATTATAGCCACACCATAGTGTTCACTTAAACAAAGATGCGTCTCTTATCTTTTCTTTTTTTAACATTTGAATTCATAACAAGAAGGAACAGAACAATTATAATTTTGTAAGTCTTATACCAAAGAACAGTCTCCTGATTTAAGTCTCATCCGATTTCTGTGTTTTAGAGATAAATACGCTTTAAATTTTTATTTGATACTTCTGGAAGTCATATTCATATTTGTAGCTAATCTGGTTTTCCTGATCTCTTTTATTTTCAGTTTTAGATATTACATATTGATTTGTGTAGGAAGGTATGAGAATGTGATACTCTTCAGTGCTTCTCTAAAGCACAGTTACCTCATATATCTAGTATATATTTTCCAATTCATAAATATTCAGTGATTGGATTACTATCAATGTGTAAACATTGTTCATACCTCAGTCACCTGTGTACTGTAATTAACTTTCACTAAAATCTAAAATTAGTAGTTGCTAATTTTTTGTTTAAATAGTTTTATGACTACCCATTTTGTACATTCCTATAATTTTATGACAATTACTGTGTCTAAAAATATACTTGGGTCACACGTAATTCTACATTCTCTATAAAACTGGACATGCCCTTCGGGCTGACCCACCGCCCTTGCCCTGGGATTGTCCTCATCCTCTTAACAAGTTTTCTTTTTCTCTCCTTCATTCTGGTTCTCCTGCTTCCAGGTTCTGGTGGAATATATTTAATTTTTCACTCCCTCATCCTTTGTAACACAATCTCCAGCATTTCCCCAGGAATTTATAAGTGGAAAGTAAATATGTAGCTCAATGAATAAACGTATGTGCTTATTACTGTGGTTCAGCTGTGTTTCTTGAAATTCTTGAGCTGGAAATTTAACCTTCCAAGGCATCTTTTGATAGTGTTTGGAGATGAGGCCTTTGGAAGACAATGAGGACTGAGTAATTTTACCTAGGTGAGGTCTCACGGCAGTGTTATATCTTCATAAGAGCACAGAGGTTCACGTTAGTTAGCTTGCTTTGGCTCTGTGTTTGGTGGCCTTTGCCGTGCTCTGATTCCGCAGAAACGTCCTCACCAGATCCTGCCGCCCTGCTGGAATTGCCAGACAGCAAGTTCTCTGATGTCTCTCCTTCCAAGGACCTTAGTTCATCCCCGCATCTCTCATTCTCAAGACTTTCACCTTAGTTACTTCCCAAAGGCCCATGTTTCCACACCACCTTGTTATTGCTAGGACTTCACCCGATGAATTTGGAGTGAGATGGGGAACACAAAGCTTGAGACCAGAATGTTATAAAACCATTATAATTTTTATTGTAATCATCAAACTATTTTAACTCTTGCAAGAGTAACAGTGTTCATTTAACTATTCATTTCAATCTGGGTGAAATTATACTTTGATGCAATTAAATAAATGTAAATTGTAATGTTTCATCACAAAGCCTTTAGTTTGAGGATTTTCTGCTTTAAAAGAAGATTTGTCTTTCTTGTAAATTTAGTTCTTGGGTATTTCTTAGTTATAAAGATAAAGACATGGTATTAGTGGTTTTCCAGCCTTTTTATATTTGTTTTGTCTGCACAAACATTGGTAGCCTAAATCTTTTGACATCACTACCTTTGCTCTTAGTCTTCTCCTAGATAAGCATTAGAATTCCAGTAATCTTGCAAAATTCTCTAGTGAAGAGTTCTATCTATCAATAAATGACTTAACAACAAAAGCAAGAGCAATAAAAATAAACATACTCCAAATGTTACAGCTGGATTTAAAAATATGAACTATATATTCCCATTGACCCTTTATGCTACCATAATGTACAAAAACACATTCTGTGGAATGATACCCTGAGAATTTGTGAGACCTTCTAGTGATGATGAGCTTTTGGATATTTTCACATGCAGAACAATGCATCAGAGTTAATAATATCTAATGTTCTTCCCAGCGATAAGCTCTCCTTTATTTTCCAGTTCATTTGACATAGCATTGAATCTCAGGAATGTTCCATTAAGGTGTATTAAGTAAAGCAAGAGATTCAGTTCGGTATCCTTAAAGACAGAGAAAATGCTGGGATTGGGGCTATGTAGTCAAAAAATCCTTCTTAGCTAAGAAGAAACCAAAGTTCCCAGCGGAGACCCTGTTAAAGATGAGGGGAAGCACTGTGTGTCTTACTGGTTCTTTGCCTGCAGGTGGAAGCGGGCACGTGAGGATGACTAAGTCAGAGCGAGGGGCCGATATAGGACACAATTTGGGGTCTGCAATGCTCATTTCTCAGACTCACAGTTCGTAAGCCAAAATACTTGATTCAGTGCAGTGAAGAACTTCGCTAGTGATTTCTCAAGGTGTGTCTTTTAGTGATCTTGAGCTACACATTAAGTGTTGATACCCTCTGTGTATCTTCCCTTAAAGAGAAGTTATTATGGAAAAAATACGTAAGAAAGGATATCTTGTGAAATTGAATCCATTCATAGTAAGATCAACAGTGTGTTCATGTCAGGGCGAGTTACAAAACCACTGCAAGGAGGAAGTGTGAGACGGGGTCCCTCTGCAGGTAAGTGAGGCACGTATTTCACTTGTAAATAAAATTTAAAACTCAATACCCCAAACCCTAATTAACAAATGTAATCCTAAGTAAATTGGGGGGTACATGTCATTTGTGTATTTTGAGAAGGTGTTCACTTTGCCTATAGCCCATGTAAAATGCTTATATATGCTTAAGTGTATTATATCTAAAAAATAATTAAGAGGCTTGTGATTGAAAAATCTCCAGTATTAAAAAAAAATGAATGTTGGTTTAACTATTTTACCTCTCTAGTATGTATATTTTAGATAAAATGTCAACAATTGCTAATATTTTTATGCAGTTATCAATCATGATATTCCTTTGTTTTTTCACAAGAGAATATGAAAGTGCTGTTCAAATTTTTAGGCACTTGGATATTAAATGACATTATTACAATATCTGAAAATATGATCAATCTGTTTTAATACTAATAAAATTTTATGAAACTCTAAACTGCTCTTAATGTTACATTGGTCATAGTAAAAGATGCTTTAGTCAGTTATAAATGAAATATTTTTCTAAGAAAGTATGGACCAAGTTAAATGACTTCAGGAGGTTGTTCACTCATAGCTACTTGATAACTTTTAGACTCCAAATACTTAATTCCAAGTCTATCTTATTTCAGCTGCACAATGAAACTGGTATTTATTTAGCGTTTTTCTCAAGTGGTATCTATTTTCATTTTGTTTGTTATGCAATGGTTTCTTGTAGTCATATATCCTTCCATATATCTTTCAAAGTTTAACATGTCTTTTGCTGCTTTTTTAGTATAGTACTGTTACTTTCCTTTTAAGTGAAGGATGTTAGTGTTTTTTATGAGGAAAAGGTCTCATAAAATCATACAGTGACTTTATTTTAAACTTGCCTTTTCTATTACTGTTTCTTTTCATAAAAACTTTACTGTGTTTTCTTATGAGAAGATCAGCAGGAGATATTTCCTTCATTAGAAAATGTAAAATGCTTAAGGGAGTAGAATATCTTAGCTTCTTATTTTTAAATTTATTATACTTTTTTCTTACATTTGGCTAGTGGGACTTTAGGGCAAGGGAAATCATTTTTCATTCCTATACTTGATAACCCATATTTTTATAAAATGACCTTACACAATGTTATCTTAGAAGTTTTACACAATGCATAAAAATTGTGGAAGATATGTTAAATATTAAATTGGCATTCTAGGATAAGAAAATAATAAACACATACACAATAGAATATTTTATCTAAATTACGTCTACCTGATGATATTTTCACATCTCTGTACCAGCTACTGTGTATATGAATTCACCACAGCTTATTGGTTCTATAATCTGACTTTGACTTCTGGGAATTTTTTTTCTAAAGTTTTTTCTCAACACAATTTAATCTGCATAAAAATATTCACACTGTCTGGAGCTAAGAAATGATTCTTATGTAAATGAATTATTTAAAATTCAGAATGGCAACTTCAAACAAGTAGAGGAGGAATGACAGGGAATTAAAAACTTTGGAAAACTATTTTCAGTATGGTAATTGGATTCAAGCAGTTTGTTTTTTGAAAAAATGTCAAAGCCTACTCATAAGTCTGTTGCCAGATTAAGTGAAAGTGACAGGACACACATTTAAATATATATAAACTTAAAATTTTTTCCTGACAATTCAAAATTATAATTATTTTACATTCTTTACACTATCTTACTACAGCCTAGTCTGCAATATGTCAATTTTTAAGAGCAATAATAAAAGTTACTTATCAGGTACAGTACTTAGGATATTTAATCATTAACAGAATCCTCTGAAAAACAATGACAGGTCACTGCCAATGCACTGGTTAGAGACACCTGTGTCTGCTGAATGAAAGAAGAACCATAATTCTCATGAATAAATATATTTACATTTCACCTTGTTCATTACAGAAATCTCTAGTTCCTATCACACCTTTTCAGAGTTAGGCTTTCTTTTTTCGATCTAGAGAGCAACTAGATCTTAAATCTTGGAGAAGAATTTCCCTTCTCATATTACTGAATTTCTCTAATAATAAAAAAGACATAATTCTTAATTAAGCAGACTTCATTCTTTAAAAATATAATACAGTTGATCAATATACTCCAAATCTGGCTCTTCCCAAAGATCAATATATTAGCAAATGATATAAAATTTCAACAACTATTGGTAAAGAACATTCAAATAAGGAATGTGTGCATCTGAAAATTGACTTTAGACAAAATGATGAAATTAAAATTTATGAGAATATAATTTTTATTATTTTAATTTTGCATATAATATACAGTGTGATAATTTCATATATGCATAATATATTTAAGGAACAAATTAATATAGTATTTCCATCTCCTTAATTTTTTGATTAATACATAATAAATGTGCTTATTGATGTGGTAGACTATGAAATTTCGATGAGTGTATACAATATGTTCTGAACAAATTAGAATAATTATTTCCTGTTTTTTAACTGTTTGTGGAAAATCTGAGCCCATCTCTTTTCATAGTTTGTAACATTTACAAGACATTATCATGAATTATGTTTACTCTGTTGTGCCGTAGAACACGTGAAGTTATTGATTCTACGTAATTGCCTTTTGGTATTTGTAATTCCATCTCTGCTCACTCTGTCCAACATCCAGACTCCTCTGAAACTTTTCAGCCAAGACAAAGTGGATCAATCCACAGAAAAATATTAATAGTAAATACATCCCAAGAATGAGAAAGCTTGAACCTAACACCATGCATTTTAATTGACATCTCCTTCGTCAACAAACTCATATAATTCCATTAACATATTTTCTTTCTCTTTTTTCAGACCCAGGAATCCGACTGAGAACCTTGCACGTGCCTGGCATGCGCCATACTTCGCGGCTATAACCCCGGTCCCCTCACTGACATATTTTCATAATATTTCTCAATTTATGAAACCAGTAGACACCACTGAGAAGCTTCAAAGCCATTGAATTAATTCTGAGAGACTAATAGTCCTTTAATTCTAGGAAAGACAACTTGGTTTGCAAATAAAAATGTTCTGCAGTATTTTGCTTCCATTCATAAACTCCACATCAGGTACCAAACGCAGCTACGGCTGTCTTCCCCCCACAAACACACACATAGTCACCTTCCCCCGAGTCATGCAAGAAGTGAAATTTGTAAACTGAGGTGCTGCAAAAATCTAACCAAAGACATACTAAACATAAATGAAACAAAGAACAGGGTTTACCTTTTCAAATTGCAAAATATAACTGTAATGCATATTATAATTAAAATCTGTAAGTTACATATCAAACTAAATTACAAATTATAAGTAAAACTATGTGTTTTTGAGATTGGGGATTTAAAAAGTTAAACAATAACATTCCACTTCATTTGTATTAATTGATTTTGATTTTTCTAATTATGCCATTCTAATTGTTCTGGAATGTGATAATGTTGTCATAGCAATATATTGGATGAAATTTGTGTTTGTCTTAACCATATTGGGAATCTTTTCTCTGGGGGATAAAACAAACCAGTCTTCAAGTATTTTGAAATTTTAAACAAATCAAAAATCTAGGCGTAAAAGAATACAAAAGAAAAATTCATTCAAGTATTTATTTGTTCATATATATATTTTTATTGACATCTATCATGATTACTTTATTTACAATTTAAAGTACCTTTGCTTAATTCTATAGCATTTACCTTAAGCTTATGTTAAAATTGAAATTTTATAAGATCTTCAGTTACTTCAGTGTACACCTGCATATAAACGGTTGACTATGAAATTTGCAATTTCATTTATCTCTTGAAATATATTAAAGTACACCTTTTTATACTTTCTTACCTTACACAGTTTTTAAATATATTTTACCAGTTTATTTCCTACCACAAATATAAAGCGATATATAATTCATTTTGTGGTCCTTAGAATTGGTTAATATTTTTTTAAAAATGTATTAACCTCATAGACATAATAATAATATAAAAACAGAGAGATACATAGATATTAAATTTCCTAATATAATTGGTTTAGCACTAGTATTGTAGCTTCTGTAACTACCTGTATAATAAATGGGCATAACAATTTCCAACTAACACCTATAGCTGTGTTTAAGCTTATCAAAGGAAACCTCAGCATTACATTTTTTTAATAAAATGATGACTATTACATGAACTTAGTTCATCGCAGAGCATAATATATTACATACTTACATGACTGTATAAAGGATTGGTGAAACACCTTTAGCTTATTAAGGAGTTCTTTGCTCTTTCACAAATAACGTATATATATTTTACTCCATCTTTCACGGTTACACATATTATTACATTTTGACTCTAAAGTAAATTATTTGCCAGTGAATGGTCACGGGGGAATTGCTAGGGCACACATTTTCCTACAAAATCAATGATCAAACCTCTATGTCAGTTAAATCATCAAACTTTATCTTAATTTAAACTATGATGAAGATGTATTACAGAATGTTCTTAAAAATTGGCAGAAAGCTCCAAGTGATTTTAAAAAACGCATCCCCCCCTTGAGAGAACAAGCTAATTTAGAGTGCTATCTCAGATACATGACAATTTTCCTGTGTCTTATTAGCCTAACTTGCCTGTTTCTTTTCATTAACACCTGGCTGGAGCACAGTCTCCCATTGGGAAACACCTGTCCACAGTTAGTAAGGTGCTGATCCTGAAAACAATACAAAGTTGAGGCAGGGAATTAGCTCATATGTTCTTAAAGCAAACTTAAAAAATATTCCAAAGAATAGACAATAAAAAGTCCACTATTTCTAAAGGAATCAAAAGTTGATAGTGATTCCAGCTCTGTAGCTATGAGTAGAGTGGTCTGACCTTATTTATCTTAAGGACTATCGTGATCATATTTCACAGAATTTTTATACAAGTTGATGTAGTTATTACAGGTAAATGTCACCTGCTAAGCCCTGAATATGTATCAGCCATCATCACTGTTATCACTGATTTATTTTTATTGACAAATACGTGCATGGGGAGTACAGAACGACATTTCAGTACACGCATGCGGTGTTTGAGCAGGCCGATTGGCGTATCCGTCGCCTCGGATATTTATCATTTCTTTGCATTGTGAATTTCAAAAATCTCTTCTAGATATTTTGAAATATGAAATTAGTTGTTGTCAAGCACAGTTATCTCACTGTGCTATAGAATATAAAAGTCATTTTTCCTGGCCAACTGCACTCATGTCCACTCACCATTTTTCCTCGTAATCATGATTATAAGTATTATGCATATTTTTGCTGGATTTTTACATATATATACTGTATGAATTTGTACTATTTTCTTGTACTATTTTTCTTTTCAGAATTATTTTATTAGTACATTTTAGATCTATATAATGATCACATAGAGAATCTGTACCTGATACATCTGCACATGATACATCTTCCTTCCTTCCTTCTCATTCTCCTATCCTCCCTTCAGCCCCTCTTCCCCGTCTTATTTACAAAAGCTTTGTTTCCATTTCTTCCTTCTTATTTTTCTTGCCCTATCTTTACTTTCCCCCTCCCCTCTCCCTTCTTCCCCTTTCATCTGAACATTTTCTTCTCATTTCCCAATATTTAGTATATGTTTTGATCCTCATTTAGACTTTTGATTTCTCACAACAGAAAAATGATATGATATTTACAAGTGTGTTAGATGTATTTCACTGAAGAGTATGGTCTCAAGGTACCACCATTTGCCTAGAAAAGTCTTAAATGTAACCTTCTTCATGGCAGAGTAGCACTCCATGGAAAAAAAACCCGTATCTGCTTTATCCCTTCATTGATGAATGGACACTTGCGTTGTTCCCAAGATTTAGTTATCAAAACTGTGCCGCTATAAACATAAGTGTGCATGTATTGCTATTGTAAGATGCTTTAATTCTTTCAGGAAAATACCAAGAAGGGTAACATCTGGGTCAAATGGAACATCTAATTTTAGTTTTTGAGGACTCTCTACACTGATTTTCACAGTGGCTGTACCAGTTTGCACTCCAACAACAGTGGAGAAGGGTTCCTTTTTCCCCATAGCTCTGCCAGCATTTCTTATTGGTTGATTTGTTGGTTATAATAATTTTTCTGGAGTGAGACAAAATCTCAGCAGTGTTTTAATTTGAATCTCTCAAATCACCAGCATTGCTGAACATTTTCGTGTATTTCTTTTCAGTTTCTACTTCATCTGAGAAGTGTCTTCATTTCCGATGCCTATTTTATGATTGGGGTTTTTAATTGAGGGGGGTACAATTTCTTTGAATTCTATATTCATGCTAGATTTATGCTAGTCCTCTGCCTGATGAAGAGCTGGCAAAATTTTTCCCATACAATGGGTAGTTTCTTTTGCTGTGAAAAGGCTTTTTAATAAGATGAGACCCAAGTTTTTGATTCATTGTGATATTTCCTGTGAGATCAGAATTTTGAGTTCATAAAGTTTTTGCCTACACCAATGTCTTCAAGGGTTCTACCTATTCTGTATTACAGCCGATTTAGTGTTTAGCTCAGTGCATGGTGAAATATATGGGTTTAGTTTTATTCTTTAGCATGTGGAAAGCCAGTTTTTCCAGCAACATTTATTAAAGGAACTCTCTCTCTTCCAGTGCAGGTGTTTCACTTCTTTAACAGAGATAAAGTGGCTTAGACTGTTTTGGCTTGTTTCTCCATCTTGTAATCTGTTCCACTGATTTGGGGTCATTTTTTTGGTTTGTATTTGTCAGTACAATGCTGTTTTTATCATAGTAGCTTTGTATTATAATTTCAACTCAGGGGTTGTGATGCACCTGGCTTGGTCTTTGTTGACCAGTAGTGCTTTAGCTATTCTAGGTCTCTTCTGATTCCAAATGAATTTTAGGATTGTTTTGTCTAAGTCTGTGAGATATGGTATTAATATTTTGATTAAGCTTGCATTATACCAGTATAACAATTGTGGAAGTATGACCATCTTCACTATACTGGTTCTTCCTACCCAAGAACAAAGGATATCTTTCCATTTTCTGATATCCTTTTTGATCATCTTTTCCAAATTCTGTCATTTTCAATGTAAAAGCCTTTTACTTCCCTAGTTAGATTCACTCGTAGGTATTTCATTCTTTGGATGCTATCGTGTTAGGTGTTGTTTCCATAATTTCTCTGTCAGTGTGAATTTATTATTTGTGTATAGCAATTCTACTGATTTTTAAGTGTTGACTTTGTATCTAGCTATGCTACATAATTTTGTTATTAAATCTAGAAGTCTTTTGGTGGAGTTTTTGAAATTCTCTATATAGAGTATCATGTTATCCACAAGTGGTGACAATTTACCTTCTTCCTTTACTACCCTTATTTCTTTTATTTATTTCTCTTGTCTAATTGCTCTGGCTAAAGTTTCCAGAATTATATTGAAGAGTGGTAACACTTGATATCCTTGTCTTGTTCTTGATTTTGAAGTGTATGTAAGAGGAAATTATAAAGATCAGAGCAGATGTGGTACAGACCAAGAAAACAATACAAGTAATCAGGAAATTGAAGAGTTAGTTCTTTGAAAGATTAAATAAAATTGATAAAATTGAAAAATCTTTAGTCAATGTTATCAAAAAGGTAAGCACTCAAATCCTTGCAACTAGTGATGAAAAGGGTGAAATCAAGGGAAACCCTGCAGAAATCCAGATTATTAATACCTACTTCAAGAACCTATATTCCCACAAGGTGGAAAACAGAGAAAAAAATGGATGCATATGAATTATCAAAGCTGAATCAAAAAGACATAAAAATTTTAAATAACTAATATCAGTTAATGAAATGAAAGACATAATTTAAAAACTACCAACAAAGAAACTCAGGCCTGATGGAGTAATTCCTGAATTCTGCAAGGAATTTAGAGATCTAATGCCATTACTCATCAAACTCTTTAGTGAAATTGAAAGGGAAGCAATACTCACAAATTCATTCCTGGAAGCAAGCACTATTCTGATGTTAAACCATAAATGGATCGTACTGCAAAAGAGAAGTACAGACCAATCTCCCTAATGAACATAGACACAAAAATCCTCAGTAAAATACTTGCAAACAGAATTTAGCAAATCATTAAGGATATTATATACCATGACCAAGTCAGATTCATCCCAGGGATACAGGGATGGTTGGACATACACAAATTAATAAATATAATACATCATATCAAAAGAGCTAAGGACAAAACCACATGATCATCCAAATAGATGCAGAAAAAGCATCTGACAATGTCCAACACTCATTCATGATAAAAACTCTATAGAAAATTGGAATAGATGATCATCATATCAATATGGTAAAAGCCGTCTATGATAAACAGCCAACATCATAGTAAATGGATTAAAACTGTACTATTTTTCATAACTAATGATTTGTCAGGTACTTAAAGCAAATGCTGCGGGCCCGTATGGTTCACTTATCTCAAGATTTGAATATCTACAGATTGCTTTGTTGCTTGTTCCTACCTTCCTTTCGTTTACACTGCATTCCGGAGGATGATTTGACCGTTAGTGACTTTGAAATCGTACATTCAATGATCCCTGAGAAAGCAAAAGTTTAAAAAAATCAAGCTCAATATTGACATAGATCTTTTCATTTTTTCCTTCTATTATCATACAGGCTGATCTACTGAAAATAATTTTAAATCTGGTTAAAATAGGAAGCAATGTTTTGGACCTCGGAAAACAGAATGCAGCCCTGCGATCCTTGAAAGGATGAAGTACATGGGATGAGCTCTGCTGCTCCCACAGTTCCTTGGATGGTGGGAACATTCTCCCGTGACACAGAAGGTGGGGCCTACATGGCTTATAGTCACCCTATCAATTAGAAGAGGAAGAAATTCAGACATCTAGATCATAGAGGCCAAAGAAGCTGCTACATCTGTGGTCTACGGCCCTGCCCCACACAATACCAAATTACTAGGAATTAAATTACAAGATTGTCGATGTAGATACACGCTACTAGAGCAACTACAAACAGGTAGACAAACACACACACACATATATATGTATAAATACCCAGTGGGGGAATTTGAATTAGCATGTGAAAATCATTAACAAATCAAAATAAAGCATAAAAAAAGAAAAAAAAACACGTGGCAAAAGAAAGAAAGTAATAAGGAAAACTTACATCTCACTTTATATATCAAATGCTAATGCATGAAGCACTATTTAATAGTGGAGGTTATCAGTTGAACTGAAAAAGCTCTATGTTAGGAGACAATTTAAAAGTATATAAATTACACGTGAAAGATTATGCAATGAAAACAAACACGACAAACTTAGAGCACATTTACTAACGTCAGAGAAAGAATCTTGGACAAAAAGGAAAGATACAGCGATAAGGAAAGGTCATTCTAACAAGATGGTGTAAAACGTACGTATTCACCGCTTTCAAAAGGAAGCTTCAAAATGCATTTAAAAATTGACAGGGGTGTAGGGAGATAACCGATCAGTAATTGTCTTAGTTACTTTTCTCACTGCTGATACAAAAATACCCAACCCCCAAAGGTAAGGGAGGAACGGGCTCTGTCAGCTCAGTGCGCAGAGGCTTTAGTCCGTATCAGCTGGCTGTAAATCAGGGTGAACAGACAGAGGGGCACTGCAAAGGAGAAGTGATCCATGACAGGCAGCCAGGAGACAGCAAGACGGCCAGAAGCAGAATTAGCGACAGGGCAGCAGGGCGGCTTGTTTCTGTCCCTTGGCAATCCATCCAGTCTACTACCCTTTGGAGGTTTCACCCACAGACAGGGAAGCAAACTTCATCCCAGGGTACATGTTTTTTCCTTTTTTTTTTTTTTTTTTTTTGCCTTTTTTGAGACAGGGTCTTGCTACACAGCTCAGGCTGGACTTGAGCTCACTATGTAGCCAACATTGGTACTGAACTCACAACAAGCCTCCTGCCTCAGCCTCCTGAGTGCTGGGATTACAGGCGTGCGCCACCATGACCACCTCCAGCATAAGCATCACATCCCTCATCCCAGGATCACTGAACCTGGTCCATGAGGTTGTAGGGGACACCTTGACGCATTCATACAATCATTCAAAAAAATTAGGCGGATAAAAAATGCCACAAACCCACATAACATTTAAATACTACCATCTAACATGTTTTAATGAACAAGAAAATAAAATTTCTTTTTCAGGTACATGTCATGGTTAAAATTTCATAAATTATGGTCTCTATCTGCAAAGGAAGCAAACAAGGGCCTTATAAAAATAAAAGTATTGGAAAACTTCTGAATTTTTAGATATTTAAAAACACATTTCTGAACATGAACGTGGATTAAAAATACAGTTTTAAAACACATGAATTTAAATGCATTTGAAATAGATAAGCATAGCAGTGTTAGAGTAAAAATGTGTAGCATTTAAAGATTATATTTCAAAAATGTTAATATCAATGACCTATATTTTCTCTTATCCTCCAGGAAAAAAGCTGAACATGTCCAACTTGAAAGAGTGAAAATATTAATAGTCCTGGAGAAAATCCCATGAGATAGAAAACAGATAAATAGATGAAATTTACATAGACAAAATCAGAAAAAAATGAAGTTTTAGAGAAATCCATTTTTAGTAGAATCAAAACACAAACGAAACAAAATAAACATTTAAGAATAAATCAAAAATGGTCATAATATCCACACTGAAATGCACAAAATATTAACCTGACCTAAATAACTGGACAAATGAAATAACTATAAATTTATAATAAGAATTAATATATTGAACTTTGAGACAAGGAGAGGAAAGTAGATCAGAACACAGGAAAATCCAGAAGTAGACTCAAAACTCTGATTTCATTTGATAGAAAATAACGATAGGGAAATCTATGAGAAAAGAATATTTTTTCAAACAATGGATGCTAGAAAATGTTATAAAAATACGAAAATAACATTTGTCCCTTTTTTATAACATATAAAGAAGTTAATTAAAGATAGATTATAGACCTAAAGAAAAGTTAACTATAACATTTAAAAGGAAATTTAATGAAAATCCTTCTTTACTTGAAATAATCAAAGCTTTTGGGAAGAAGATGGAAAAACTATTGGATGTTTGCATCCTTTCTGTTGCTGGGTGAGGAGGATGCCTGATATACACAGTTTCAAGCAATAGTGGTTAATTTTGACCATAGTTTCCTCTGAACCATAGTTTTAGTCCATGGTTAGCTGTTGACAAGAAACAAGTTTCATGGTGGAGGCACATGACAGGGGAAAGTTGCTGAAGGTCAGAAAAGGTGAATATCGGCACACCAGGAAGGATTAGTACACATCATTCAACATTGACTCAGCTATTCCCTTTCTTACTATCTCCCTAAAATAACTAAAGAAAACATCATAACACAGTGGTATATGGACCCCCATGTTTAGAGCAGCACAGCCTGTAATACATAAATCTTGGAAACAACACAAATGATCATCAACAAATTAATGGATAAAGAAGATGTGAAGTGTTTTTTTTTGTTTTACAGTGGAGTACTACTCAGCCATAAAGAAGGATAAGCTTGAGACATTTCCAGGTAAAGGGATGCACCTTGAGCCCATACTCTTAAGTGAAATGAATCGAACATATGTGTAAAAATTACACTTTTTTCTCTGCAAGTGTAGATTAGGGACAAAATGTATACTGGATTTTTTTTTAATTTTAAAAGTAAATGAACAAAAACATTAACAAACATACACACCATAGCACAAGAACAGTACAAAAACCGAACTACAGATAAAGTGGCAGGGGATTCAACAATGGTTGTTGTATTACACATTGATAACTTCAAGGTGTATACACAGGACAATACAAATAGACATACAAGATTGATCAAATCATCGGTTGTTTCCCACATCAAAATGACATGAGACAATAGTGCAACCATGTCAGCCATCCCGCACATACATACTTACCTACACAGCTATCCCCCTCTTCCTCCTCTCCTTCCCTTCATCTCGATTGCTCTCTACCCTTGAGCAGTCTCCCTTCATACCTCCCGGTCTATATTCTCACCTCCAGGTTCCTACACTAATGATACTATATGCTGTTTGCATATGCACATCTGGTTTACCTCACTTATGAGTATGGTCTCTAATTGTGATCATTTGCCTATAAAAGAGCCTAGATTGTCTTTCTTTATGGCTGAGTAATATTCCATTGTGTAAAAATGCCACAGTTTTTTAATCCAGTCCTTCGTGGATGAACATTTGGGTTGTTTCCACGATTAAGCTATTACAAATTGTGCTGCTATAAACATGGGTGCACATATATCACAGTGATATGCTGTTTTCAGATCTTCTGGGAAAATCCCCAGAAGGGGGATAGCTGGGTTGAGTGGGACCTCCAGACCTAGTTTGCTGAGGAATCTCCAAACCGATCTCCACAGTGGTTTCACCAGTCTGCATTCCCACCAGCAGTGCAGCAGAGTTCCTATTTCTCCACAGCCTTGCCAGCATTTGTTATTGAACGATTTCTTGATGCTGGCCAATCTTACTGGGGTGAGATGAAATCTCAGTGTTGTTTTTATTTGCATTTCTTGAATCACTAAAGATGTAGAACATTTTCTCATATATTTATTTGCCATTTGTATTTCTTTATCTGAGAAGTGTGTATTCATCTCAGATGCCCATTTCTGGATTGGGTCTTTGAATTTGAACAGGTTCATGTTTTTTAATTATTTGTATGTTCTAGATAGAAGGCCTTTGTCCAAGGGACAGCCAGTTAGGAATTTTTCCCAGTCTGTGGGCTTTCTTTTTACTCTGCTGGTGATTTCTTTACATGTGCAAAAACTTTTCAGTAAGATGAGGTCCCAGTTATTGATTCTTTGAAGTGTTTCCCTTGCAGTTTGATTTTTGTTCATGAACTCTCTGCCTACTCCTATATCTTCAAGGTTTTTACCTACTTTCTCTTCCCATAGGTTTAGTGTTTCCGTTTTAATATTGAGATCTGTGATCCATTTTGACTTGAGTTTGGTGCATGGTGATAGACTTGGGTTTATTTTCAGTCTTTGGCAAGTGGCGAGCCAGTTTCTCCAGAACCATTTATTGAAGAGGTTATCTTTCTTCCAGTGAGTTTGTTTGGCCCCTTTGTCAAATATTAAGTGGCTGAGAGTGTTTGTGGTTTTGGCTGTATCTTCCAGTCTGTTCCATTGATCCTCAGGTCTGTTTTTTAGCCAGTACCAGGTTGATTTTATTACAGCAGCTTTGTAGTATAATTTCAGGTCAGGGATTGTGATTCCACCTGACTTGTCCTTGTGGCCCAGGATTCCTTTTGCTATTCTGAGTCTCTTCTGGTTCCAGATGAATTTAAGGCATGTTTTCTCTAGATCTGTGAGGTATGTTGATGGTAGTTTAGTGGGAATTGCATTGAATCTGTACAGCAATTTTGGTAATATGGCCATTTTCGCAATGTTGGTTCTTCCTAACCATGAGCAGGGAATGTTTTTCCATTTACTGAAATCCTCATTGATCTCTTTTCTCAGAGTACTGCAGTTTTCATTAAATAAACCATTTACATCCTTTGTTAGATAAATATTTCAATTTCTTGGATGCTATTGTAAAGGATATGGTTTCCTTAATTTCTCCCTCAGTCTGTTTGTTGTTTGTTGTACTGGATATTATTAAATAGGAAGAGAATATTTTAATGGAAGAAGGAACTTGGGGGAGGGAGAAAGGGAAGAATAAATAGAAACAAAGCTTTTGTAGATGAGGAGGATAGAGGGTTGAAGAGAGGATAGGAGAATGGGAAAATAGGAAGAATTAAGATATGTCATATATAGACACAAATTCCCTACGATGAATGTCATCTTTATGTGTATCTGAGAGGTACCCATAGACTTAATTAATTAAAAAGTACAGGGTGCGTCAAACCTACTCACTTCTAGGCATACAAGATGGTCAAAAATTCTATGAATAAAAACCAGCATGAAATAAGCCTGACAACATTTATGGAAGGAGAGGGTTGAGAACTGAGAATAATGACAGGTGTGTCCAAACAAGAGATAGGATTCATCGTTTTTAACTCCTCTAGAAAAATACTTCAAAAATGTATTTGAAGCAGATACTGAGACACTGTTATACAGTGCAATAGACTAAATCTTTGTGTTCTTTCTCCTGCCAAATTGATATGCTGGAATTCTACACCCATTTGGATGATATTAGGAGGTGGGGCCTTTAGGAAGCAGTTAGAGTTCATAGGGATAGAGCTTTAATTATTAGGATTAATGATCATATGAAGAAAAACAGAGAACTCATGTACCCTTTTGATCAGCTGGTGAGATGACAGAACCTGCCAAAGGGATCTTTACCATAACTCAATTACACTGACATTCTGACCTTGGTTTGACTTCCAAGACCTTGGCCAAGACCAAGTTCCTCCGCAACTTGAGAAATAAAATTGCATGACTTAGAAATCAGCCAGTTATGCTGCTTTCAGGTAGCTGCCTAAAACTGGACTCCTAAAAATCCTCTTTTTCATGCAGATCTCTTCTCTCTACATCCTAAACTGCTTGATAATCTGGAAGATGGCAGCAGAAAAAAAGGGAAGCTGTTATGTTCTAGAGGAAACTTGACAACCCAAGGTTTTAGGTGTTCAGAGATGGGGCCCCCAGAAGGTGGTTCAGTCATCATGCTTCTAACCTCAGTGGATGACCTGTTGATGAGATCAGAACCTTGATAGCATTATGGGGAAGTAATGGAAAATTAGGAAATGGGACCTAGTTAGAGGGTGGGCAGCACCCTCTTCTCGGTCTTTTTATCTCTCTTTCTCTGCTTCTGACTTCCATGAGCTGAGTAGCTTTCTTCCCCCATGCCTTCTCCTATGCAGTTTTCCCCTTACTACAGGAGAGAGCCTACAGGTATAAAAGCAATAGGACCCCTGATCATGGACCGAAACTTTTAAAACCATGATTACTCTCCTAAGTTGTTTATGCCAAGCATTTTGTCACAGTAGTAGACAGCAAACAAAGACAAAGGCCAAGGTCATGTATTACTTAAATTTTGACTTTCTCTGTAATTATAATGTTTATAATAATACTATCATACAACTAAACAGAAGCAGGAACTGTGTAGTGGTAGGCAATCTTTTTATGTCAATTTCAATGAGTTTTGAGAAACTTGTATGCCCTTGCACCTTTAACACTTCACATAAAATTCTAGTGTTACACTGAGTGAAAGATTCTGGCACATTGTTTATTCAGTCCTGCTTCTGATAGACAATAAAACGTATTGATATCACAAACTCAGACAGAGTGCCGTGGTATTCCATCATTCATAGCCTCTTCACTCTGATTGTTGAATTAGATTTGCCATAATTTAGCTTTGCATTTAGTGATGTTCACATGTTGACTCTCAATTACAGTGTTACATTCAATGTCGGACCTCCCTCATACCGTCTCTGTCACCAAAACTGTGACCCTTCAGATTTAGTCTTTTCAAATAATGGAAAATGTCTGTCATATAACCCAAATGTCAAAAGTAGTTCTTGTCAAGTAAAATCAGATTTTTGTTTCTGTGGAAATATCTACATCTGTTATTCATATTTAAAAATATTCTTTTCTTTTTCATGATAGAAATCTCACTACTGAATTCTAATATATGTAGGTAAATTACATAAGATATATAGCAAGCTTCACCCTTAGTTTGTTACCTGGGTAACATAGGGCACTGTCCCTTCAAAGCTGTTTTGTCCATTCTGTCTTAACGTTACCCTTTTCAAAAGCAATGTATCTAAAATAACTTTTGGTGCCTGTATTTGAATTTCATAGCAATGTGCCACAACACATGGAATAGCTACGATGTACCCTGCTATTTTCTATAGAGGTATTTTGAACTCTTCAAAAGAAACAGAAGCAAAAGATTTGGAAGAGCACAGACAAATAGACAAACTGTTTTCAAGGTTGAATATATGTAGTATTTGAGGATCTGAGAATGAGTTCTTTGAAGCTTATCTACACTTATGGTCACGGGCATGCTACAGAACCTGTGTACGCTGAGGTAGTAACATATCGGATTTTGATTCTACTCCTTTATAAAATAATTCAGAACCATCTTTACTTTTTCATGCGTTCTTTCTAATGAAAAGATCTTCTAAGTTTTCTAAAGAAAATTACAGACAAGAATTACTAAAATAATGTCAGCAAGACCACAATTGCAAATTTGCTACTTTTTATCCCATGGATCAGTTGTTTTGCGTCTGAATCTATGAACACCGCACACACACACATACTCGAGAGTACACTTTTGACCACTACACAAAACTTTCATTTATAACTTACACTCATTTATGAAATGTATTAATAAAGTACTTTCTGTACTAGTCCCTTTGCTAGAATCCGTGGATATACTTTTATAGGATGAAATCTTGTTATGATTTGTGGTTTGTGTCCAGATGTCTGCCCAAAGCCTCAGGCAGTCATGGGGCGGCTTCTAGAGTTTGTGATTGATCCACTGCCCAATGCTGGGATTATGTGTGTGAGTGCTACACCCGCCCTAGGGTGAATAATTTGCATATAATATAAGGGAGGGAAAGAGGCTGCGTGCTGTGCTCCCCCCTTTGTGCTCTTGTTGCATTTGCTGTCTTCTGCTGCCATGAAGTGTTGCCCTCTGCCATGTGTCCTTCTGCCTTGGAGCCAGCCAAGTATGGACTGAAACCTCAAAGACCGTGAACTAAATAATCCTTTCTTTCCTTAATTTTGGGGGTCAGATACTGTGTTTCAGCAATGAGAGAAAAGTAACCAAGACAAATCCACCACCAAACAACTGGACAGTCTAGAACGGTAGAAATATTGTCAAGACATTGCCATTCTGTTGGCTGCGCTGTCACACAAGATTGGCCAGTACATGAGGGTGCTTAGAGCTGAAGGGAGCCATGGGCTGTGGAAGGTCCAAGCCCCCAGCCCAGCACAGGTGCACATTCACAGCTGCCCCTCCCTTCTGGGACCCAAAGTGGTGGCTTCTGTTGTAACTCAGTGTGGATACAAAGGCACTGTGCCAGCGAAGGTGCAGTTGCATGCCATTCTGCTTGTGTTTCTACTCTTTCATATTTTCAACAGTAGCCCAAACAGAGAAGATTTAATACCTCATCTTAGGCTCAACCTATATGAGAAACTGCTCTTCTGGGTTCAGAAGTTCTTTGTTTTGCTCTTATTGTGTTTTAAAATGAAAAGTGCCAAATAGTCTAGCTATGAAAATTAAAATCAGTGTTTGAATGCAGAGAGGGCTATGATTCCAAAGACATCCTTAAAAGGAATTAACAGGTTCAGCTTCTGTACTTTCTCAGGAGTTTTCTTCTTCTAAAATATTTTTAAAAGTAGATTTGACATAAACATTAGACTTGTTTGGTTACTTCAAATGGACTCTTGTCATCAAAATGTGCTCTTTAACTTTAATTTGAATATGCTTCATGACCCCTGAATGAAGCTCTTTTGAACAGAAAAACAATTATGCCAGTAGAACAATAAAACAGTCATTAACAAACAAAATGAAAACCTAAGTACAGCCTGTATTTTATAGATTTTTTAATGCTTTGTTATAAATTAAAGATTTCTTCCTGCCAGTCACTAAAAATGTGGCAATGAGGCTCACTTTGTTGCTACACAATAATTTTTATTTACTAAAACTGAGTATCATAACTGCATCGATTTCTCTACACTCACAGCTATTTAATGGGAAGGAAAAGTATTGTACAAAGGACATTTAAAAATAACAGTAGCAGTAAAGGGCACTGGTGCACCTTTAATGAGCTTTTCTGTTCAGATAAATTTTCATGTTCCCGCAGAAAAAGATCAATATTGGTTTGCTCTACTTAGATATTTTGGAAGCGCTCACAATAGTTTGTTTTACTCAGAGATTTCAAAAAATTTCATCATGTAGTCGATTAAGAGGCTATTACCACAAGTGACAAAGCTATCTATATTCTTCAATTCATGCTAAAATTTGTCACAAGCAGAACATTTGTATGTATCAAACATGAACCTGATCTCCAAAGGTAAGAGTTTTCTAGAACAACCATATAAATTGCTAGGCCTGGTTAAAAGCAAAAGCAAAGATACCAATAAGATAGCGATTAGACACATTCAGACAAAATCGCAAGCACTGCACATTCTTGAATGTGCGTGTTTCACAAAGTCATACTTGCTTTTTGTGTATAAAGTTCTTTTTGCTATTTGAGGAGCATCTATTTAAACTCTATTGAAGAGAGCTTATAATCTGTGAGGATAATATCATTGTAATTGTTATTATTGTTAATATTGCTTCAATTTGCATAATATTAGTATAGTTTGCAGCAATTGTGTGACAGACAGTAATATCTTCTGGACAGTTATACATTACCTCAAACACAGGTAACCAAAACATCCCTACAAAGAAGGCATTTCTGCCTTCAAACTTTATGGATCTGCTCTGTGGCTCAAAAGAAGTTATCTAGTATTGATTGAGCTATGGTAAGTATCTGTTCCAGATTATAATTCTGGGTAAGACTAGTGCCTAATCTCATCATTTTACCAGTATTGGACACCCAAAAGCATCCACACAAGAAATTGTAATATTACAATTGTTATTACCATCTAGGGAAGCTGGGCATGGTGATACAAGGCTATAATCCCAGCACTTGGGAGGCTGAGGCAGGGGGATTCCTGTGAGTTTGAGGCCAGCCTGGGCTACAAAGTGAGTTTGAGGTCATGAGATGTATAGTGAAACCCTGTCTCAAAAAGACAAAAAAAAAATTTTCAAAATAACATCTAGGAAATCACGCAAGAAAATATGTTGGTACTGAATTTCTTTTCATTTTACAATGGGTATGTGGGCCTTTCACACTCACAAAATATAATAGGGATGGTTCATTAGTACATTAATTCTTGATTCTGATGGCTTTCATCAGACTGGACTGTGATATTTCATTGGCTTATACCCACCTGTGTTTCATGAATGCTCTCATTCTAATTAATATTTAAGCCTTTAAATATGCATCTGGAAAAGCATGTTTAGAAGTGTATGTTAGAATAGATGTTCTGGCCATTGACTCAAGCAGCAAATATAATCACTCATTAACTTCAGCTGACTAGCATTTAATTTTTCCCATTGCAATCAGTTTGTTCCATTCGTTAAATTCTCCTTGTGAGTTCATTAGTAAATCTCTTGGGCTGAACGTATAATAGATAATTTTGTCACTCAATTTCCAAGTTCAAAGTGATTCCGCTGAAATAATTAATAGAATATGTTCCCTGTATAGATTCTGAAATCTTAAATTACTTAGTGTACAATATTCAGACTAAAACTACAATATGAATATTACCTTGGTAAATACTCTCTGAAACACTTTAATTTTTTTTTTTTGCTAAATAAAAAATATAATAGGAGAAAGTAACCATACTAGTGGAATCTGTTAATATTTTTCAGTTTTAATGGAACAATAACTTTAGCATCTTTCTTAACCAATTCCTCGGAAGAAATGTCTCTATACTTTCACAATGCTGATTTCATTCTAAAGCGATGCTCAGCAGAACATGCTTAGCTTGTGAAAGGAACATTAGTTCTGTCCCCCAATGTTAGCTTTATTTAGTAATTCTGCTTGTTTTCTGTGCACTCAACCAATGTATATTTATCCTCACTTGGAAAACAGCTTATGCTTTTACTGTAAAACTGTTGATAGTTATTATTGTTTTAAAAACCATAGCTTTTTATATCAAAGCAATGTGCACCGTGTTACCTGTTTAATGTGGGTGCATATTGGTCGTTCCCAACACTTGCTGATTGTCAGAATCACCTATGGATTCCTGGCCCTCAATCAAGAAATTCACCTTCTTTTATATGTGTTTAGGTCTGAGCACACAGTTTTTTTAAAAGGTCCCCAAGTATTTATAATATGCAGCCAAAGTGAGGAACTATAGGTTGTTTAAAATCAGATATGAATTAAGAACAGCTCCTGAATCCTAGCAGAAAATGGAAAGTGATTTTTAAAGCAGTGCTCCCTTAATAAACAAGAGTATTTACTGCCCAATTTCAAGTACGGATGGCTTTCCTTCCTCATATTTATGTAAATTATATAAAATGAATAGATTCCCCCACCTTTTGCCTGTTATAATAAAGTGGTAGAAAAAGTTATGGGGGAGAGAGGGAAGAAATAAAGGAACAGTATTTTGCTGTCTTGCCGAAAGAAGTGTTGATAAGATACAAAATCAGGAGTTTGAAAATGTCTGCCCAAGTAGATGCTGTGAGCATAATGTAGTACATTTAATAAAATCTGCGACGGGAAAGCTGAGAGCAGCTAGTGTCCAGGACACCTTCGGTGCTTTCCTTCTGCTTCCATGTGCAGGGCTTAGGAAATGGAAAGGAAAGAAGCGGAGAGAGGGGATGGTGAGCTTCCTAGTGGTCCTGGTTAAGCGGACCTAGCTCAAAATTCAGGAACAAGGAAAACAATTTACTCGCTATGTTTAGAACAAAGCAAACTATAATGAACAAGAGATTTTTGGGTGTGTGTACCAGGAATTGAACTCAGTACTTCCTGCTTGTGCCACTGAGCTATATCCCTGGTCTGAGCAAAATTTTTTTAAAGTCAAGATTTCTTAAAATGATGAAAAAGTTCCTATCCTTGGCAAAGGAAATATATTGAATACAACCTGGAAAAATTAAAACATAACAATGAGCAGTAAATATTCCGGAAATTATTTTTGTTGTGCAACAACAATGTGAATAGGAATTGAAGAGTAATCAAAAAAATACATTGGCAACACAGTTAAAGAAAAAAAGTCATATTGCATACGTTAAGAAAATACATTTCAGACCAAAAGAGCATTATACAATGATGAAAAATTAAAATATGAGAAATATATAGATTTCTGAAAGCTAAATTATCAACACTGAAATAAAGTCTTGCAGCAATTACACATGAAAAAGAGAAAGAGATTTTAAAGCTGTTAATGAAAAACTCATATGGAAGAAGACAAGATTTAGTAGAAGTAACTATCATTGATTTCCCAAGATAGAGAGAATAATTTGTCAATTTTTTTCAGAGCTATATGATGTAAAAGTTCTCTGAATAAAAAGATTAACTTGAGAGTCTGAAAAGTTATAAAACATCACATATGGAATGTTTGAGAGAGATTAATTAATTTAATAAAATTTGCTCATAAGGAAAGATAATTCCTTCTTGGACTTTTGGCTAAGATCAAGTGTCATAAGGAAAGATAATTCTAGAAATCTATGTAGAACAATGAAATCTCAGAGAAAAAGAAAATTAAAGCATTAAAGTAATAGGTACACATTTCTGGAAGAAACAGTGCCATCTAGTTAATACAACCAGCAACTTACAGTTCATTTATGAAGCACACATTCTCTACCGTGAAAGAATTCATTGTGACTAAGTATCTTACCACAGAATATCACATGACTAAAAGAATCCAAAAAACTAAGAAATATTTTGACCTTGAAACAACAAAAAATTATGCATTAGAAAGATTTATGTAGACCAACTAATCTAGAACATAGAAGATGTTTTAATCTTCTGAATCACAATGCACAACAGAATGTAATGTTTAGTTTATCAAACTGTAGTAAAATTAAAGAAAAGTCAATCTTTCATTGAAGGAAGTGAACAACTACTTTCTAAGATTGAAATTTATAGCTTAACTTAATGAATTCAACCTCCTAACGCACCACCAACTTTCCCAATTTTATGTTTTAAGAAATGCATCCTAGCTGAGTGAGGTGATATATGTTTCTATTTCCTGGAGATTCAGACAGGAGAATCAGGAATTTAAAATTTTAATTCCTGCCTGGGCTACAAAGTGAGATACTGTTTCAAAACATGAAATACATCTCTTGTTGAACAAATATTTATTAAGATACTGATAATTTCTGTGGATTCATAACAAGTAAAATATTTAGAAGTATATAAAGATGTTTCTTTTCTTCTTCTATAGGCAGGTAGAACAAGATGACTGGTATAATGTTACTTTATGTTCCCAGAATTATATATTGCTTATACCCCTTACAATTTGTATGAAAATTTCTCTCTTTTATTCTTTTATACAAAAACACTTTAAAATCTGCTTATACTGTGTTTTAGATATGGTTTGAGTGTTCTGTTGTTTTCATTTAGCTATTTTAAAGAGAAAAAACTAACAAAATAACAATTAAGACAAAAACAAAAAGAACACAGAACAAAAAGGATAAATGACCATGTTATGGTTCTAGTGTAATATAATGTCTTTGTATCTGGAAACTGGTTAAAGAAATGTGTCTGGTTGCCAAGTTGACAAGAGGGTGGGAATTGTAATGGTTGATACATTGTGTCAACCTGCAGAGTCTGGAGGTTTGGCTGAGTGACTCAGCAGGAAGCCAGGGTGCTTACCTTGTATACATCCTGAGCCTGTGGAAGAGGAGGGCATGGAGATTCTCTGAGCACTACATGCCCCATGGGTTGGGGGAGGCTGTTTATAATGTAAGGGAAGGAGGGAGGCTGCTTGCTGCTATTCCTCCCTTTTGTTGGTTCTTCACAGGAGCTAGTCTTCACCTTTAGCTTGGGCATGTCCTGGCTTCCGGTGCAGACTCTTTGGCTTCCACCTGGGACTCTTCAACATTCTGGTGTTGGCTCTCCGGCCTTCATGGTAGGTTCATCAGCATTTCATCACAGACCCAACAGCCCTTGATATGGACTTGCACGGATACTGTGGTGAGCTCCAGACCCCAGGCCTGGGCTCTTCAATCTCCAGGGTGCAGACACCCTCTGCATGCTTCCTCATCTAACCCTATAGCTGATCATTGTAAACTGAATTTGTAATTTCTTGTACATTTGCATATCATGTGTTAAATCTGTTTCTCTAGTAAACCCTGACTGACACAGACCCCAAAACAAAATGATAGAGTTGACAGTGGTTCCCACGTTACATACTGTTATCTTCAGTGAAGCTGCTCAGTCCCCCAAATGGAAGAATGTAAGATTGTTCAAACAGACAGTAACAAGTAATAATAATAATAATTAATAATAATGATGATGATGCAGAGCTTCACCATACAAGATGGTAGGAGTTCAACAATGGATCTTATGCTGCATATTGTGTTGTATGAAAAGAGAGAAGGTTTGAATGTTCTTTAAGGGTCCCTGGGATACAGACTTATCCCTGCAATGGTAGCATTGTGAGCTGGTGGGACCTGTAGGAGAGCCTTAGGACTTGGGGGTGCTCGGTAGTTCTCTTGTGTCTCCTTGGTGCTTCTTGCGGGAAGGTTGTTATACAAGTGACACATATGGCCCCTCCCACTCTCCCTGATTCCTGGTTGAGACTGAGGCTCTCTGGTTCCCACTTACTGTAGCACCCATGACGAGGCCCTTGCACAGCATGTGTGTTGATTGAAACTTTAACCTCCAAAACTATGAGCTAAAAAAACTGCTTTTTAAAGTCATGCTGTGTCAGATATCTCCTAATACTGATGAAAAAGTGGACTATTATAGCCTAGGACTATAATTTCTGATTGCAGATTTCTATACCATTTGATTGCATATATATCTATGAATTGCTCTAATAATCAAAAGGAGTACATCTAGTAATTTTATATGCTCCTTTAGTAATGGTTTTATGAACTTTAATAATAATGGTAATCAGGGATGGAGAATAGCTTTATTATTCCCTAGGCGTATACTCTTTACTTTTCATTTAACGTATCTCTTGTATTAGGTAGCATGACATCTGGTGGGTATACTTGATACATGAGCTTTTTCACTGTAGTCTTTGAAACAAAAGTAGACAGGTTCACATTTACTGATGTTCTTTTCAGTTTGGAGGTCGTGTGACTATTACTACACAGCTGATCCATTCATGCCATTTTTCTAGAAGTTTCAAATATCATTTTTAAGTAAAATATGTCTAGACCCATCACCTCATAGCATGGCCCAGGTGAATCTGCCTTTGCTCCACACTTCCCACACTCTGGTTTAATAGCTTACTCCCGTCCCTGAGACTCTTACTCTACTTCTGTGCTTACATGCTTTTCTCTCTTTTGCAGTCTCTGTCAGTGTCTGATGGTGCTTCTGTGGGTACCCATCCTGTTACATATTTAGAAAGCCTAGATTAAAGAAGCTAGGGCTTAGGGAGACACTGCAGCGGTCTAATGTCATAGGATAAAAATGGAGGCCTTGGACTGTAGCTTAGTGGTACAGTGCCTGCCTGGCAAGCACAAAGTCCTGAGTTCGATTCCTGTACCCTCCAAAAAAATTGAAGGGATTTTAGACTCAGCTAGTTTAAATTCAAAATAAAAGTATAAAGTGAGTGGCTAACTCATGGAAATTCTACATTTTAAACATTCCGAATGACAGGAATTAATTTCTCTGTTTACTGTTTGAGAAACAGTGACCTAAATCTCTCATTTGATATGAAACTAAAGCTTAGAAATTAAGAAAACTGCCCACAGGCATGCAATTCTATGACAGATGGGGGATTAGCCCTTTTATTTAAATCCCAAACAAGTATTCTTAGAACTTACCCAAGGCCTGAAGTAGTTTTCCTTAAAGATCCTTTTATTATTTTCTTGATGAATGAGCTTGCCTCCAGGGAATTGCACTGATGGGCAGGCTGCGCCCAGTCAGAGAATTTGGCCCCTCAGTACTGCCCTGCTCTTTCGCCCTCCCCCAAGACAGTCTGACCTTTGCATTTCCATTTCTTCACTCTTCTTGATGCACCATATCCCCTTCAGAATAACACCATGCTGCATTTCCTTGTTCTACAGAGACAGAGCAACATTCCTTTGCTCAACTTTTGCTAATAACTTGACCTTTCTATGCTGTGATGCTTATATTCGTGGCATATGAGATATTTTAAGAAAGAAAATACCAAAAGGTTTATGTTTTCCTATTAGTTAGGAATTCTAGCCAATTTACTACTGTGACATATAGTCAGAAAGCCTAATAAACTGTATTTTCCTTTTATATGCAGGACTACAAAGCATTTTTCATTTTAAAGGAAAATAATGATCACGTTTTAAAAGATTAAAAATAGTCGCTAAAAGCAAACAGACTTCTAAGACAGTGGTGCAACGGAGGCGTAGTTAGAATAGTCTTAAGAAATCAAATGGGTAAAAAGGCCTTCATTTATATAAAATAATTGTAATGCTTACAAACCTTAAAGTAATTCATGGTGAAATGTTTTTAAAATAATGAAATAGTCTGTGTACATAGAGCAAGGGATCTTTTAATGTTTGCCTAAGTCTTGAAAAGAAAATCTCTTGGGAATGAAACATACATTGGCTGATAATATGTGGATATGTTCTCTTTCAAGAAGAAAGAAATAGGGGATCAATGTATTTAAATGAAATAGGGTCATATTTGCTAATAATGACTATACACTGTCACCCATGGATCAATATGCAAACTACCTTTAATGCACTGTTGCTATTTCTGCTTTTCTTCCTTTAATGAAACCTTCCTCTCCATTCTATTCCTCAGCTGCTCTAAATTGAGCCAGTACATTTCCAGAGTAAACGAAAGGACAAAGGGATCAAGAAACAGCTATTACTTGAGTTAAGAAAATAATGAAAAATTTGTTCTTTTTAAATACATTCATGTATAAACTTTTCTGTTGGTAACATAATAAGTAAAATCTAGTTATATGAAAATATAAGGTTGACACACTAGACCATAAATGGATTTGTCAACAAGATTATTTTAAAAGTCACATTGATTTCATTGATTTTCATAAGAGTATACTCCGTTCTATGTAATGGACTTTTTATTGCAATTTACAGATAAACAGTTGGAATACCTTAGGGCATATTTTGTTAGTAACAAAATCAAAAGAATGAATCTGTCTCCACTAACTTTGAGGTTATTGGATTTTGTTGGTTTGTATTACAACTATTACTTAAATACATCTCTGATTTTAATATTTTTAATATTAATATTAGTGCTATATTTCAAGACTTACATGAAAATGCTTCCTAAGTGAAATAAAGATATGTGTGTGTCTTTTAACAATAATGAATATGTTACTTAACATTTTCCCTAAAATGTGGCCAGTTTATTTCTTGCCATTGTTTTTTTTTCTTCTTGCCATTGTTTTGACATAGATTCACATCTGTTCACAAATGTGCAGAGATACATTCAGACTGCAAAAGTCCCAGCAATTTTTCAGTCATTTTCTGTTCTCCCTGTGACCACAACACATTTTCTGTTCTCCCTGTGAAAGACAACATTTTCTTAGGAAACGTCCACAGCGTTGAGATGATAGCTTGAAGGTACATTTGCGGTTCTTCACTCAGCTCCTACATCATTAAAGATCCCGATTTTGGATCCATTTTGAAATGAGACAGCATGTTTTGTTTTCTTTTGTTTTTTAGGAGAAATGTAGATGTCAGTCTGCTTGAAAACTTAAAAGAATAGAAAAGCTCTCCTTTTCTTATTTAAAATGAGAACAGGATATATTTACAAATACTGGACTTGTAAGTAGCATATTGATTTCAGAGAGATCCCCAGATGAATTATTTTAGGAGGTAAATGAGCCTTTTCATCTTACAGCTTCTATCAAAACTTAAGTCTTTCTCTCTATAAGGCAGAGCAAGAAAATAAAGCAGGGAGAGAATGTGCCTGTGTGGACTTACATGCCTAGATTTGAATACCAGGCTTGCAGTTAGCTGCACGCCCACCTGAAGGTTACTTAAGTGCCATGATGAGTGACCGTGGGCAAGTTGCTTTGGCTCACTCTTTCACTTCATTACCTGTAAAATGGTGCTAATAGTGTTTTTGCTCATCAAGAAATTGCAAAGATTAAATTAGTTTACATAGAGAAAACACTTAAAAATGACTGCCTAGTAAGGGTCATATTAGTGTTCACTATTACTGCTGTGATAGGCATAATAATATTTCCCCAAAGTTCTTGCTACTTAAATCCTAGGGCCTGGGAATATGTTCACCTACTTGGTCAAAGGGATTATTTAATAAGATTAGGATTACAATCCTTGAGATGAGGAGATTACCCTAGAATATAATAGAGGACCTAAATCATGTAATCTAATGAGCTTTTTGAATTCTATTTGCTCTTAAACAACAGAAAGGCTGAAGATGTCAGAGAGATGAAAGAGAAGTTGGAAGACAGGTGGGAAGTGCAAGAGGAAGTGGAACCACAAATCCTTGATTTTAAAATGGAAGAAGGGGCCACAAGCCAAGGAATGGATATGAGCTCATGAAGCTGGAACTGATTCTGATCTGACTCCAGCAAAGAAGCATGGATCTTGGTACTTCTACTTTGAGGGACTTCGTTATACAGATAATCTCCATGAGCCAGGAAATACATCCTCCTCAAACCTCCCAGAAAGGAGGTAGCAGTGACAGCTTCTTGATATTAGCCAGTGAAATCTGTGTCAGACCTGTACACTAAATATGATATTTATGAAAACATTAAATTTCTGGTCATTTGTTATGGCATCAATAAAAACATAAAGTGGCTAGAATCATGCTTTCTTAGCTTGTATGTTTCATCACTAGTAGTTTGGGTAAGCAACATTTGCAAAGAAAACCTATACAAGCAATTTCAAAATATTTGCTGTTAGAATCTTTGCTTTTTTTCCCTTTTTAACAAGCTTCTGAATTTTCCAAAACAGGAAGATATTTATGTTTAAGTATGTGGATTCTATGCTATTCACACAGAATAAAAAGTATCACATCAAATTACTAGCAGCCTCTCAATGGAGGCAATATCTTCTTTTGTTTTCATGTTATCTCTAACTTTGTGGTTTTATAATATTTTCTACATCTATGAAAAAGATAGGGTCAAGAGAATTTTTGACTAGTTAGGTGAAAAGCCAATAGAAGGTACATTTATAAAATAAAGCTGACTATTATTTACTGCAGAAATGTGGTCATAGGGCAAACCATGCTAGAATATGTATTGTTACATCAGTTTAGAAAGAACAGAGTTGGTTTCCATCATCATAATAATGCTTTCAATTACTTCAGAGGACTTGTAAAATCTTTGATGCTATAGAAATTTATCACAGAGTAATGGAAGACAATTTCAAAAAAAAAAGAGAACGTATTTTTATGTGTGTGTGTGAATAAATCAAAGCTGTGACTACGGATTTGGTTAATATATGAGGAAGTCAAAAAACTTAACAGCAAAGAAACAATATACAAATTAGACCAGACAAAGAAGCTGGATAGATATTTATCAAAATAAGACAGACAAAGAAACAACAGGCATATAAAAATGCTTAACATGACTAATCACTAAGAAAATACAAATTACACAGAGATAGTACTTTACATCTGTTAGAATGACTTAGTAACAAGACCAAAGATAACAAATGTTAATGAGGTATGGAGAAATGCAAACCCCTCTACCTCATTTGTGGAAATCTGGGTTGATAACTGTCATTATGGGAAATGGTATGGAAATCCCTTAAAATATTTAGAAGGAGTAGTACTATATGATCAAGCTGTTCTGTTTCTAGGTATAGACTCAAGGAAAATAGAATCAGAATGTTTTAAAGATATGAGCCATCCTATATCGATTGGAGTGTAACTCAGCATAGCTAAGATACATAAACTGAGTCTGGAAACAGATGAGTGGATAAAGAAAGAGTGGATGAGCAGTACATACACACAATGGCATGCTACTTCAACTGAAAAGGGGGGCATCTTGTAATTTGCAGCAACCTGCATGAGTTTGTAGGACGTTGTGATCGTGTGAACCAGTCAGCACAGAAAAACAAATGGTTGGACGGTGCCACAGAAGGGTCAAATTTAGTGAAGTGTTGATTTTAGATTCTTCCTACTTCTGTGAGTGTGATGGAGGCAGACAAAAGATGATTATGACCTGAAAGACAAATGTATGGCTTATGAAAGTTAAGTGTGTACTCTCATCTCTCTTTAATTCAAATTTCACAATTATAAATAGTAATAGTCTGGATGAGTGCAGCGTTAAGTATTTAGTTAGCATACCAGCACCAGCAGATTAGTTATAAAATAAACCTGGTCAGAGGTTACAGAAGGACAAATGAATGTAGTAATGAGTACGCTTGGTTCTTTGCAAAGGAAACGCTCCCTGTATGAATGGGAGAAAATTTTTAAGAAAAAAAATTAAATTAACTTCTTACCTCCATTGCCTAAGTCTACAGATGTGGACTATTTCTTGCTGGTTGTATCTGTAATCATTTATATTTGTGGTGCCATTTATAGATGTTTTATTGAATTTCTATTTGTTTCTCTCATATAGAAACAAAGTTGCTTTCTGTCTCTTAAGGTTACATCCAAAAGCCGGGGAAAACATGTCTTTTGTATTTTTGATTTTGTAAATAACACTGGGTTTTCTAATGCACAATTATATCAACTGTAAATAAACACTTCTTTCTTTCCTAATTGGATTTGAAACAAAATCTATTTCTTATTTGATTGCATTGCCTGAGATTTCCAATACAATTTATAATAGAACTTGTAAGACTGGATATTCATGTATTGGAGCTGAGTGTACAAAGAACTTAACAACAGAAAGAAAATAACCAAGAGGCTAGTATTTATTTCTCATGGATGGCCATTATTGTGTGGACAGAATTCCCTATATTCTTCATTTCCTTAGGATTTTTATTACTCAGTTTTATAGGCTTTGCATTCTGTTAAATGCTTTTTCTATGACAGGAAATTAGATTTAAATTTTGGAAATTAATTTTCAACTAGATTAGAATTCCTAGTGCTAGGAAATTCAGATGCAATCCCAGAATGGTTAGAACAGGGTTTTCTTCAAAGTTGTCTCTGAGAACAGGATCTGTTGGAGGAACAATATTAGCGGTAGTGATAATGATTACTCTTCCACTTTTACATGGGGCATTTGTGAAGCATGACTGGCTAAGCACTGACTGTCCACAAAACTCAGTTCTCTTGTTACAGTTAATCTTAACTTTCAACTTTATTGGCTTGGGAGCTACATATGGGATTAGTTATGCAATGCCTCAGTGTGTCTGGGTAGGTCATGAAGGCATAGCTTTGGGATGGATATACAGTCTCTTCACCCTTCTTTGCTATTTTCTAGCACCGTGAATTCAATAGCTACATTCCACTGTGCAATTTTACTATGGTGTTTTTCCCTTGGAGCCAGACCATAATAGACTGATCCTTTGAAACCTTGAGCCAAATTTAAAATTTTCAGCCTTAAATTGTGAACGGCACATATATGGTTCCAGTGACAGAAAAGCTAATGTAGAAAAGGTGGAGAAGTGGGGTCATTCCTATGACTCTGCCTGACCATGTGGTTCAAAAGCCTTTGGAGCTGATGTATAGAAAGAGTTGAAAAGTTTAGGTGGAGACTACGGAATCCCTACATTGTTGTAAACAGAACTTCATGTGTGGTTGGGGACAGAGCTCAGAAGACAAATGCAGGTAAAAATGCAGACAGCAAAGTTTTGCTCTTGAAGTTTCATACAGGAGCTCTAGTAGGAATTAGTTTAAAGACCGTGCATATTACATTCCAGCAAGAATCTACATTTTGCCTAGGTCCTAAGATTTTGTGGAAGTCTGAATTTACAGGCTGTGGACTAATTTATCTGGTGAAAGGAATTTCAAGGCAGCCCAATGTTCACACTCTAACATGAGAATTGCTGGTTGCTTTTATTCACATTTCAATAAGAACCAGGGGGCAAAAAACCACAGCACAAATATTTGTAAAACTTAAAGTTTAGCCCAAAAAGAATCTCATGTAAGACTGGGGCCAAAGGAGATATGATTTCTGAAGGCATTAGTAATATTAATGACACCAGGTACTCTGAATTGGAACAAGAAAAGAGATACCTTAGATTGAATTGAGGGTATCTCATGAATCAGTGAGACCCCACCCACATCAGGCTGAAGGCTGTAAAAATGCAAATCTGCCTTTGGATAACCTCTTCCTGAGAATTATTATCTAGGAAATTGTTTCCCTAGGATTCCTTTCACCACACGCAACTATTCAGGCATTCAAATGGCGCTGTCCTGTCACAGTCTCAGTCCACAAAAGCCCAGTTACCCTTTGAGCTAGTAGCATATTTTGGCATCATCTATGTGATACTAATCATTTAGTCAGGCTGAATGCTGAGCTGTGGTGTCACAGAGCTTTCCACTTAGACGCTTGGAAGACAGGAAGTATCTCCCTGAAAGGCAGGTGCACAAAGCTGTAGAGATGAAGTCAAAGGTACAATGACTCTAGGAAGCTGGAGACGCCAGGAACAAGAAGCATCTTCCAAGGAAGCCAAATTGCAGCAAGTGGCGCCATCCACACAGAAGCCGTGTGAGTTACAATCAGTGAGGCCGTAGGGGCAAGGCCGCCCAAGCCCTCTGGAATTCACATCTCACAGTCATGTGTCACAGAACTGGATGCGGAGCTACATCCTTTAATTTTTGCCCTGCTGGGTTTTGGCCTTTCTTTGGTCTTTTTAAAATTTTTTTATTCCCCCATTTCTTCCTTTAGGAATGGGAATGTTCATACCATATCATTTCACATTGGGATTATGTAACTAGATTTGTAACTTTCAAGGATGTATAGCTCAGACTTTAGTTTGAATTTGAAAGGGGACTCGGACTTGGACTTTTGACCGATGCTGGAAATATTGAGACTTCAGGGAGGACATTGTTTTCAGTTGTATGCAAGGTAGTTGCATTATGTAAGGTAAAATTATGACTGTGTTTTGAGTTGGAGATTAAGTATGGTTTAAGGGAAGATATTTGTTTATTAAACTGACACAGGTAGAATGTTATGGTTAAACTTCATTGCCAACTTGATTGGCTTGCAAGCCACCTAAGAGATTAGGAGTCTGTGGGGGGAAAGGAACACACGCCTTTGTGGTTTATATATGGTTCCTGATTCCTTCTTCTGTGATGTTCCTCTTCTGTGCTTCATACCCATTGTTACCCAAGAAGGTTTGTTTCACCATCTCTCTCCACCACGATGTTCTGTGTAGGAGCCAGCAGACCATGGACTGAATGCTCTGAAACTGAACAAACTAACCCTTCTTCTCTCTCTTCCTGTACATTGTGAGTGCTGGGTGTTCTGCTTCAGTGACAAAAGCTTACTGATACATATCTCACACACATTTTAAGATTTATCAGAAATTTCTTTTCCATTCCTCAAAGAAATGAGATAGACTTCTCTCTCCTCTGATAACTTAGGATGGTGTTTAGGAAAGGTAGCCTTTTTGCTTTAACCATTAAACATGAAACTAGAAAGGAAAGCTTAGAAAGAAATTCTATTTCTTTCATGCCACTCCTTAGAAACTGGGTTGTCCAGAATCCTGCCTTTTCCTTATGAGTTGCATATTGAACTATTTTTATCACAATGATTAAATAACCAAAAGAAAAAAAATCATTAAATCTTTCAGTACACAGTGCAGTGAAACAGCGGTTTTCATTATCACCAACCTGTTTTGTAATCGCAGAAACATTATTTAAGCTCTATGTGCCTTGATCCTTGGTTTGTAAGATTAATTGGACTGAATATGCTTTTACATTCATTCCCAGTTTTGGAATTCTGTGACCTCTGCTTCTGTCAGTTCAGACAAAAATAGCTTCTAACTAACTTATGTTAATTGTTTTCCACAGTATTTTCCATATGAATTTCACAAAGCCTATAACAAGGCTGAAAGTAAAGGCTAAAAGGCAATTTTCTTTGCCTGAGTGGTTTTCAAGCTTACTGCATGAAATCAACCTTAAGACTGATCTGATTTTTAGAACATGTTAATGTCAAAAAGCCACTATACAGGAAGAGCCCTGGTGATGTCTGGATTTCCATCAGGGGCTGTTTTATTCCTTGACTTTTCTAGCAAGGCAATTATTAAGATAAATATTTTATAAGATGGTTTGTACTATTAGTATAGCTTAAGGACAGAGTGAAATTTTCATTTGTTATAGAGAATAGAAATGCCAGTTGCAGGTATCAAGAATTACTGTTATTGAAAAACATAACAAGAGTGGATTTAAGCTGCGAGTGGTGGCACATGCCTGTAACCCCCAGGCCTTGGGAGGCTGAAGTAGGAGGATCACTGTGACTTCAAGACCAGCCTGGGCTACAAAGTGAGTTCAAGGTCAACCTGAACTGTATAGTGTGACCCTGTCTCAAAAACAACACAACACAAAACAAGAAAAGAGTGGGTTTAAAAGTGAGATAGGAACCTAGTTAAAGATACATTTACATCAGCATTAGTTGGCCTTTTTTTCTCCAAACTCCGCTTTCCTGTAAAACGGAAAACAGTAACATTTGTGTCTATAAAATTCACTTTTCAAGCAAATGTGGCTTATTAGTCAATGCTTAGCACAGTCACACATAGAAGAGTGCAAGGAATCTGTCTGTATGCTGGAGACCCAAAGGACCCAGTCAAGGGCTTGGAGCACACAGTATTGTCCCAGGCAAGTCCGCGCCAGGAGGCCGAATATCTGGGCTGGGAGGGTGAAGGATCTGCACTGGAAAGACCACAATGTTTGAAAGAGAATAATAAATCACAGATATTAGTATAAAGACAAATAATATTTGCAACTCTTTATGCTATAGTATTTTAATTTTGTATCATCAGGAAATTTTATTTACTTTGTGCCAAGAACACATGTGTGATATATCCCAGCATTTTACCCACATTTCTCGATTTGAAAAAAATTGTCACTTAATTTTATTTAATTACATATATTTATTTGCTAGTATTTAAATAATGAAAATTTTTATTCTGGAGAAAGGTTTAATGTTGGAATTCAACATTTTAGAACAAATAAAATTGGAAGAGAATTTGATATTAAAAAACCTGCAGTAGGCTAAGCTATTTTCAAAGGTGCATATGACTTATAAGGTTGATATAAATGACCTCCCAAGCCAAAAGTATTTTTAGAAGAGGATAAGTTCTTCTTTAAAGCATTTAAATATTATAAAATTTTCAATATGCATAAAATTGGACACAATATCACCAAAGTCTGAGTATAAACACAAGCATAGTGTGAAGGCTATTAAAATGTTTAAGAACCTAAGTGTAATATTTTTACAGCAATGACATGGAAAATGTTGAAGGAGATAGATATGTTCCCTTTGATTTATGATTATACAACATATACTTGCATAAAAACATTTTAGAGCACCCAATAATCAGGTACAATTTTCAATTATTAATTTTGAAAATCAGTGGATTTGTCAGGGGATAACTTTCCCTTATTGACTAATGTGTTTAAACATTCTAAATGATGAACCTCTTCTGCTCACAGGCTACCATCATTTGTGGCTTTCTCTCAAAAGTATATTGAGTTGCTTTAGCCAAAATTCCTTACTTAAGCAACTCACATGGCAATAACTCTTAGAAAAGTGAAGTGTTGTTCTTAGAGTCACGTTATTTAGTCCCACATGCATTTTTTTCATAACCAATTGAATTTTGTAGCAAATGAATGATATCATCTTTTACGTTATCTCTAATTCAGGCTTTTCCCCCTTAGCTGTGTTTTGTGTTAGTCCTTTCTTAGCTTTCAGTTGATAGTGAGTAGGAAAGGCAGAGGCTCGGGGTGGGGGCATTAGGAAGGAAGCCTGTGTTCATCATGCTTCACTTTACTTGAAGACACTTGCTTATGTTCTCAAAGGAGGAGACTGCCACAAGTTGAACAGCCATGGTAGTATACAAAATGAAAATCCTTGAGGAATCGAGAAAGTCACGTTAACATCGATTCATTAAGCATCATATCCTCTAGAAAGCCTTTCCTGAAGTTTACATCTGGATAAATATCCTTTGTCAGTTTGCCTACGATATTGTATGCATCTGTGTCTGTAGGAGTTAGAGTATATGCCTATGTGTATATACACAAACCACCATTATAATTATCCTTCCATAAATAGTGAGCTTTCTGGCAGTAGGATGTGTGTGTAAATTGTACTAGATCGGGCTGGGGATATAGCTCAGTGGAATAAGTGCCTGCCTAGCAAGCGCAGGGTCCTGAGTTCGATCCCCAGTACCGCCAAAAAAAAAAAAAAAATTGTACTAGATCCTCAAAACCTGGAATAATAACTCAACATAGAATAGCTCTTGTGTATATTACTTGAACCAAGCAAAATAAATTCAGTATGTACAAATATGGCCATTCAAGTATTCTTTATGAGTGCGGTATATTATTACTCATAATATATTTCTTAATTGCAGGATAACTCAGAATTTCAGTTTTTTAAAAGATATTTACAAACAGTGAGAAGACAAGACACATTTTGTGAGGTATAACTTCAGCTTTTTGCCTGGCCAGTGTACTTTGGAACTACATATTGCTAAAAGGCACCAGTATAATATTGTTTAGCATTGGCATTTAGTTGTACAATTGACTTATTATGTGTGTCTATTATTGCATACCTATGATAACTTTCTATATTTGTCATGTGCTTTATAACTGAGGTTTAATATTACTACCATTAATAACCTTTCTATATTGATCTCTGAATGCAAAGATCAATGGATTTGACTGTCATTTTAAAAATACATCAGTGATTAAGATGCTCTAGTAGTTATGTAAAATTAATTTCACATTTATATTCCTAAACGTGAAACAATGTTCAAAGTATAATGGCATTTGGGTTATTTTCACATATTTTTGAAAAATAACACTGAAGGGAACATTTAAACTTGGTTGATATTTAATAAATCTGATAAAATTTATTTGGATTCACATAACCAATATAAAATTGTCTATTTTTTAATATGATAGCGAAAATTATTTTTAAAATCCGTGAAAGAAGCTATGACGCTGGTAAAAGGGACTTCATTGTGGTCTAGAATATGTCTATTATAAGCAGGCTGCACACATGTGCTAAGTATTCTACAAAATCAGTGCAGAAGTTAGAGAAACACTGGATTCAAATAAGACTGAAGTATATAAATATAACTAGCGTCTATTGAGATAAGCGGCAAACGATGAGCCTTCGCTGATCATAGGGCTTTGGGGATAAAGACAACGGCTGCTGTCTGATCAGCTTTTCTCTCTCCCCCAAGACCAGATACATTTAAAAGGAGAGGGACATATACAGGAGCTATCTCGAGTATTTCTTAACTGGCACAATTTCAGTACAATTTAGAAGGGTTTTTGGCGGTTGTTTGAGACGTAAGAAACTTCGAATCTGTAGCAGAAGCCCAGAATACAAAACTATAAGTGTTGAGGAGTGATAGAAATAATATATTAACAATGTTGGGGAAATTTATTGAAGCCACAGCAATCTCTCATTAAGGCGTGCATAAAATTTATTACAGAAATTAAATAACAACATATTATGAAATATTGTGCATCATTAAACATCAGGATATTTTGTAACATTATGTTAAATAACTAATGTATGGGGCAGCTCTGCTAATAACAAAACCAAGTAACTTGTACGGGAGCCAGAAGCCCGTATTTCTTAGAGATGGAATTTGCAATCTGGACTCCTTGAGTATAAATCTTAAATTCTTTCATTATAATATGCTGGTTGCTAGCATTACCTCAAATTCAGTTTTTCCTATCAACTAATGTTGTTTCATTTTGGGAAATAATGATATAAATGTCTGGTAATAAAGATCATGACAAATGTGACCCAAAAATAAATAGATGAGTTTGAGATGAGAAAGCCAGATTTTCATTTATGTCATAACCACAATTTAGGTGAAACTTTTTCATGGACCATCAGTTGACTGTGAAAATCCATTGATAGTGTATCAGCTTAGAATTGCATTTGGCTAAGAGGAAGAGACCAAAAATTATCATGGCTTAAAGGCAGAGGCTTCTCTCTTTGGGGCAGGAAGGTTATAAACATGCATTCCAGAACTATGCACATTGCTGTGCAATGACAGTAATCAAAGACTTGCATTTCTTCTTCCTTTCCATCCTATCATTCTCTGTGATAATCTCTAAATCCATATGTCTGATATACTTGCAGTCATCACATCTGTGTTTCAGAAATGAAGTAGGAATCAGGGTGCAGGCATACACTCGCTACCTTGTCTGCTACTGAAGCTTCCTACTAATCCTACCTACACCTTTAATTTATTCTTGATGAGGCATCTCTAGCTGCATGGGAGATGTGGAAATACAGCTTTGTAGCGATGCAAATTGCTCACTAGAATAAAAGTCTGTGGTTTTTTTTTTTTTTTACTAATAGAGAAAGGGATTCACAGAGTAACTACCTGGGCCCTGTGCTCTAAGGTAATGAAACAGTGAACACATTCCAGGCATGCACTACTCAAGCAATTTCAGTAGCTTGGCTCTGCGGTTAGGGTTAATTAGGAGCTTGTGGAATCTCCCCTGGAAGTAGCTCCAAGAAAAACATGGTATAACAATTTACACAGCCCAAATCAGGCACAAAGTTCACTTAAACTGTTATGATGCACTCTGTGTCATACAGCTGCCTATTGGCTTACATTTTCTCTCAGCTGATCAGAAGAAATTAATGTAATTAGCGGTGCAAGATCAAACTGTATGATGTATGCAGTTTTATATTCTAAGCAACTTTCCATCCAACTAGATGCCGTTTTCATGATACATTATCAAAATCTTGTTTATATTTTCCTGGTCTACTTTTTACTTCAATAATTCACACTCATAAATATATAATGTAACATGGTAATATGCCACAGTGATTTTCATATATTGTGTCCCTTCAGAAACACTTCAAATGCTACAGTTCATGTCATGAAGAAAATTTCTGACAAGTCAAGTTTAAGGTCATCTCTGTATTTTCTTTAGTCTAAGGTAAATGAATTCCTTAGTAGACTAAGTGTGCTACAGAGAAGCAGGATGGCACTGTAGAAAAAGCACAGATTTTGGAGTTGAAAACATTTAGTTTAAATCACATTTCAGATCCCTATTTACACACCATGTGATTACGCAGACTTGTAAACACCCTTAACCTCATCTTTAACTGTGTTCTGATTATGTAAATATGAAATTTTGATAAAAAGATATCATTGTAAAACTGTGATGAAAATGACAGCTAATTGTTAACATATTTAAATATTTAAATGAATGTATGATATATGAGGTTAGGATGCTAAATTATAATCAAGTTTTCACATATCTTATGACTAGAAATCATGGAATACATATTTAACATTCATGGTTACCTGAGTTTAAATCATCTCTAACTTTTAGATAAGTATGTTTATCATAGCCTTGAACCTTTGATCTCATTTTTCAATAAGACATACAAAGTAACTTATTTCTGAAAGGAAATAATGAATGTTACACAAGAAGATTATACATTCAAATCTTGACTAAAACACCAGTGCGTATCCTGAAACACATATAGTTGCTAGTTACTGACAAAAAAAAAGCAATTGACATATATTTTCCATTGAACATTATTGAAATCAATTCTGTGAAGTAATTCTTGCTATCTTTCAAATTCTGAAATGTGAATAGACAATACCCAGCTAAGATTTTTCCATTTCCTGATAGTTTTACCTCAAAGTCATCTGAATCTTGACTCCTGACTTGAAAATGGCCCTCAAGAAGGGTTCTTCTGCTTGTGTATATTTAAAAATTTCTTTCTTCCAAAAAAATTGTAAGTTTCTTAAAGTCAGGCCTAAGTACATGTCCATTTGCTTTCGAGTCTAAGGTTAAAAACCAAATCTCTGCCTTATTTACTATACAAGGTCTTATTTATCAGTGGACAGGTGCTGAGTGGAAATAAACTGGCTATTTTGTAATCTAAGCCAGCAAGTGAAGTAAGGTTTTCTAGCAGTGTTGTATTAATATATGGGCCTCAAGCTAGGATATTACAAGACAAAAGTAAGAAATCCAGCGCCCAACTAGGGAATGTAGATGAAGAACTGATCACCAAATCTAAGGTAGCCAAATGAAAAGCTGCCATGATCAGGAAATCAAAACTGAGTTCAGAAATCCAAAAACAGTTGTAGACAAAAAACAGTACTTTGGGTAGAAACTAGGAGGTTGTGAAGCAGCTAATACAGTAAACAGAAAAATGAAACAGCCAGGTATAGGACAGTACAGTACATATATTTAGCCATACATGACTACGTTTTGTTTGATTTTCCTTCCCATGCAAAAGGCTTAGTAGTAGGAGACAGGCTGGAGCAGCTCACCTATGCTGTGTGAACAATATTTGACCCTAAATGTTGTCTTCTCTTTATTTTTAAATTTTCTTTCTTTCTCTCCTTCTTTCTCTCTCTCTTTCTTTCTTTCTTTCCTCCTGTTACTGTGACTCAAACTCATGACGTCATGCTTGCAAAGCAAGCTCTTGTGCCACTGAGCTATATTACCAGCTCCCTAAACCTTGTCTTGAACCTATCTAGAATCTCACTTTTTAAAAGCTGAGGATACTACTTGGCTAATGCCAGTCCATTAGGGTGCTAGAGTTCTGAGACTTGGGCACCATTTCTATTCATCCTAATTATTGACTACACTTGATTTCCATAATGAATATAATTTCCTACTTGTCCAACATTCATTTCTTTCAGAAATTATTGGATCCTCTTTGATTTGTTTCACTTACCTAATAATAGTCTCACATAAACCTTGCTGAAATTCTATGGGCATTACTAAATTTCTCCTGAATTTCTACCTGGCATCACATGGTAAAATGATATTCTGTTTAATTGGCTCTTACTGACAAATGCTACGCCACCAGCCTGGCCACTTAGCCACAAAGCAGGGGTTTTTTTTTCTGGTCCTTGGGTATAGTTGGTCAATGTTCCTGGGTGTGCTCATGTCCCCTGGGATGGCTTCCCCAAATATAGCTTTTGCCTGTATATCAGATGTTCAATTAAAAATTCATTAATCTCCCTTAAACACTTTGTTTTGGTTTTGCAATCACTCTTACTCAAACAGAGGGGCTATCTTTTCAGCAGATATTTTCTCTATAACCTTTCCTTCTGCTTCTGTGTTTTAAATTAAAGCCCAGGCAATGTTTCACACAAACTGCCAATGCAAGCTGGTTGTGCCTGTAAATAAGGACCAGCTGGTTCAGTCAGTCTCCAATTACCAAGTTTGTGATATCATCGTGCTCAAGGAACTGGCATTTGTCATTTTTGAATGAAAAAAATTATTTTTTTAAGAATTTACTATTATTTATTTCTAATATAATACATATGAAAGGAAACAAATAAAACACTTAAAATTACATACACATTCAGGATCTCATGCTCACCAGAATCATTTTAACCTATTGAAATTGAGGACAAGTGATACACTAGAGGGAATGTAATCATTATGTACTGCAAACATGTACTAATAAAATTTTTAAAAATCACTGCTGCATGTCACAATTCCTGGAAGACTTTCTACTATATCATTATGGTACAATGATAAAGGAGTAGAAGATTCATTATCAGAGAAGAAAATGACATTAACTTACTAATACTTGAAATATACACTGAATTATGTAGGGTTTATTAACATTATTTTACTTTTTTATTATAAGAGCAAAAGAATGAAAACATTATCAAACAGACAGCCATTTACAAAGTAGCACAAGAATAGTACAAACAATACTGAATTACAGACAAGGTGACAGGGAATTAACAGTGGTTATTGTATTACATATTCATAACTTCAAAGCGTATACTGAGGAAAACAAATATAGACATGCAAGATTGATAAAATAATTAATCATTAACTGCTCCTTTCAACAAAGCAATAGACGTCAGTAGTACAACTGTGTTAGCTATCTTGCAAATATGTACATTTATAATTATCCCTTTCTTCCTTTTCTATTTTCCCTCATCCCAGTTGTTCCTTACTTTTGAGCAGTTTCATTTCACAGATTTTATCATGATTCCTAATTTTTATTCACACTTTCAGGTCCTTACACTAGTGATACAATATGTTGCTTACACGTGTATGTCTGATTTATTTCACTTATGAGTACAGTCTCTAGCTGTGACCATTTACCTATAAAAGCCTCAAGTTTATCTTTCTTTATAGCTGAGTAATATTCCGTTATATAAAAATGCCACACTTTTTTTATCCAATCCTTAGGGGATGCACATTTGGGTTGCTTCCACAATTTAGCTGTTACAAATTGTGCTGCTATAAACATGTGTGCACATATGTCACTGTGATATGATGTCTTCAGATCTTCTGGGAAAATACCCAGAAGGGAAATGTCTGGGTTGAATGGGACCTCCAGAACTAGTTTGCTGAGGAATCTCCAAACTGATTTCCACACTGGTTTCAACAGTCTACATTTCCACTAGCAGTGGAGAAGAGTTCCTATTTCTCCACAGCCTGGCCAGCATTTGTTATTAGTTGATTTCTTAAAGATAGCCATTCTTACTGAGGTGAGGTGAAATCTCAATGATGTTTTAATTTGCATTTCTCAAATGACTATTGATATTGAACATTTTCTCATGTATTTAATTGCTATTTGTATTTCTTTATGTGAGACGTGGGTGTTCATCTCAGATGGCCATTTCAGGACTGGGTATTTGAATTTGGGGATGTAGATGTTTTTAAATTCTGCATATTCTCTAGATAGAAGACCTTTGTTAGAGGGACAGCCAGTGAAAATTTTTTCCCAATGTGTGGGTTTACTTTATACTCTGCTGGTGAATTCTTTAGACGTGCAAAAACATTTCAGTAGGATGAGGTCCTAATTATTGATTCTTTGAATTGCTTCCCTTTCAGTTTGGCTTTTGTTCATGAACTCTCTGCCTACTCCTACGTCTTCATGGTTTTTACCTACTTTCTCTTCCAATAGATTTAGAGTTTCTGTTTTAATCTTGAGATCTGTGATCCATTTTGACTTGAGTTTGGTGCATGGTGATATATTTGGGTCTAGTTTCAGGCTTCGGCAAGTGGCAAGCCAATCTTTCCAGCATCATTTATTAAAGAGGCTATTTTTCTTCTAGTGAGCTTGTTTGGCCCCCTTGTCAAAGATCAGGTGGCTAAGTGTGTTTGTGGTTGTGGCTGCATTTTCCAGTCTGTTCCATTGATCCTCTGGTCTGTATTTTAACCAGTACCAGGTTGATTTTATTACAATAGCTTTGTAGTATAATTTCAGGTCAGAGATTATAATTCCATCTGATTTATCCTTGCTGCCCAGAATTTTGATTTTGCTATTCTGCATCTATTATGGTTCCGGATGAATTTTAGGAATGTTTTCTCTAGATCTGTGAGGGATGATAATGGTATTTTAGTGGGAATTGCATTGAATATGTACAATTTTGGTAGTATGGCCATTTTCATTTTGTTAGTTCTTCCTATCCATGAGCAAAGAATCCTTTTTCCATTTACTGAAGTGCTCTACAATCTCTTTTTTCAGAGTACTGCAGTTTTCATTGGATAGATCTTTTACTCATTTTGTTAGAGTGATTCCTAAATATTGCAGTTTCTGGGATGCTATTGTGAAAGGTACAGTTTCCTTAATTTCTCTCTCAGTTTGTTGTTTGTGTATAGGAATGTCATTCATTTTTGAGTGTTGATTTTGTATCCTGATACATAACTGAATTTGTTGATTAATTTAAGGAATCTTCTGATAGAGTTTTTAGGGTCTTCCATGTAAAGTGTCATGTCATCTGCAAATAGTGATAATTCCACTTCTTCCTTTCCTATTCTTATTCTTTTTACTTCTCTCTCTTGTCTAATTGCTCTGGTTAATGCTTCCAGAACTATGTTGAATAGGAGTGGTGACAATGGACATCCTTGTCTTGTTCCTGACTTTAAAGTGAAAGCTTCTAGTGTTTGTACACTAAGTATGATGTTGGTTTTTGGTGTGTCATAGATGGCTTTGATCAGATTGAGGTAAAGACCATCTGTTCTTTTTTTTTCTAGGGTTTTTAACATGAATGCATGTTGGACTTTGTCAAAAGGTTTTTCCATACCTATTGAGATGATCATGTGGTTTTTGTCTTTGGCTCTATTGATATGGTGTGTTACATTAATTGATTTGTGAATATTGAACCATCCCTGCATTCCTGAAATGAATCCAACTTGGTCATGGTGTATTATTTTCTTTATGATTTGCTGCATTCAATTTGCTAGTATTTTATTGCGTATCTTTGCATCTATGTTCATTAGGGAGATTGTTCTGTAGTTCTCTTCCTTGGTTGGGTCTTTCTCAGGTTTTGGTATCAGTATAATACTTGCCTCCAGAAATGAGTTAGGGAGAATTGCATCTTTTTCAATTTCATTGACGAGTTTGAGGAGTGATGCCATTAAATCTCTGAATTTCTTGTAAAATTTTTCTGTGAATCCATCAGGGCCTAGGCTTTTCTTTGTCAGTAAGTTTTTAATCACATTTTCAATTTCTTTAATTGATATAGGGTTGTTCAAGATTTTTATATCTTCCTGATTTAAGTTTGGTATTTCAAACATATCTAGGAATCTGTCCTAGATATGTATTTCTTCTGAGTTTTCTATCCTATGGGAGTAAAGATTTTCAGAGTAGGTATTAATGTTCTTTAGAGTTTCTGTAGGATCAGTAATGATTTCATCATTTTCTTTCCTTATTGCATGAAATTGAGTTTTTTTTTCTTTTTTTGATAAGGTTAGTCAGAGGATTATCTATTTTATTTAGCCTTTCAAGGAACCAACTCTGATTCATTTATTTTTGTAGTGTTTTCTTCATCTCTATTTCAGTAATTCTGCCCTGATTTTTATAATATCCTCCCTTCTTTTGGCTTAGGGCTTGACTTGTTTTTCTTTTCTAGAAGTTCGAGGTGCAGCATTAAGCTGTGTATTTGTTCTCTCTGTGTTTTCCTTAGTGTGTGAGTTCACTGCTATAAATTTCCCTCTGAGAACTGCTCTCATTTCATTCCACAGATTCCGGTAGGTTGTATTTGCATTTTCATTTATTTGTAGGTATTTTTAAATGTCTTCTTTAATTTCATCCCTCATCCTTTGGTTGTTCAGGAGGCTGTTATTTAACTTCCAAGTGTTTATGGAGTTTTTGGAGTTCCTTTTGTCATTAATTTCCTATTTCATTGCACTGTCATCAGATAGCACGAATAGGATAAATTCAATTTTTTTGCATTTAGGTAGGTATGCTCTATGGGCTAGAATATGGTCTATTTTAGAGAAAGTCCCATGTGCAGCTGAGAGAAATGTATATTCTAATGTGGGGTGGAACACTCTGTATACATCTACCAAGTCCATTTGTTCACACCTTTGTTTCAGGTCTGTAATTTCTTCACTGATTTTTTGTCCAGTTGACCTATCTCTTTGTGTGAAAGGGATGTTGAGGACACCTATTACAATAATGTTATTAATTATATGGGTTTTCATGGCTGTTAAGATTTGTCTTTTATAGTTTGTGGCTCTGATATTTGGTGCATACATGTTTATGATTGTTTTCTCTTCCTCTTGCAGTTTTCCCCTAACAAGTATGTAGTGATCTTCTTTATCTTTTTTGATGGTTTTCAGTTTGTAGTTTACATTGTCTGCAAATGTAATAGCTACCCCTGCTTTTCTTTGGGAACATGTTGCTTGGGGAATTGTTTTCCGTCCTCTCACTTTCAGTCTATGGATTTCCTTTCGAGTAAAGTGTGTTTCCTGTATACAGAACATTGTGGGATTGTGTTCCTTAATCCACTCTCCTAGTCTGTTTGTACTGACTGGTGAATTGAGACCATTTACATTAATTATTATAACTGATACATGTTGGCTTATCCTTGTCATGGTATTTACTTTAGCCATCTCTTTAATTGCTTGCTCTTTTTGAGGGTTCCTTTCTGTTGTTCTTGAGATTGTGGTCTCTTTTTTTCTCTGTCTAGAATATCTTTTAGTACATTTTGTAAGGTTGGTTTGGCACTCATGAAGTGCTTCAGTTTTTCTTTTTGGTGGAAATGTTTTATTTCTCCATTACATTTGAAGGATAGTTTGCAGGATACATCAATCTGGGTTGGAAGCTGTTTTGTTTCAGAACCTGTAATACACCTCTCCAAGTTCTTCTTCGTTGGATGGTTTATGTTGGGAAGTCTGCTGTGATTTTGATGGGTGGTCCTTTATAGGTGATCTATTTCTTTTCTCTAGCAGCTTTTAATAGTCTCTTCTTTTACTGGATATCTGGGATCTTGATTATTATATGTCTGGGTGTGGTTTTATTTTGATTATGGCTAATTGGAGTTCTATATGCCTCATTTACTGTACATCAGAATCTTTTTCCATGGTTGGGAAATTTTCTGCTATTATTTCTGTAAATGTTCTTTTTATGTCATTTGTGTTGCCTCCTGCTGTTTCATTGACTCCTATTAGTCTGAAATTATTTCTCTTTGCCTCATCTTGCAGCTGTTAAATTGATTTTTCCTGGATCCTTGCTGATTTTAAGAGATCCTACCTTTCACAATTGCTAGCTGGCATGCTGTCTTCACGATCTGAAATTCTATCTTCAGTTTCATTCAAGTGGTTTTGCAAGCTTTCGATGGAAGTTTTGATTTTCTGGAAATCTCTTTGAGTCTGTTTCATGTGTTCCAATTCATTCCTAAATTGCTCATGTAATGTTTCCATCTGTTGCCTATGTTCCTCTATTCTTTTATTTATCTATTCTCTGGATGTGCTGAGCAATCCTTTCCTTATTATTGTTATTTCACTTTTTGTCTGAGAGACTATTTCTGTTCTGATCTCTTCTATGGCCCAATGGAGTTGTTTCTTTACTTCAGATGCAATCATTTCAGAGATTTCAGGTATATGCCTTCCAGGTTCTCCTATGTCAGTGTCTCCTGGACTTGCTCTGGGTGGAGTTGAGTTCAGAGACTGCAGTTTGCTCCCGCGTCTTCTCATTTTGGATGTCAGATGAAAAGTTCTGAGCTACAAGCTACCAAGGCAGTTCACCAATGGACTCTAGGTACCCTAATTTACCTAGATATCAAAATTATCCCAAAATGGTAGAAGGCAGTGGGCTACTGGGCCCAGGATCCCCAGACAAGTGGTGGGGTGCATGGCTCAGACCACAACTGTGTTGGTGGGGGAATACTGGCCTTTGGTACCAGGATCTCCAGGCTGTGAATGGACCGTGCATGCCTCAGCCAGGAATCCGATGGTGACCAGACAGGGGCTACTGCTCTGGGATGCTCAAGTAGTTGTTTGGGGGAAGGCAGGCCTCACCTGCCAATCTAGAGGACCACAGAGCCTGGGGCCGCTCTCGTGCAGCAGGCCTCACCCGCCAACAGAGAGGTCCACAGAGACTGGGGCTGCTCCCCCGCCGTGGACTCCCTTACCAACTGTGAAGGCCGCTTTGGCATCACTTCTCCAGCCTAAGCTGCTTCTCTGTCCCAAACTAGAATGAAATGTATATATCATTAATAATTCTTTTACATTCTGGAGATGAACTGGTAGTGATACAATAAATGAAACTGCCACTGTATTAGGTCACATGGCTCAAGATGGTGCAGTTCTACTCAGAGCTCCCCTCTGCCACTCAGGGGACTAAAGTGCAAATAAACATCATACGAAGGAAACAAGGCATGTTGGATGTGCTCAAAGGTTTTCATAAAATTATGGGACACAATGAACATCTTGATTCATGTTAAAAAGTGTTTATGATGAAATAACTCGTTGTTCTTTTGAGATCAGCTGTTGTAATTTCTTTCTGAGCAATATTGGGAAACTAACTCTCCATCAATTTCTCACTCTATATTCCATTCAAACTGTATCAGAAATGTTCTGCCAGGCCAGTTCATAAATCATGAATTTGTATGTAATCGTGATAGAATTTTGGGTAATCACATATGTTTTCCTTTAGATCTAGAGATATTTAAGTCTAATATATTTGCCCATCTTCTTTCTGGATATGTATTTACCACTTATTCTAATTACAGAAAGTGAAGTGTATCTGCAGTTGTCCCCAGTTCTTGAGCATGGAAATGATAATTCCTATTTCAATCCCTAAGGAAGGAAAAATTCAATATGATGCCAATTGTCAATTTCATTTATTAATTTTTCATATGCTCAGTTATTATTTTCAAAAGTAGTTTGACTTGAATTTGAAGTAAAATAGCCTTACTTGACAAACAGAAAGAGTCAGTGCTCTGGTAAATTTGAAAATGTCCTTTCATCTGTGGCTTATTGATGGAGACCACCATGAAGCAGACCTGAGCAGGACTTAAATTAACCAATTGGCTTTTCATGTTCACTTGTGAATCTCTCTATGCTTAGGCCCCTTGTCTGGAAATGGTGAACTCATAGTGAGTAAACCTCTGTGAGTCACTAATCTCTATTAAAATGTGTACTAGCAATGAAGCCAGAAAGCCTACAAGGATAAGAAAAAATCACAGCCAAGGACACCTGGATTGATCTCAACTAAATAAAGTATATCCTCAGACATCTCACTCAGGGGGGATTAATTCAATACCATACTTGGACAAGTCCTTGGGTGATTCTGTGCTTGTTGAGTACCCCCCTTTCTTCTGATAACAAGATAAATACTAGCCAGCCCGAGAAGGTCTTGGTCTTAGCCCTAAAAGAATCTTGAATTCTGTGAGAGGGTCCTGATCTTCCTGGAACCCTGAAATCATTCCATTTGCCTCTTTTTTTCATCCTTTGCCATACACTCATTCTGGAGATTGTGGACCTGATCAGCCTGCAGTAACTAAAGGATATTATTAACCTGATAACTAATTGCCACATTATAAACTCCCAAAGCTCAGTATTCTAATCTATCCCTCTCTCAGCAGTATATGGTCTATGCAATAACTTCATTACTGAATAAATTAAAACTCATTTAAAAATTCTCAGGCAGCAAAAAAGTAGACTCATAAACCTCTGCCAAATCATTGCCTGATTCAGTGTTAGGGAAGGAAATGACTGTGCAGTTTACAGGACACCATGGACTGCTGTGCACTGCTAGTGGCCCAACTGTACCACAGAGACTTAGAAACTATTTCACTCAATTAAGTTCATTTCAAAATCTCTAACCCACTTTTTCTTATCCACAAGTGATTATTTAGAGGTGTTTTAACCACACAGTGTTTTTGAAGGTGTATCCCTTTTCATTGAGATAATAATGTTGGCAATCTCATCAAGAAACATTTTAGTTATGCCAGGTGCACTAACCCTTTGTCATCAAGTAAGGATCCACCTTTGCTGCAATTACTTTTTATGAGATTTGGAGAAAGATGGAATTTTAATATTAAACATAAATTATATCTGAGCATTTTCTGTAATCATTTTTTCATTTTTATTTAGTTTCAATGGTTGGCCCTCTTTAAATAGGAACCACCTCGGGAGCAGAATCACACCTATATCTTGACAAAGGTCATCTGAAGCCTTATTTTATAAACCCCAACTGCATTTACAGCCTCTAGTACTTTCCCTTCCCTAAAAAACAATCAGAATGAATTTAGGTACTTTTTTCCCCAAGGTGACCTTTTACATTTTTGTGTATTACTCACGTAGTCTTGGGTGAATTCTTAAATTAGTTAGAAGCAGGAGTTACATTCATTTATATAATTGATCATTTGGATATTGGTACTAACAGTGAAGATCTGCAGAATAGGATGACTTACTCTTAAGCTAACTAGTTATCTTGCTACAATTTCACAAATATCAGAAGACATAGCGCTTTTCATACACGGATGTCAGAGACAGACGTAGATATCAGAGACAATGGGCCTTACTTCTTGCAGTAAATGACTACCCCTTTGTTATCTTCAGTTTCCCCTGGACTCAGTCCTACACTCACATATGAGACAAATGGATGCTGCATAAGAGGGTTTTGCATCATAGCTCAGTAAATGTCACTCAAATGTTTTATAAAGCAAACTTGTGCAACTCTCTGCCTGGAGTATTATTTCTGTAATACTGGCCATTAAACATACCTGCACGCTTCTCAGGAAGGGCCATCTACCTTTAACTTTCAAAGTTATCTCTTATGCACAAGACCTTAGAAAATAGTCTGCAACAAATTGTAGCAGTGTCTTTACTTGGAAAGCATTCAGAAACAAGAAAAATCAGTGGAGAATTATCTGCCAATAATATTTAGTATAGGAGTTTTAAGTTATATATATATAAAATGGTACCTATTAGGCAGAGGGTTTAGGTGTGTCAGTCACTCACTTTGCCTCCTGGCTTCTGACTCAGGAGAACAGGAGAAAGCCTGTCCTGAATCTGTATAACAATTTTGGTAGTATGGCCATTGTCACAATGTTGGTTCTTCCTAACTATGAGCAGGGAATGTTTTTCCATTTATTGAAATCCTCATCAATCTCTTTTTTCAGAGTACTGTTGTTTTCACTGAATAAATATTTTACATCCCTTGTTAGATTTATTCCTAAATATTTCAATTTCTTGGATGCTTTTGTGAAAGGTATGATTTCCTTAATTTCTCTCTCAGTCTGATTGTTGTTTTTGTATAGGAATGCTATTGATTTTTGGGTGTTGACTTTGTATCCAGGGACTCTGCTGAATTAATCTTCTTGAAGGAGTCTTCTTATAGAGTTTTGGGGGTCTTCCATGTAAAGTATCATGTCATCTGCAATAGTGATAGTTTTACTTCTTCCTTTCCTATCCTTATTCCTTTTATTTCTCTCTCTTGTCTAATTGCTCTGGCTAATGCTTCCAGAACTATGTTGAATAACAATCCTAAACATTTATGCACCAAATACTGGAGCACCAAAACTGTATAAGTGAAATCTTAACAGACATGAAAAACCAGATAGTTAATAACACTATTGTAATATGGGACCTAAACACCTCTTTGACACAAAGAGACAGGTCAACTGGACAAAAAGTCAGCAAAGAAATAACAGACCTGAACCAAAGGTGCAAACAAATGGACTTATTAGATGTATACAGAGTATTCCACCCCACAACATCAGCATACACATTTTTCTCAGCTGCACACGGGACTTGTTCTAAAATAGACCACATTCTAGCCCATAGACACACCTACTTAAATACAAAAGAATTGAAATTACCCATGCATATTATCTGACCACAGAGCAATGAAATTGAAAATTAATGAGAAAGGGAACTCCAAAAACCCCATAAATACTTGGAAATTAGACAACAACTTCCTGAATAACCAATGGATCACACAAGAAATTAAAGAAGAAATGAAAAGATACCTACAAACAAACAAAAATGCAAATACAACCTACTGGAATCTGTGGGATGCAATGAAAGCAGTCCTCAAGGGGGAAATTTATAGTGATGAAGTTACATATAAAGAAAACAGAAAGAGAGCAAATAAATATCCTAGTGATACACCTCAAACTTTTAGAAAAAGAAGAACAAGCCAAATTAAAAGCCACACAAGGGAGGAGATTATAAAACTCAGGGCAGAAATTAATGCAATTGAGATGAAGAAAACACTACAAAAAATAAGTGAATCAAAGAGTTGATTCTTCAAAAGAATAAATAAAATTGATAAACAATTCATAAAAAAGAAAGGGTATAGGAGTTTTAAAGATTGAGTTCTAGGGCCAGGGGTATAGCTCAGCAGAACAAGTGCCTGCCTGGAAAGGACAAGGCCCTGAGTTTGATTCCTGGTACCAAAAAACAAATCTGAGTTCCAAAAATCAATAAAAAGAACCTACTAGTTTGAATAACAATTTCATATATATATATATATATACACACACACACACACACACACACACACACATATATGACTATAGTGCTCATATTCATATATATTAATATATTATATATAATATATATGCTTATATATACTATGTATATATGGTGCTCAAGATTAATGAAGAAAGAAAAGATCTCACAAGTGTCTTAAATTATAGTTTCATTCTCTTGAATGTTATAAAATGTCATGTGCCTAGAAATACTGAGTACCTTTTGTAAACACCCCTATAACGTATAAATATTTAAAATCTATGAAAAGTTGCATTGCTTTTATACTTTTCGACCCATGAAATACTGTAGATGAAATAACCTTCTACACTGTTGTCCCTTAGTGTAAAAGGAAAAGCAATTTTGGAAGCAGCAGCTGGCCTTATCAACGTTGGTGACATTTTGCATCAAAATGAAGAGCCCTTCTAAAACGGGAAAACTGGAGAGAGAGAGGCAGCAAGATTTAAAAATATGCCCTTGCTATGAAAACCAAAGTAATGTAGTGTAGAACGTGCTGCTCTTCATAATTTTGTCTGTGACTAACATATCAGATTTTCAAGGACTATTTAGCAGATGATTAAAATTCTTTTAGATGTAGAATTTTGAAGCCCTCACTTTGCCTTTACAACACTGAGTGGGGCGTTGGGGAGAGGCGAAAGGAGGAAGTAACAAAGAACTGGGCATTAGCACGTTTGTTTTGCAGCCTCTGACTTCTATTTGAAATTCTGTAAAAATTTAGTAAACATCAAGGTCATCATCTCTGCTACGCACACATACAATTCACCCAATTCTTCTTTACTACCTATACATGCCCATACACCAAAATAACATCTCTCTGGGGAAATAAAACTAATAAAATAATTGGGCTAATTATGGACTCAGAATAATGGCCATTCCTAACATGCATTTCATGAACAAAGGTGAGAAGTAAAAAGAAAATAACTTGTCCAGGCTTCAGAGAATTGTAATTGAGAGCTGAAAAGGGGCTTAGCAAGAAAGGAGTTTGTAGACCTGTATTTATAGCATTCTTACCAGGTGAAGTCAGAAAGCTCACATGTTGTGAAGAGACCTGTGTCATTTTTGGGAGGTTTGGATATGAAATATATCTGTTTTATCATTAATAAAACATGTCATGTTACAATAACCATCCTTGTTTTGGCTTCCCTGGTATGAACATGAACACTTAAAATAAAATTTTTTTTAAATCTCACAGACCTTTCCCATATTTTAACCAGTCTCTAGGCTGACTCCTTTTCAGATTGCTGAGTACTCAGAGTTTCTTCTTTTGGATGCTGTTCATTGGCAGCATTCTTCAAAAGGACAGAAAAATACAGGAATTCTGAGGGGTGAGCTAATTAATTCATACCTTAATGGCACCACTATCACTCGGTATGAACATTCTGCTGAGTGTGCACATATTAGTATTTTAAACTGAGAGCAGGTTATGCTCCACAATTATATGTTGAGCTCGATCCTCTGTTAAGTTTCTAAGCAAATAACCTTTTATATTTGTACCTTGAAACCACACATTTTCACATTATATGGCCTTGTACATATTTCTGAATTCTGAACCTATGATCCATAGCTCCTGTTTGTCACTGTATGGATGATACCTTACTAGAGAACATGCCAGGTGGTCATCAAATGAAAACCGACCTATTTAATTCTACAAAATATTTTATAAAAATGTAGAAAATAATCAAGTGCTCTGTATAGCACCATTCAGCAGCCACTTGAGCAGCCCTCACCTTCAACCTTCCCAGCCCACTTCAACTCACAGTTAGAATAGGGTCAAATGGTCAAATGTGCATGGCTGAAGTTTTGAATAGAAAAGATACTTCCCCTAAAGGTAATAAACCTATTTCCTAGGCAATTAATTTCTTACTCCATACAGGTTTCCCTAACATCATAGCACAGATTGAGTGGCTCAGAAACAAAAAATTTATTAACAGAATTTTGAAGACTGGGAAGTCTCACATGAAGGGGCCAGCGCATGTGGGATCTGAAGGGGACTGGCCCCTCTTGTCTTGGGTCCGTGACCTTCCCACTGAGGAAGGAGTGAAGGCTCCCTTCCAAGGGGAGGAAAGAGAAGGGTAATGGGATAGACATATATCAAACCATACCATACACATTGAACAATATTTTGTAAAATCAACTGGTACTCATATTGAAAGGGAAATATATATTAGACTATGTCCCTTTAGTCAATAACAAGGTAGTAAAGTTGTACAGTTACTTAACATTTTGTAAATTATAGTTTTAAGACAAAGCAAAAGTTTAACAGTAATTTCTTTTACAAAATTATTTACTGTAATATATTGATGAACTAACTCTATAGGAAATGGCTATTGCTAAGAACGCTGGCTTATTTCATTATTGAGCCAAAAGCTGTTCATATTTCATTTTTATTGTAAAAAAAAAAAGGTACTAGCTTATTATAAAGGCTCCATCATTGGGGGGAAAATCACCTCCCAATGCGTCCCCTTGAATACAATCACCTTGGTGTGGTATTAAAGCATGATTTAAGCATATGAATTTGGAGAGGATGTACCTACATTTAGTCCACTGAGGAAGAAATACTTATATAGCATGAAAAAAAGATCTATACATGAATTAGTTTATAAAGAGATCTGCTATAAGGAGATAATAGAGAGTTAATTTGAGGTAGTGAATTCAGGACAATTCATTTTAAGTTTGAGTAAAATGTCATATCTTAAGTTTTTACAGGCAATTGCGTTTATTGGTAATATACTGGAAACATGATACCTGAATGTATATATTAAAACTTCAATGTAGAAATGACAGCTGGCCAGGAGTATGATGAAATCAGGTGGTTGGTATTTGTAGAGAAAATATAAGAGTAAGTCGTTTACTTTGAAAAGAACCCTGAGATGCAACGCATTGGTGCTGACTATGGATACCTAATGATACAGCTGTAGTTAGATAGACACGTACTGGTTGATGCCTTTCTGATGCCATCCGAAATAATATCACAAAAGGCCTTTCTTGGAGTCTATGGTTTATATTGTAGGCAAAGTCTTCTCTGGTTCTGTATTGGGTCAATCCTTAGCATTCACCCAAAACATACTAAAATCAATCTAGGTTAGACGTGTTCTATTGTGTTGTATTTTTTTAATGGTGGGCATTGAAACCCAGGTCCTTATCAATGCTAGGCATTCACCCTACCACTGAGCAACACCATGAGCTCTTAGATTTCTTTTTACACAGTATTGTTTTACATTATTTTCTGTTTACAAAAACAAAAATTTTTCTCTTGAATAAACAATGATGTAAGATATGAAACTAAATCCTAAAAGAACAATTTACTGATGTAAAATGCAAAGAGAAGAAAAGAAGTTTCTTTTAAACTTCAAGAATAATTTAGTTCTGTTTAAAAATCTTGTTCTAGAGTAGTAAAAGTCCAAGGAGCCAGATAAAATTGCTAATTAAATTATCACAGCACTGTGGGACTTGGGATAATTACCAGACATTTTCTGTCACATCTGATGAATGACTCTTAATCTTAAGACTATCAGAGGAAAATTAACATTCTTAGGCACTTGCTGCAGGTTCTCCTCATCTTTCTTTTGATTAGTTATTTTTAAAGGACTCTATTTGACTACTTGCAGAATACTCAGTTTCCTTTGCAGTGAAGTGGATTCTAGTATCTACCTACTGTTTATTTTTTTCTTTGTAAAAAACTCCATGGAACTCTGGAACTGAGGAGGAGCAAAACCTTCTCAACTGTTTAATGCACAATTTTTGGCTACTTAGGTGCTGTAGTTGAAGTTTCTTCAGAACAAGTAGGGGTGAATATTGATCAATTTAAGTTAATGAAGAATTTGAAAATTTTCAAGAAAATGAATTATTTTACTGTATTGACCACCTAAAACAGTAATTTCAGTATCTTAAGGATATAAGTAAAGAACTCAGATAATCTAAAAGGGTATCTACTTACAACTGTCTTGCAACAAGATAAATTTAATGCCAGCCTATAAAAAAGGACCCTATTATATCTCCATATTAGTAAAGCATGGTGACCTAAACCATATTTAAGAAGGTTCTCTTCTACTGTATTTGTATAGCAATTTTAAATTAAAATGAAATTTTTGTTAGTATCTTGAAAAAATCATTTCTTCAGATTTCTTCCTGGAAATATTACCGTCTAGATTCATAACTGAGGACCATTGAGGCCAAATTCAGTCTCTAAATTTTCCACACTTTTTCTACCATCACTTGTATTTTTTACTGCTCTGAAATTAAACTATCCTAGTGCCAGTCTACTGACTCTGATAATTTCATGACCTTCTCAAATGGAAGCATTTTGAGAAATCTTAAAATAATCATGAAGGGCTATCTCTAGTCTGACTTTTTAACTCAGAAATAGATTCTCTACCCAATGTATAGTTTAGATTCTAAACTGCAACTATTGTTACCATTATAACAGGTCCTAAATCATTAGTCATAATACTCTAGTGAGGCTGAATTATGCTTTTGACTCTATGAAAGCCATATTTCAAGTCAAAGGCATGAATAATCATGTGTAATAAGTCTGTGTCCAAATTAGCTCCAAACCAACCAATCCCTGATATCTCTAGGCAAGCTGGCAGTCTCCACAGCATATCTCCTCTCCCTCTCTCCCTCTCTCCCTCTCTCCCTCTCTCCCTCTCTCTCTCTCTCTCCCTCTCTCTCTCTCTCTCTCTGTCTTTCTCATGACACCTCAAAGACTTATGGCGCAGCATGCATATGAGTGATGCATTCTCTGTACTGTATTACATTTACCCACTAAAGAAAGTTAAGAAAATGCCTCAATAGCCCCACAAATGACTGAAATTTCGATAGGAAAACCTCAAACACCAATAGCTGCCTAATTTTAAAGACCCAGCGATTTGGAAAATGGCATTTGCTATCTATTGATTTTTCTCATGAGTCATGTAGTCCATTTCTCTAGTTGACAGTGTCACTCTGGACAGTGAAACCTCCTCTGCTTGCAGCAGTCGAGATATCTGAAGGCGTCTTTCGTTCCTCCCAGTCCATCAGCTGGGTTCTGGGCCTCGCCTTCAACACTTACCGTTCCACCTCCAGGACCATCTTCTTACTCCCAGCCACTCAGTCGCTTGTCTCAGACACTATAGCATCCTTCTCACTATGGTTCTTCTGTTCTCATTGAGCTACTGCCCAATCTATACCCGGCAGGAAGGATGATATTGTTCAGATTCATAGCAGACCAAACATTGCTAAACGAAACTGTGGAATTAAACCCAGACGCCACTTCATGTCTAACATTTCTTTGCATGGCCATTTCCTGCCTGTCTCTCAGACGCTTCTTGCACCTTCTTCTGCTTGCTGAGCTCCAGGTACTTGCTCAACTTTCTCTCTCAAAGGAGCAAGTCTTTCCCTGATGCCTCTACTCATTATTAATATTATACAATCATGTTTACTTCCGTTCTAGAGACCAGCAGATGCTGAACAAACTTTTAAAATTATACTAGTATTGATTTTTTTTCTCCTTATACCTAATATATGAAGCAAGTTTCTAAATTCAATGTCTTTTTTTATTATTTTGCCCATGCATCTGAACTAACACTTAATCAGGTGTACAATGATGTTCATTGCACAGTGATCCGTGCAATTGTTCACCAAACAATATACAAACTCCAACTCTTCATGTGACATATTTATGATGCAAAGCATGTTTTACATGAACTGCAGTTACACAATTTCTCATATTACATAATCCCAGCACACGTAAAGGAAGATGATATAATGTAAACAACATGGATTTCAATATTAGGAAAAAGAATAGATTTAAATTTTCACTCCAATACTTACAATTTTCAGCATCTAAGATGACCTTTGTTGATTTTAAAGATCAAAATGGTATTGAATAGTGACTGGAAGAAATGGTATAGAACAGGCTTCATGAATGCAATGATGTTTGTAATGCTTTATTTCTTGATCTGGGTAGTGGTTAAATATATTAGTTCATTGGTAATTTGTTGGGTTGTACATTTATGATAAAGGTGATTCATATTCTCTCTCAAACTGAATCATATATTAAAAAAACTCATTTCTAGGTCCAAGAGTCTGAGAAATATTACATGCTTAAAAGTTATTGTCAACACTCTGGTTTCTCTTCAAATCGTATAAATCTTTCGCCTTTTACTAAAAGTTATTGTCAAATTGTTTTAGAAAAATATTATCAATTTTCACTCCTGTTATGTGTTTACTTATTCATTAACTAAATGTTTATTGTGTATTTTTTGTCTAGAGTAGTAATAGGCCCTTAAAAACTCAGAAAGATCACATTAAAATATACCTTTCTCATATAGTAGCCAAATTTATAGCATATCTTACTTAAATGACTTATTTTTTTCCTTGGTGGTACTGGGAATTGAACGCAAGCCTTCACAGGTGATAAGCAAACACTTAAGCACTGAGGGACATTTCCAGGTCTAAAATTGCATGTAGATTTTTAATATTTTTGTTTTCCACCAGTTTGCTTGCTTGTTAATTATACATTCAGATTGTGTATTCATGTTTGCATATTTCTAAATGATTCATTTTTATATTCAGCATGATCCTTAATTTTTTATTGATAGGGATTCAAAGTGAGATTATGAATCCATAAATTGGCCATTAAATTTTTCCCTTTTCATTGGTTCTCTTACGCTTTATGCAACAAAAGAATAGAAAAGAATATAGTTCAATATTTGCTATAAACCTGACTGTACACATATATTCATTTTCAAATTTCTTCTTTTTTGGTGTGTGTGATACTGGGGATTGAACTCAGGACCCTGTGCTTGCCAGGCAGGCTTAATCCACTGAGCTAGATCCCCAAGCCACTCAATTTTTTTCTTTATATATTTATTGCTCTTGAAATCTTCCAGATTTAACCTGTATGCTGTTTGCAGTTTAAAACTAAATAAAATGTAAAGCAGTTAATATAGAGCTAGATACAAAGAACATGTTTTTCCTACATAACACTCTACCTTGCTGTCCTTTGCTATGTCCTTCTTTCCTTGCTAAATCTTATTGTTCAGTAAAGATTCTAGGACACTTACAGGTTCTTTTGAGTTTTTCAATTGCACATGTGTCTCCATCTTAGAAGACAACTGTAGAAGCCTAAAATAACAACGATGCCCCAAAATTTCAGTACCTGAGTAGCAGTAGGAGCAGCACTGCCTACCTTCTTTGAAGCTGTAGATGAAGATGTTCGAACTGCAGGTTGATAATGGCAATGGCAACAGTGTTAGAAAATGTTTATTGACCATAAAATACAGATCAACCACTCTGCTAGGCACTTTTTGTAGACTATTTCATTTAATGTTCCCAGAATATGTACACTATAGTTTTTAATGTTATACTCATTTAACACAAAAGGAAACAAAGCTTTATAAAGATTGTATAAGTTTTTGAAGTACACCCATCTATTGAAAAGGCATAGAATATTATTCAGCTATAAAGAAAGACAATTTTGGGAACTTTGTAGGCAAGTGGACAAAACTGGAGTCCATACTCATAAGTGAAATAAATCAGCGATACATGTGCAGGCAACGTATTATATCACTGGTGTAAGAACCCGAGGGTGGGAATATAAACTAAAAGTCATGAAGGAAATCTGTTCAAAAACAGAGAACGG
>PVLD010001828.1:0-186367 GCA_004027595.1 Dinomys branickii
TAAAATAAAAAAAAAAAAAAAAAGATCACTGTTAGGTCCCTCACATTGTACCCCACCCGACTTGAAGAGAAAAAGTCCAATGGACAACCAGTCTGTTCAAACAGAAAGTCCCTCACTGAGCTCAAGAGACTAAAGTAAATCTGTTTATCAGGATGGCTCCCAGGCCTAGATCTCAGACTCACAGGAAACCTCCTGAGTCTACAGAATGCCACACTGTAAATCAACAGCATGTCAATGTCCTCCTGCACTTCCCTCCTCCAGAGGCACCAGACCCACCAAGCACTTCTGAGAAACTTATAGCTTCCACCTTCCTCAGTGGAATGTCCCCTCCCATACCTAAAATAGTCTGTAAAGTAGGCCTCCTTCCTTTGTTCAGGGCCAATGACTTTTAGCCCTTGGCCCAGGCTGCACCCAGCCTGAAATAAAGATATGGCTGTTTGCTTCAATCCTGCCTGTCCTGGTGGTCTCGGTTGCTGCTCAGGGTCTAGGCTGGCAATTATGAGGGCTGGGGATACAGCTCAGTGGTGCAGCACCTGTCTGGAAAATGCGATGTGCTGAGTTTGATTCCTGGTACCAAATAAAAGGTTATGAGTCTGACTGCTTAGGTAATGATTAAATAAGGATCAGATGGGGAATCAAGGGCACATGGGACTGGCACAACAGGGACTTTTCCTGGGAGGGAGGTTTTGATCCCTCACCCAAGGTAAGTGATGCCTATTTAGAATATCAATCACTGCTGTTCATCCCTAGGGGAGGTATGTGAGTGCAGTCATTTGATCTATCCTGAGACCTGACCTTCAAGCAATGTGCAGTTGTCTTTTGCTCTGACTTCTTCTGAGGCCCTACCCTGACTGCCTAGAATATTTCTAAATAACTTAAGTTGTGTAATAACATGGCTTATACTAAGGGAACTAGACCTTGGACTTAATAGACAAAAACTTTACATCAGCTATTATAAATATGTTTGAAGAATTAAAGGAAACAATTCTTAAAGAACTAAACAAAAATATGAAAACAGTTCTTCACCAAATAGACAATATCAAGAGAAAGAGAGAGAAATTGCAGAAAAGAAATAAATAGAAACCTGAAATTAAAAATATGGTAACAAATACAAATTTTGCTAGAGAAACTCAGAAAATTTGGCCTAAAGAAAGAAGGAATCAGCAAATTTAAGAATGGACCAATAGGCCAGGCATGGTGGAGCGTACTATAATTCCAGCACTTGAGAGGTTGAGGCAGGAGGGTCATTGTGAGTTTGAGACCAGCCTGGGCTACAAAGTGAGGTCAAGGCCAGCCTCAACTGCATAGTGAGACCGTGTCTCAAAAAGACAAAAGAAAAATAAAAGAATGGGTCAATAGAGATTTTTCAATCTGTAAAACCAAGGGGAGGATTTGCTACATATAAGCAAGGCTCAGTAAGATTAACATCTTATTTTTATTAAAAACAACAGGCCAGAAGTCAGTGAGCTAATATTTTCCAACTGTTGAAAGAAAAAAGAAGCAATTAAGAATTACGTATTTAAAAAACTGTCCTTCAGAAATGAAGGCAAAATAAAGACATTGCAACATAAGCAAAGATTAAAAGAATTTGTCACTAATACATGCACCCAACAAGAAATTCTAGTGTCTTCACCCTCCATGCGCCTGGTGCAGACAGGAGATTCTGACTTAGAAGGCCCACGAACTGCTCACAACAGGGTTCATGTTTGGGCTCTCGCTGTGTGTGCCCTGCACCACCTGTGGTACTAGAGCAGGCAGTCCATGAAATGCTGGCACTGCAGTTCAAGTCTGGGCTTTGTGTGACCTCCTCCTGGAGGTCACAGAAACAAGTGGTCTGTGATCACTGCCAGTGCAGCGCACATCTGGCTCCTGTGTGTGCCCTCAGCTGCCTGGAGACACAGAATCAGGTGGTCTGTGATCCACTGACATCACAGTTTGCAGCTGAATGCTGAGAGAATCAGGTATTCCCCATTTACTTCCTGGGGCAGAGCAGGTGACCCTCAACCTCACTGCCATTATAGTCTGTGTCTCTGCCCTCTCTGCATTCAGTGCAGACAGGAGATTGACTCAGAAGGCCCACAGACTGCTAAAACCAGGGTTGACATTTGGACCCTTCTTGCGTGTGACCTGTGCTACCCGAGGTACTAGAACAGGCAGTCCACAAACTGGTGGCACTGCGGTTCACCTTTGGGCTTTACACTAAATAACATGACAATGATAAGCCAACATATGCCAGTTATAACCATTAATGTAAATGGCCCCAGTTCACCAGTCAAAAGAAATAGACTGGTAGAGTGCATTAAGAAACAAAATCTCACAATATGCTGTATACAGGAAACATATTTTACTCAAAAGGAAATCCACAGACTAAAAGTCAAAGGATGGAAAACAATTCTCCATGCAACAGGAACCCAGAAAAAAGCAGGTTGGCTATTATGTTCTCAGACAACATAAACTTCAAACCAAAAACAATCAAAAGAGATTAAAAAAGGTCACTACATAATTGTTAGAGAAAAACTGTAAGAGGAAGAGATAAAAATCATAAACATATATGCACCAAATATCAGAGCACCCAACTATATGAGACAACTCTTAACAGGCATGAAAAACCAAATAATTAATAACACTATTGTAATAGGGGACCTAAATACCCCTTTGACACAAAGAGATAGGTCAACTAGACAAAAAGTCAGCCAAGAAATAATAGTCCTGAAACAAATCTGCAAACAAATGGACTTAGCAGATGTATACAGGGTTCCACCCTATAACATCAGAATACACATTTTTCTCAGCTGCACATGGAACTTTCTCTAAAATAGGCCACATTCTAGCCCATAGAGCATAGCTACCTGAATGTGAAAGAACTGATATTATCCCATGTATATTATCTGACCACAGTGTAATGAAATTGGAAATTAATGACAAAAGGAACTCCAAAAACTCCACAAACGCTTGGAAATTAAATAACAACATCCTGAACAACCAGTGGGTCACAGAAGAAAGTAAAGAATAAATTAAAAAATACCTACAAATAAATGAAAATGTAGTTACAATTTACCAGAATCTGTGGGATGCAATGAAAGCAGTTCTGAGAGGGAAATTTATAGCAGTGAACTCACACATAAGGAAAACAGAAAGAGAACAAATAAATAGCCTAATGCTGTACCTCAGACTCTTAGAAAGAGAAGAAAATGTTAAGCCCAAAGAAGGGAGGAGATTATAAAGATTAGGGCAGAAATTAATGCAATTGAGATGAAGAAAACACGACAAGAAATAAATGAATCAAAGAGTTGGTTCTTCGAAAAAATAAATAAAATTGATAAACTTCCTATGCAACCTTATAAAAAAAGAAAGGAAAAAAATCTAATTCATGCAATAAGGAATGAAAAGGACGAAATCACTACAGACCTACAGAAATTCAAAGATCATTAAAACCTACTTTGAAAATCTTTACTCCCATAGGATAGAAAACTCAGAAGAAAGGGACAGATTCCTATATATGTATGAATTACTAAGGTTGAATCAAGAAGATATAAAAATCCTGAACAACCCAATATCAATTAATGAGATTGAAAATGTGATTAAACACTTACTGACAAAGGAAAGCCCAGGCCCTGATGCATTCACAGCAGAATTTTACAAGAAATTCAGAGATTTAATACCAGCACTCCTCAAACTCTTCAGCGAAATTGAAAATGAAGCAATTCTCCCTAGCTCATTTCTGGATGTAGGTATTATAGTGATATCAAAACCAGAGAAAGACCCAACCAAGGAGGAGAACTACAGACCAAGCTCCCCAGTGAACACAGATGCAAAGATACTCAATAAAATATTAGCAAATAGAATGCAGCAAATAATCAAGAAAATCATACACTATGACCAAGTTGCTTCATTCCAGGAATGCAGAGATGGTTCAATTATTTTGCAAATCAATAAATGTTACATAGCGTACCAATAGAGTCAAAGACAAAAACCACATGATCATCTCAATAGATGCAGAAAAATCTTTCAACAAATTCCAACATGCACTCATGATAAAAACCCTACAGAAAATAGGAATAGCTGATCTTTACCTCAATCTGGTCAAAGCCATCTATGATGAACCAACAGTCAACATCATACTAAATGAACAAAACTGAAAGATTTTACTTTAAAATCAGGAACAAGGCAAGGATACCCACTGTCACCACTCCTATTCAACATAGTTCTGGAAGTATTAGAGCAATTATACAAGAAAGAGGAATAAAAGGATTAAGGATAGGAAAGGAAGAAGTCAAACTATCACTGCTTGCAAATGACATGATACTTTACATGGAAGACCCCCAAAACTCCGCAAGAACACTCCTTGAATTAATCGACAAATTCAGCAGTGTAGCTGGATACAAAGTCAACATTCAAAAATCAATAACATTCCTATACAAAAACAATAAACAGATTGAGAGAGAAATTAAGGAAACTGTACCTTTCATGATATCATCCAAGAAACTGAAATATTTAGAAATCAATATAACAAAAGAAGTAAAAGATCTACTCAGTTAAAACTACAGTACTCTGAAAAAAGAGATTGAAGAAGATTTTAGTAAATGGAAAAATATTCCTTGCTCATGGACAGGTAGAACCAACATTGTGAAAATGGCCATACTACCAAAATTGTTGTACATATTCAATGCAATTCTCATCAAAATACCATTAGCATACCTCACAGATCTAGAGAAAACATTCCTTATACTCATCTGGAACCAGAAGAGACCCAGAATAGCAGAAGCAATCCTGGGCAACAAAGACAAGTTAGGTGGAATCACAATCCCTGACCTGAAATTATACTACAAAGCTACTGTAATAAAATCAACCTGGTACTGGCTAAAAAACAGACCAGAGGATCAATGGAACAGACTGGAAGATTCAGCCACGACAACAAACACACTCAGCCACCTAATCTTTGACAAATGGGCCAAACAAACTCACTGGAAGAAAGATAGCTTCTTTACTAAATATTGCTGGAAAAATTGCCTTGCCACTTGCCGAAGACTGAAAATAGACCCAAGTCTATCACTATGCACCAAACTCAAGTCAAAATAGATCACTGATCTCAATATTAAAACAAAAACACTAAATCTATTGGAAAAGAAAGTAGGTAAAAACCTCAAAGACATAGGGGTAGGCAGAGGGTTCATGAACAGAAACCAAACTGCATGGCAAAATACCTCAAAGAATCAAAAACCGGGATCTCATCCTACTGATAAGTTTTTGCACATCTAAAGAAATCACTAGCAAAGTAAAAAGAAAACCCACAAATGGGGAAAAATTTCAGCTGACTGTCCCTCAGACAAAGGTCTTCTATCTATAAAGAATTAAAAAACATCAGCCCCCCTGAATTCAAAGACCTAATCTAAAAATGGGCATCTGAGACGAATACACATTTCTCAGATAAAGAAATAGAAATGGCAAATAAATACATGAGAAAATGTTCAACATCATTAGTCATTTGAGAAACACAAATTAAAACAGCATTGAGATTCCATCTCATCCCAGTAAGAATGGCCATCATTAAGAAATCAACTAGTCACAAATGCTGGTGAGGCTGTGGAGAAATAGGAACTCTTCTCCACTGCTGGTGGGAATGCAGACTGGTGCAACAACTGTCGAAATCGATTTGGAGATTCCTCAGCAAACTAGGTCTAGAGGTCCCATTCAACCCAGCTATTCCCATTGTGAGTATTTTCTGAAAACATCATATCACAGCGATATATGTGCACCCATGTTTATACCAGCTTAATTTGTAATTGCTAAGCTGTGGAAGGAGCCCAAATGTCCATCTACTGAGGAATGAATAAAAAACTTGTGCTAGTTTTACATAACGGAATATTACTCAGCTATAAAGAAAGACAAACCCAAGGCTTTTATAGGTAAATGGTCACAACTAGAGATCATACTCGTAAGTGAAATAAATCAGACCTGAATGTGTAAGCAGTGTTTTGTTTCACTAGTGTAAGAACCCTGATAGAATGAATAACAGTTAGGAGATGTGATAGACATTGTGAAATGAGAGGAAACTTCTCAAAAGCAAAGAGCTACTGGGATGAAGGAAAAGAGAAAAGAAAGAAGGGGAAATTATGTCCATATGTATATACAGGATAGCTAACAGTTGTACTACTGACTTCTAACACTTTACTAAAAGGAACAGTTAATGATTAATTATCTGATCAATCTTGCATGTCTCTATTGTTTTCCTGAGAAACCACTTTGAAGATATCAATATGTAATACAATAATCATTGTTAATTTCCTACCACTTTGTCTGGTATTCAGTATTGCTTGTATTGTTCTTATGCTATTTGTAAGTGGATATCTGTTTGTTAATATGTTTTCTTTCTTTTATTTTAAAAATAAATTTAAAAAGAAAGAAATTCTAAATTCCTCCAGGCTGCAAAGTGTCAGGTCTCACCTGAGAAACACCTGGCCAATAGCCCAACTGCCTGCATGAGGGATATGGCAAAAGGATGAAATTTAAACAGAGACAAACTAAGTAATGAATGACAGCAGGGTTGGGGGGGTCAGTACCTCAGGATGGGCACAGACAAAGATACTCAGAGATGGCCACTATTTATTGGATGTATACAGCAACTGGAGGGATCACCTGATGATTTAGAGGATGGTGGTGAACTTATGCTAATGAGGGACTTTATGTTGATGAGGATGATGGGGAGAGACGGCAGGTTAAGAAGGAATATGTCCTTTTCTCAAGAGGAAACCCTATTTTTATTACTACTGGGTTTTCAAGGAACCAGAATATCTTCAGCTGATCCAATCTTGCCCCAGGGGCATCACAGCTTCATGGCAGCATTGAGCCCTCAACTGTGACCAGAGGCACACAGAGTTATCTTCCCACATACCATAGCCAGCCTGCATGGCAAGGCACTAGGCCTCTGACAAGCACTAATCACAATTTAATTATGAAATAATTTTTCTCCAAAAATTATATAGAATGGTCCTTGGCAACCTCAATAGACATGGTAACCTCTACAACCAACAGGAAACAGAACTAATGTCCATAAAGAAATTTAGGTCTGGATCTGCAGTCTCCCTCATGTTGAAAGACCCGGTTTTATATGAACACCTGTGCTGATCATCCTTGCAGCTTTGGTCTCAAACATTCCATCCAGATTCCTTAAGACTATGACCCCCAACCCCAAACCCTACACACACACATAGCCTCCTCTCCAGATACTCACTGATGTCACTCTGATTTTAGCCTGCTTGTACCTAGATAAAATTAAATCTAGTCTTTTTCACAGTCTTGGTCTCCAGGTGTTTCCTCACATACTGTTAATTAACACAAAGAAATGACACCAGATGGCAAAATCTTTAATCTCTATGAAGAAATAAAGATAAATACATAAATATAAAAAGTATAAAAATATTCTTATTCTTCTCTAAATAGACTTAAAAGACAACTATATAAAACAACATTCATAAAAATTTATTTAGGGATTTTAACACAAAAATTTAATTAGTATGGCAATAATAATGCAAAGTTTATTGCATTATTATTTAAGGCTCCTACTGGAGCAAAGTTTCTAAGTACTACTGAACTTGTTAGTATTAATTAGAACTCAGCTATTTTTAAATTAACTTAGACATTTTAATCCCCATACCAACTACTAAGAAAGTTAATTTTAAAGGGGGGAGATAAACACTAATAAAAGAAGTAAAATAGTACATAATAAAAAAAATTTGACAGAAAAGAAGGATGCAAAGAAGGAATAGAAGAACCTAAACATGAGTCACATATAAAACAACAAAAAGACATAAATACAATGATTAATAATTATATTAAATATAAATGGATTAAATCATGTAATCATAAGACAAGAATGGATGGATTGGATTAAAAAGCCAACCTTTAGCTAATTATTATACAATGTCAGGTCTAGGAGACAAGCACCACTGCAGCTCACAGTGGGTGGGCAGCTCATGTGGGCTGGAAAACTTCAATATCACAAAATCACTAAAATGCAAAGTTTAAGGAGAGGATATTTTACTGAACACTTTATGAGAAAGGGGAAAAAGGGAGGAAAGAGTGCCAACCTGGTATATAAGAGTAGGGGCTCCCTAAAGATAGAAGACTCTAGGGCCCTTTGCTTTGGGCTGTTTTTTAGGTGCCAGAGCCCTTCTACCTGGAATCTGTCATAATTTGATTGGTTTCCTGGGCTGTCATAGATAGATTCCAGGCCCCAAGATCCCTAACCTCCTACATCATTTAGGTGCACATTTTAAAGTGAGCCTGTCAGAATCTTGTCTTTACAACTTGTGGGTTTGTTAAAAAAGAACCTTACATACAAAGTCACATTAGCAATTAAGTAAGGGGGCTAGTGCAATAATACTATATATGTAATACTAAATAAGAGCTTTCTTTTAGGTGGCTGCCCCTTGTCTCCTTTGTATTTCATTAGTGGTGGGTGAGGGGTGGTTACCTTGGACTGAGCACCTGTCTTCCCCTGTGCTGACCTGTCCCTCTCCCCTCCTGTCTTGTTAATCTCTTTCTCCAGTGAAGCTTTAACTCTTTCTAATCATGATTAACCAGAAAACCCAATGAAACCTTTTCCTCCTTTTTTCTTTTAATGTCACATAGTTGAAGGGATACAATAAGTACATTTTTCTGATTGTCATTTTTTTTGCTTAGCAATATGCATATATGGTTTCTCCATGACATTTCATAGCTTGATGTTTCATTTTTTAATCCATGAAAAGTTCTGTCATACAGAACTACCAGTTTCTTTCTTTATTCACCTTTTGAAGAACATCTTACTTGCTTTCAAATTTGCCAATTATTATACTAATAAAGCTGCTCTAAATATCCTTATGCAGGTTTTTGTGTAGTCATAAATTTTCTATTCATTTTGGTAAATGGTACCTAGGAGCAAGATTGCTGGATCAGTAGTAACTCTCTTTAGTTTTGTAAGAAATTGGCAGAATGTCTTTGAAAGTTCTATGCAGTTTTGCATTCCCCTCAGCAGTGAATGAGGGTGCCATTCACTCCAAATTCTTACCCATATTTGGTGTCTCAGTGTTTTGGATTTTAGTACTTCTACTAGGTATGTAATGGTGTTGTACCAATTTGTTCCTCCCATGGGGCCTGACTTTGTCACAGTTCATGACCATGGCATGGTGCAAAGGGTAAAGGGTTATTCAGAGTCAATGTCCAATTCAAACTCCAAGAAGACCCAGAGGGGCTATCCTTAACTGAAATCCCTCAGCATGAGAAAGTCTCATAAAGACAGCGCAGAGCTGAAGCCTCTGTGGCTTTTTATTGATAGAACCAGGAAGCAAGAACAAAAGAAAAAAGGTTGTCAGAGAACGAACTCACGGAGGGCGCAGGGGAAGATCAGGATGGTCTGTTAAATGACCTTGGGATTAATCTCATGTTAAATCAGAGTACGGAGAGGACAAAGGTCAGAGTGTTCTTTATGTAAAGCAATGTATTTTGGTCCTACTTGTGGCCCTGTAAGCTATCTTTTAATCTCTAACCATGCATTCTGGGAGGTCTGAGGCATGTGCCTCCAAAAGTCCCAAATCCACGTAATACATACCTTTGGCCACTGGCCCCACAATCTACAAACTTGGGCGAAAATAAACCTTTACTCTTTGAACTTTGAAAGTCAGGTATTTTGTCTCAGCAGCAAGAACAGTAACTAAGTAACAACCCTTACCAGATATGTGTTTTCAAATATTTTTCCTTCCATTCTTTTGTGTATTGAACTAAACTAAATTTGGTCTGAGGATGCTTTTTTACTTTGAGTCATTATGTAAAGAATCACAACCTAAATTAGAATATAAACCAACTGAAAATTGACCTTAGCCGTATATTGTTATGACATTTAGTTGAGCCCGAACCAGTGAATGTGTTAACAGGTTCTTGGGTTCCGGTGACTCCTTCTAGAGACTTTTTCTAGATTTCTCTTGTCATGAGTAAAGAATTGGACAAAACAAGACAAAAGGGAGGGAGATTTTACATTTATTACTTTTTTTTGTGGTACTGGAGATTAAACTTGGGACCTTGCACTTGCCAGGCAGGCACTTATTCCACTGAGCTATATCCCCAACCCCATTTACATTTATTAAAGGTAGGGAAATAAATACGCTCTTCAGAGTGAGTGTAGGCCAATTAAAGTTAGCAAAAGAAGTACATTCTACAGGGTGAGAGCAGGCCACTGTGAAGGAGAGATCACAGTGGCCAAGAACTTAATGGCAGCCTCAGGATGATGTCAGGTCTGGGCAATCCTATCAAAAACCTGCCTGAGTTCTTGTGGGAAGAACTGAAGATTCTGACTGACTCCAGATGTAGGGCTTGGGCACTTGTCTCCTGGACCTTTGTGATTGACAGGCCACATCCGCTTGCCTGCTGGCTGGTCTGCACTAATCTCCTGCCTCAAAAGTAGCCAAACTTTACTCAATTACAAGCAGCTAATTTTAACGGACTATATAAATAGCCAAATACTAACCTATAACAAGTCAAGCTGTTTCTGTACCTCACTTCCCTCTGCTGGCCATAATACTGCCTGCCCACATTGTAGAAAACAACTCTCTTGAAACTTTTTTGCTTCTCGGGGTTGTCTAATTCATGAATCATTCTTTGCTCAAACTCTGTTACATTCAATTCATCTAAAGGTTTTCTTTTAAAAATTGTTTGTTTTTAAGCAAACAAGTTTCACAACAGGTGTACCTTAACTATGCATGGAAAATACCCAGAGAGATGAGTAAATTGTCTTTGAAGTCAGGCTTCGATAGCATCTTCAACAAGAGATAGCAAAATTTTAGAGTGACAAGCCCAAGAAAAAGGATTTTGAGGTCCTAGTGGTGGCAGATTGTAGGCTGGCAAATACATGGAAAATAACGGTAGTTAATAAAGCTTATAACATAGATTTCTCTGATGCTGATCTCCAGGCTAAGAAGGGCATAAAGTTGGATTCAGTGATCAACCTCTGTCCTTCCTCTTCTGGTAGAGGGGAGGAGCAATACCTTGGTAGATTTGTTTCTCGATTTGAAGCAGCTGGAGGAGACCAGACCTTTCCCTTTATGATTTTTCTCAGTTGCTTTTAGCTAAAAATTTTCCCGATGTCAAGGTGGCACAATATAGGTGACATATTCTTGTCTCTTACATTCACCTTTCTGAAATTTCATTTTTTAAAAATTTCACATTAGCAGCTCAGCTGGTAGATTGTCCTGTATCTTACTTATTGAACCAATCTCTTACTCCTGAGAAGAGGTCAATTCAGTTAAGGTGTGTACAATTTCAAGAGACAGTGTTATAGATGAGTTCCCATAAATATTATGGTTCTATATGGCTTTAGCAAACAGGTATTTAACAAAAGGTATTTCTATGGAAATAAACACCACCAACAAAAAAAGTGAAGAGACTGAAACAAAAAATAAACAATTTTCTGAGTTCAGAGAGTGAGAGCAACTGGTTGAGACTTCTAAATGTGATTCTGAGGCATTTTATTTACTTCTTTTAAAATTTTTTTGTGTGGTGATTATATTATCTTATTTGTTTGAAACAGGGTCTCATCTCACTATGTAGTTCAGGCTGGCCTTGAACGCACTATGTAGCCAAGCCTGATCTTGAACACGGTGTTCATCCTCCCTCAGTTTCCCAAGTGCTGGGATTATAGGTTGGTGCCACCGTGTCTGGCTTTGAGGCATGTTTATATGGTGGGATATAACTGGTAGAATGAAAATAACAGTTCAATCTAATAAATTTCCCTGGTCTGTGGTACCTCTGGAGGTTGTTGCAGTTAAATGGTCCAGTAACAGTCGAGGTTCTTGTGTATGACAAGGAAAGAATTTCCAAATATAAACCCAGTAGTAAGCAATAAGTACCTGCATTTATTGAAGAAAGTTGTGTTCCAGACCAGTTCACACCAACAAAGATACTGAGATGAGTTGTCTTGGTTACCTTTTTGTTGTTGTTGTTCTTGAGACAAAATATCTGATGCCCAAAATTAAGGAAGGAAAGGTTTATGTAGCTTGTAGTTTGTGGATGTTTTAGTCTATGCTTGGCTGGCTCTGAGGCAGAGTGGCATGTAGCAGAGGGCAAATGTTTATGGTGGCAGAACAGCAAAGCTGCCAGAGCAAAAGGGAGGAAGGGCAGCAAGTAGCCTCTCTCCCTCCCTTATGTTCTGTGTAGGCTATCCCCATCTAACGGGCGTGTGTCTCTTACATAATCGCCACGCCCTCCTCTTGGATAGGTTCAGGATGAATACAAGTAAGCACCCTGGCTCTCCCCTGAGTTATTTAGCCAAACTTCTAGGCTCCCCAAGTTGACACAATGTATCAACCATAACAGCACTGCATACCAGGCAAAGGCAGCAGCAGCAACAGGAAAAAGAGGAGACACGGGATAACTGAGACTTTCGGAATTTAAAAGCCAGACCCTTCTCCTTCAGGTGCTTCCCACCGGATCTCTCAGGGTGCCAGTGTTTTGGTACTTGTGTTCTGCCTGACGTGGAGATCTCCTAGGCTTTTGTTATTTTATTTCCTACCTCTCTTAGGATAGTGGAAATAGAAATAACTGCAGGGTGCTGTTTAGGATTAAGTGGAGCGAAGGGAGTGACTCACTCAGATCCTTTGTTTCTGTACTGTCCCCCCACCTGAGTCCGCATCCTCAAAACTCTGAGAAGAGCTGAAGGAGTTCTGTCTCTTATAGCCAAATAGGTGTGTGGCTCCTGCTTACACTAAGACTGAGGAACCCTTGCCCTGACTGATCTATGAGTTTGAGTGAAGTGAGCCCTTCCTCCAAGACTTCCTGACAAACCATGGACATGCAAGCAGTTTTTGATCTTGTGTTATGGTCATGATTAGTAATTTGATAGCTGGCAAATAAGAAGAAGTAAGTTTGACCAAGAGATTAAGTATGTATGATCTAGACAGTAAGGTTATGAGAAGCATTAATAAAAGCCACATCTAGGACAGTAGCTAAGACCTCTAAGTCAGATATTTGGCCAACATATCTGTGACTCTAATAGTTCTGCATTAATCTTGGGAGCATAGTCAGTCAGTTTTCAGGCCATGTCTCTTAATATTTTAGAGAGACAAAGGAAGTACATTCTTCTTTTAGGGGCGAACATAAGCCCTTTGCTTTAGCTGTTAGTAGGTTAGTCCCCTACGAAGTTGTAGGGCCTCTGCTACTAATGAGTATATTCTAGATGTCCCTGCAAAGTCTCATGCAGTCATGGGGCAGCCTTCTAGAGTTTTTGATCGATTCACAGTCCAATGCTGGGATTATGGGTGTGAGTGCTACACCCATCCTGGCGCAGGCAGCCTGCGTACAACATAAGGGAGGGAAGGAGGCTTGCTCTTGCTCCTCCTCTTTTGCTCTTGCTGCTTTTGCTGTTTTCCACCTGCCATGAACTTTTGCCTTCTGCCATGTGCCACTCTGCCTTAGAGTCAGCCAAGTATGGACTGAAACCTCCACAAACTGTGAGCTAAATAAACCTTTCCCTCTTTAATTTGGGTGTTGGCTAGTTTGTCTCAGCAACAAGATAAAAGTAACCAAGACAGATTTCAAAAAGGGCCTCCCATAAATTATCTCAAGTGGACTGAGATTAAGTTTGGATTTAGGACTTTTCAACCTTTCCTGACGACTGGGGTCTCCATGCAGTGTGGAGGTGGTCCTTAATTCCCAGTGCATTTGCAACTCCTTGTGTGATTTGGGATGGGAAGGAGGGTCCATTATCACTCTGGATAGACCTAGGCAGTCAAAACCGAGGGATTATTTCTTTAAGGGGAACTTTTACCACTTCTAGAGCCTTTTCTGACCTGGCAGGGAAGGCCTCTATCCACCCAGTAAAGGTATCCAAACATACCAGGAGGTGTGAGTGTCCTTTCCACACAGGAATATGGGTGGAGTCTATTTGCCAGTATTTTCCAGGGGAAAACCCACACTTTTGTACTAGTTCAGGCAATGGGGGAGAATGAGTCTGTAGGTTATGGCAGGCACAGAAAGGACATGCCTTACAGACTTGGGCTACAACATTATGGATGTCGGGCTCTACAAAGAGTTAACATGCCATCATGGTGGTGGCATCTCAACCTAAGTAAAGGGCATCATGTAGGCACTTAATGACTTTCCATTATACTCATTGTGGGAAGAACAGTTACAGTCCTACACACCATTATTAGACCTTTTGAGTTTCTTCTTCATTATAAATCATCTGAAGCTCTTCTATGGAATAGCTTTGTTCTAAGTCAAGATCTTGGAATAGGACTATACGTGGAGTTGTGGGTGGGCCAGAATTATATAGAAAAGCAGCCTGTTTGGCAGTGGAATCTTTCATACAGAATTTCTCTGGGAGACAGGATTCATGGAAGCTTGATGTCTCTTGCAATGGACAACTTCTACCTCACTTGGGAGATTCACTGACTTGAAGAGTTGAGGATTTCTGGTCCATGTTTTATTAGAGACTGGTGACTAGTCAAAAACACTGTTTTTTTCCAGATGGATGCATGTGCATGAAGGACCAACAAGACATATTTATAGTCAATACATATAATATATAATATGTGTGTGTGTGTGTGTGTGTGTGTGTGTATGTATATATATATATACACACATATATAATATATACCTTCTTGCACTGGGTAAGTTGGAGAGCCTGGGTGAGGGCAATAAGTTCTGCCTTTTGGGCAGAGTCCTGGGGAGAGTCCTCTTGCTTCAGTGACCTGAGTGGAGCTGTCTATGGCACAGCCTGCATTCCCAATGCCAACCTTTATGAAATTGCTGCCATCAGTCCAACATGTGTAGGTCAACCCACTAAATGAGTGATCCCTCAGATTGGGGCAGTTGGCATAATTTAGAGCAATAATGTGTTCACATTCATGTTCTATCTGTTTGTTGGTTGGGAGGAATGTGTCAGAGTTGAAGACAGTGGCAAAACTGAAGAGAGACACTTAAGTTTTCAGTAAGAATGGCCTGATATTGGGTGAGGCTTTCTCCAGTCATCCACAAATATCCTGTGAGTTCTAACAGAGCCTTAGCTTGATGTGGAATTAGAACGTACAGCTTTTGTCCTAAGGTTATCTTAGAAGCTTCCTGGACTGACAGTGCCATAGCAGCTATTTATTGCGGGCAGGTAGGGCAATCCTGTGGTACTCCACCTAGTCACTTGGAAAAGTAAGGAATTGGTCAGTTTTTTTTCCAGCTTAGACATTGAGTTAGCATTCCTGTTGAAACTCCATGTTTCTCAGTTACAAAGAGAGAAAAAGGCTTAGTTAGGTCAGAGATTAATGCTGAGGCCTACATGAAGGCCTGTTTTAAGCCCATAAAAACTTCTTGAGTACAATATATGTAACATATCGGGGTAAGGGAGGAACCAGCAGAGGCCAACAGATTTGTGTAAAGGCAACATGGCATGGAATTTATTGTTCCTGGGTAGAGAGTGCAATAAAATGATCTGCCCCATGAAAAGAGAAGTGTGTCACTTTTTATAGGGTTGAAGAGAAGGCAGGAGACATTAGACTGGAAGATCCTAATAAACATCTGTGGTCAAAGTTTTCTGGCAGTCTTGCATCTCAGTGGGCAGCACCTTTGAAGTTTCCAATATAAATTCTTGGGTATCTTCAAATGTCCCTAGGACCTGCAAAATTCCTTGTCCTATCTTATCTCCTTTCTTATGCTTGCAGATGACAGCCTTGGGGTGCTGATCTGAATTCCTGTAGTTCTTCTGATGGTAAACAGGCTGGGGGCTGGGAGAGTCAGGTCTAATTTGGACCTTACACTGAGAAGCTACTGTCCATTTCAAGGGTACAGTTTCTGGCCCTCAAGATAGAAGTCTTTCCTAAGAAAGCTCTCAGTTATTATTTGGACTCTGGAGGACCCAGATGGCAAATTGCTTCTGCTGTCCTTCAGACAGTTGTTTTTTTCTGGAGCTAAAATATATCCTATATATGTCATTTTTTGTTAAGAAATCTGGGCCTTATCTTGAGACATCTTATAAAACATTTTTGCTAGAAAATTGAGAGTCTTAATGGTGTTCTTATCAGATACCTTAGTGGGGTTACAAATAAAGAGGTCATCTACATAGTGTAATAGTCCTCCCCTTTTGAATTTTAGGTCTCTCAGGTCTTGAGCAAACATGTAAGTGATATCTCTAAAGCCATGAGGCAAGACATTCCATGAATACTGTTGGCAACATCCTATTTGGAGATCCTCCTGTTCAAATGTAAACAAATATTGAGAGCTAGGATACACAGAGATAAAAGAGAAGGCATATCTGAGATGAAGGACAGAATCATTTAGTGTCTTCTGGGATCTGTGCTAAAACGGTATATAGATCTTCTATTCATGGATGAATGGATACCACTGTCTCATTGATGGCTCTGAGATCTGTACTAGGCGATGGTCTCCTGATGGTTTGACTACTGGTATGTATTGCACAAGGACTGGCATGGCACCGGTAATCCTATGGCCAAGAAGTTATCAGTGATGGACTTTAACCCCAGCCTTGTTTCTTTATTAAGGGAATACTATCTTCTTTGAGGATATAGGTTAGGATCCTTTAGCAGAATTACTATTGGCATGGGTTTGACAGCCCTCCCCAGGGTGGCATCATGCTACACTTGAGGATTAATTAATGGCAGAGACACTGGGCTTCATGGGGTCAGGCTGGATGGGTCCCTAGCAACCAAGACACAGGTTACCAGGGTTTAGTATGAGGGTAACCCTAAGTAGGAAGAGTGCATGTCTCCCAATTATTGGTATGTGGTATTCAGGTACCGCCATAAAGCCAGCTTGGAAAAGGAAATCTTCCAAGTGGCAGTTCAGACTAGAGATAAAGAAAGCTGTCTGGTTAACTCCCCCAAGGCCCATAGCAAGTTTGGAATGGGATGAAGCTCACCCAATAAGAAACTAGAACTAAATAAATTGTGCCATTTTCACAAAGGACTATAATTGGTTTGTCCACAACATCAAGTGATGGGGCAAGAGAGACTCCATTTTTCTATTTCAAACTCCATATTAAGAGAAATCACTGAGTTCACTTAAGCTGTAGTTGACCCTCACTCTTCACCCCCTCACCTTGATTAGTGATCAACCCATTTAAAGGAGAGCATAGCCATATATTGGGAACAGAATAAACAGGACAAGTTGGCAAGTGGGCTAAAAGTTAAACTGCAATGGTCATCTGGAATCTAGCTGCCTGACAGCTTCCAGAAGTAAACTTTGTGATGATCATGTGGCATTCTTGTAAGATTCCCAAACGTGAGGTAATAGTTACTATGGAAACCTAAAATGTACTTAAACTGAAGATGAGCCCCAGACTGGGATGGACATCTTCTCTGGCTTCTGGTTAGGGACTGTCCATCAGCTGGTTCAATAAAGTTTTGTTCATTCCTGCTCTTTGGTCTCTTCTGAATGCTATTCTTGATGAACTCACTTGCCATATCACTAGTGTTACCTGAGGCTTCTGTGAATGAATTATAATATTTTTGCATGGGAGCCTTGCAGTACCATCAGTAATCACTATTCAAGCCTCCTTCTCTGGCCACCATGGTGAGGGATGCCCTCACCTCTCCCTGGGAGCAAGGGCAGTCTCTTTTCTGCTCAGGGTCTTCTGTGTTCTGTCAGGGCTAGCAAGAGTTAGGTGGTTTCTGAGGCCTTCCTTTGTCCAGTGCCCTGTCTGCTTGCACTTGAAGCACTCTAACTTGCTTCACTCTAGATTACCCAGGCTCCTCTAGTGTTGTGGCCTTTGTCATAAGCCTTATCAAATAGGGTGAGCATGGCTTCAGCCTGCCTCCTTTCTTTATCCATTACTTGTTTATCCTCTACTTCATCACAGTTATTGAACACTAAATAAGCTTCATCAGCCAATTGGCTTATGTTGGTTTGTGGGCCCAGTTGGTGTTTTTGAGCCTTTTCCTAATCTCTGGATCTGACTAACTAATAAAGTACTACCTTAGAATAATCTGACCTTCCCTAGACTCGAAGTCTAAGTTAGTGTATTTCTGGAGTGCTTCTTCAACCCCCAACTGAAAAGCAAAAGGGTTCTCAGCTGGCCCCTAACTGATAGAACTGAGTTTATTGTAGTTAACAGGTTTGGGGTCTCCTTGTCACATACCAGCCAGGTACCCTAGATGTATCACTTTCAGCTGCCTTTTCCACCCCCTGTGCTATAATCCCACCCAGGTCTCTAGTGGGACCCAAATAATACAGGAGTTGGTTGGTTCAGAGGGTGAAGGTGCAAACGTTTCATCACAGGCCTTCTTCACCACCTTTATAGTCCTTCTCCTTTCTACTGCTATGCAACAAGAGAGAAGAACAACTGAACATTTCACCAGATCAGATCAAAAGCCACTGTTTGGGTTTGGAATCTGTCAGCAAGCTCTTTAGGATCCTCATAGGATCTACCTAATTTTTCCTTGCACTTCTGAATGTCCATAACTGAAAAAGGAATCAGCACCTAGACTATACCAGCGGTGCCTGCTGCTCATCAAAGTGGTAGAGCAGTGATGGGCTTAGACGTTTAGTTCCTGGATCTGAGGTCTGGGGTAGGCAGACCCAGACCTAGTACGGGGTGGCCTTTATCTCCTCCAGGTACCCATGGAGCAGGTTGCTGAAGAAGTAGCCTATGCAGAAGAAGAGGAGATGAAAAGGAATCCCCTGCAGCATCAGCTCCTGAGGGATGATGACTTCTTTTATACAATTAGGCTGGAGGCAGAGGGCCATAAAAGCTTGAATATAGGGTACCTCTGACCATGTTTCTTGTTCCTTATAATAAAGATATCACTAAAATATGGTATTATATTTCAGGTTGCCAAGGGGTGAGCACATCTTACTTTCTCCAAGTGGAAGCAGAGCATTTTTTATTACACAGGAATATAAAATGATCTCTTTGAAGGGTCTTAATGTAGAACTCTTCTCAGTGCTTAAAAAGACATCTGAGGGGGGACTCAGAAGGAATAGTACTGATGTCTATTGCTTTACTGAAAGGAACACTTAATGATTAATTATTTGATCAATCTCGCAAGTCTACTTTTTTTCCTGAGAAACCATTTTGAAGATACCAATATGTAATATAACAATCATTGTTAATTTATACCACTTTGTCTGTAATTCAGCATTGCTTGTATTTTTTTATGTTATTTTGTAAATGGATGCCTATTTGTTAATATGTTTTCCTTCTTTTATTTTTAAAATAATTTTTTAAAAAATTTTTAAAAAGAAGAAATAGATGAAGTTGTTCCCATCTGCAGATAGAAAGAGTAAAAATTAGGTTCTAGGATTCTAGCAGGCCTGTCCCTGGGTCAGTCTGCAATAATGGGGCTCTGGTAGGGCATCTGCTACTAGCAGGCATGCTCCTAGGTCAGTCTGCATTAGCAGGACACTGGCCATGGATCTCCTGATAGTTCTTGAGCCTTTCAGCCATAGAGGTATAACCTGGTAAGGCTGAATTTCTTGAGAGTGAGGAGGCCTGTCCAGGGGTCAGTCCCCATTAGTGAAGACCAGACAAGGCTTCTCCCAGATATCTTGTCCAGCACTTACATAGGGCATCCGCTAGTAGAGCTGAACTTTGGGGGCTTGATGTCTCCAGCCTTAAGTGAATACCAGTGCTACCGCCTTTGGCGCCATTAGATTTTCCCTATAAACAACTCAGGTTCTGGTTGAAGAGCTCAAAAGAGGGATGCCTTATTGGTTGGATGCCCTTTAACCAATTAAAAAGAGAACAAGACCCATCCCTAGAGAAAATTTAACTCACTGATTCAAGGCACAAAGCATACATGTCTCATGACAAAATCTCAAAATAAGGGTCAGGTACTATGTAGATTCAGTCAGCAAGTAGAGGTGACATATCCTTCTGATAGGGGCATAAACTTCAGGCCACAGTTATCACAATGAAAGCGAAACTGAGTAAATAGGAGAGAAAACCAATATCAGAAAATTATTCCAGGAAGTGATGGTGCTAGGTGGACTTTAGAACCCAGAAGAGACAGAGTCAGCTGGATCCAGCTCACCTGCTGCTTGCTGCTGACTGCTACAGAGGCAGGAATTTTAAAATGGACAATTTTTCATCCTGTGAAGGAAGACATTGTGCCTTTGTTATGGTTGATACATTGTGTCAACTTGGAGAGTCTAGAGGTTTGGCTGAGTGATTCAGCAGGAAGCCAGGGTGCTGACTTTGTATACATCCTGTATATATCCTGAGGTCTGTGGAAAAGGACGGCATGGAGATTGTGTGAGTGCTGCACGACCCCCTGTTTACAATGTAAGGGAAGGAAAAAGACTGCTTTGCCACCATTCCTCCCTTTTGCTCTTGTTGTTTTTGCCGTGCTCTGCTGCCGTGAACATTTGCCCTCTGCCATGTGCCACTCTTCCTCTGAGCCAGCCAAGTATGGATTGAAATCTCCACAAACTGTAAGCTAAATACATCTTTCCTTCCTTCATTTTTGGAGTTGGGGATTTTGCCTCAGCAACGAGAAAAAAGTAACCAAGACAGAATTTGGTACCAGGAGTGGGGTCATTGCTGTTACTATACCTGACCATGTGGTTCAAGAGCCTTTGGAAATGGCTTGTGGGAAAAGTTTGGAAAGGTTCAGAGATGTGGCCTGAAAGAGGTACGCTAGAACACCTTCAGCTGTTCTGTTTGGGAGATTCTGGTCGGAGCTCAGAAGACAAGAAGACTGATAGAAATCCTGCCAGTAACGACCAGGTTCAGGAGGATTCTACTGGGAAGGACTGCATTGGCTGTTGGACTCCAGATGATGTATGTTATGGCTTGGTAGAAAGTTTGTCTGCATTTTGCTCATGTCCAGAGACTTTGCCTAAGACTGAGATTAAGGGGGACAGCAAACTAATAAATCTGGCAAAAGAAATTTCAAGGCAGTCGAATGCTGGGGAAGTGGCATGGCTATTGTTGGGGGCTTTTAGCCAGATTTATATTGAGAAGCAAGAGCAAAAAGCTCAGCAGGATGATTTAAAATGTTGTGAGTTTGGTCAGAAAGGAAGCTCCAGTAAAGCTCTGGACTGTAAAGATAAGGCTGAGGAGATCTCTATTGCTGACAAGGAAATAGATAACGTAAAAGACAGTGCGAGGGTATCACAAGAAGCAGCAAGTCTCCACCCTTTGCAGCCTCAAAATTGTAAAGGTGAGAGACCTTGCCTTGAGAAAGAAGCCAAAGAGTACCATGTTCCAGAATGGTGGCAGCAGATGCACCAGGTTCCACAATGGTGGTGGCATAGAGAATTTGCTCCTCAGAATTGGATTCAGTGTGCCTAGCGATCCAGGCACTCAACCCCTGTGGCCAAGAGAGAGGAAAGTTTGGCTACTGCTCCAGGGGGCAGCAGATCTTGGCATCATCCACATGGTCCTGGCTTTAGGTGTATGGAGAATGCAAGAGTTCTGAGGTTAAAAAGGCTTCCACCCAGATTTCAGAAGGCCTGGGAGGCCAGGCAGTGTGCCCCTGAGAGGGCAATATGTGAGGCTGTGAGTGTGAAACAAAAGGTGCCCTGGAAACCTCAGAAGTTTAGAAAAGATAGGACCGTGGATCATCTGTGGAAAGCTGCAAGGAGGGAGGAAAGTGAGCCTAAGAGAGAAGCCGTGGAGGCTGTAACCATCAGAAGTGCCATAGGGGTGGACTTATAAAAATGCTTTGGAGCTCACAATGTGCCACAAGTTGCTTCAGATGCCAGATGTGGAATTACAGGACACAATGTTAGCCCTGCTGGGTTTTGGACTTGCTTTGGTCCCAATGCTCTATATTCCCCTGTTGGTATCTTTTGGAATGGTAATGTTTATTTTGTGCCATTGAATGTTGGAAGTCTTTAACTTTTCATTTGTACAGGGGGCTTGTAACTAAAGAGTTTGCCTTAGATCTCGGAGGAGACTTAGGACTTGTACTTTTCAGCAATGTTAAAACTGTTAGGACTTTGGCAACTCTTGCAGATGGACTAAATGCCTTTGGCATAAAGGGATGTGCATGAGTCTAGGGGGTAAAATGTTATGGTTCTAATGTAGTATAATATGTTTATATTTGGAAACTGGTTTAAAGAAATATGTCTGGTTGCCACATTGACAAGGGGTGGAATGTTATGGTAGATACATTGTGTCAACTTGGGAGTCTAGAGGTTTGGGTGAGTGATTCAGCAAGAAACCAGGGTGCTTACTTTGTATACATCCTGAGCCTGTGGAAGCCAGTGGCATGCAGATTGTGTGAGTGCTACACACCCCCGGGTGGGGGTAGCCTATTTGCAATGTAAGGGAAGGAAAGAGGCTGCTTTGCCAACATTCCTCCCTTTTGTTATTGTTTTTGCTGTGCTCTGCTGCCATGAACATTTGCCCTCTGCCATGTGCCACTCTCCCTCTGAGCCAGCCAAGTATGGATTGAAATCTCCACAAACTGTAAACTAAATAAATCTTTCCTTCCTTCATTTTTGGCATTGGGGATTTTGTCTCAGCAATGAGAAAAAAGTAACCAAGACAATCTTTTAAGTCTGGTTTTTGAGTTATCCAGAACCAACAACTAAACAAATGGAACTCTCTGATATTCAAAAGGGGGAGAGAGGATCACAAAAGGGGGAGGGGAAAAGAAAGAACTTCTCATGAGTCTATGACCCACAGGGAAGCACAAACACCCTTGGTGTTAAACAAAGCTGCCCAAGTCCAGATCAAGTTACCAAGTAAGCCACAGAGAAAAGCAGCAATTTAGATAGATCATGGCTCCTGACCCCTGCTGTGGGTGGCTACACCAAAGCATTCCTCTACCAGTGGCCTTTTCTCCTCTGTGCAGCTTAGATCCAGCCCTGCTGAGGCCTATGTCATGGCCTCCACAGTAGACTTCTTATGTTGTATGCATCAGCAACAGAAAATAAGCCCAAATGATGGTCAGGGGTCCTCCAGTCCCCCATAAGGGTCTTTCATTTCCCAGTACAGTCATTTCTACACAGTGACTGGTCTGCTTCTCCTCCTAGGATCTGTTCTTTGCTCAGAAAGGGAGAAGAGAGAGAATCTCCCAAGGGATAAGGAGTCACCTTTCTCACTAGCTGGGTTGCTGGTTGCCAGCTTCTGCTGAGGTCTCCAAGTCTCTGGGCTGCTGCCCTCAGTGTCCCATGAGTTCTCTGGGTTGCTGTATAATGAAGTCCCTTGGCTGTGGTCCAGTGAGGTCTTGAGGTTTGATGATGTCCTCCTGGCTGGTTTACCAGATGTTACGGTTGAATGGGCCATTAATAGTCCAGGTTCCTCTGTAAAGGGAAGAAAGAATTGTTAAGTATGCACCCAGGAATAAGTAGTAAGTAGCTACATTTACAGAAGATCGCAGGAAGTTGTGTTTGGGGCCAGTCCATGCCAACAAAGACAAACCAAGGAAAAGGTGACTCAGCATACCTGTCAAAGGTATCAGCAGCAACAGAAAAAAGAGGGAAAAGGGGCTGGTAAGTCAAGCTCTTAGAATTTAAAGGTTGTAGTGCCAGTGCTTTGGCACCTGTCACCTTGCACAGGGCATGGGGATCTTCTAGGATTTTGTTATTTCATTTTCTGCCTCTGTTAGGATAATGGAAGAAGACATAATCTTTGGGTACTGTTTAGAGTTAAATGGAGGGAAGGAGAGGCTCGCTCAGGTCTTTTGTTTCTAACTATACTAATTTCTCTGACAGTTATACATATGGAGTCAGCCAAAAAAATGTATACACACATACACAGTTCACCATACTAATCAATGCCTGGAAGCTCACGGTCAGCACTTTGAGCACCTCTTATAATTTTAGAGACCAAAAGTAACTTGTATTAATATCATGATAGCTCATTAAATTTAGTATTAAAATATTTATACAAGTTTTTCTTCTCCTGATATATACTTTTTTTGTGGACTCTGTATTAACTTATTCAGCTTCAGTATTCAGGAGATGGGCAGTTTTACTTTCTAATGGTTTCAAGTCAGAGGAATAAGAAAAAATTAGAAATATTAGTTTGGAGAATTGTTTCCAGGTATTAAAAGAAACTGGAAGAACTGCAGGTCTAGTTGAACAAAACTTTAAACGCATTGGATAGGGATAAAGTCTGGGTTATGAGTCCACCGTGCTTTTTTATTTTAACACAACTTTTTTGCATGATAGCCACTCCCATTTCTACTACAGATAATAACAGTAAAGTTGTTTGTAAAATAAATCTGATCTCATTAAATATAGCCTGATTATTTACATAGGTACAGTATAAATAAGGATTCACCATCTAGGTTTTTAAAAAATCTACTTTACTGATCTTTAACTTAGTAATACAAAATAGTTAAGTATTAATGCACATGACATCCTCAATACATCTCAAGACAATTATCCTGATAAATACCAATTTTCAAAGGATAAGTATAATTTCATTCATTCATACATTTTAAAATGATGAAAATAGTAGTGGAGAACAGACTAGTGGTTGTTAGGATTAAAGAATGGGTGGGCAGCAGAAGAAAAGTGGATGGGGTAAGAGGGCACTATGAAAGGTCTTGCATTGATAGGAAGGGTCTGTTTCTTATCTATAGTAATGTCAGAATCTTGCTTGGAGGTTGTAGGATAGTTTCATAAAATGTTGCAGTTAGGGTAAAGAATACAAGGGATCTCTATTTCTTACAGTCACACATGAATTTTTACTACCTCAAAATTAAAAGTTTGTTTAAAAAGAAACACACAATGTCTTATTTACTTTTTGCATTGCTGAGACAAAATACCCAATACCACATGTTAAAGAAGAAAAGGTTTATTTTAGCTCACAGTGTTTAGAGGTTTCAGTCCACAGCTAGGTGGCTCCAAGGAAGGGTGGCATGGCAGTGGAGAAACGGTTCATGGCATGGCAGGCAGAAGGCGGCGGCAGCAGTGATTCTGCCTTCTTTCTGCTCCTTCATATTCTGGCCAGGCTACAACCCTCTTGGCTGGTGCCACCCACACCTAGGATGGGGATTCTCTCTTTAGTAAATCCTTTCAACCACATACAATTAGGGGATAACCGAGATACAGCATACCCTTAATCCCAGAATCACATACACTACATCTAGCACCTGCAAAATGTCCCATCTAAGAGTATATGGGGCTTTGAGGGAACATCTAGTAAAAGCCATAATAAATGACAAAAACAAGCAAACACACAAACAGTAAAACCAAAAGCTGGTGAAGATGAGAAACAAGAATTCTCTAATTTCTCATTTAGACCCCTATGGCCAAGAGAGAGGAAAGTTTGGCTACTGCTCCAGGGGGCAACAGTTTGATAGTTTCTTATGGACTTATGATTTATAAGTAAGTCTATTGCATAGATTTACCTGTAATATAGAATTGTATATAACCTATAAATCTCCTAAATATTTATCTAAGAGAATTGGAAATTTTTGTTCATGCTAAAACTTGAACACAATTGTTCATAGCAGCTTTTTGGAGTAGGAGGAGGGCAAAGAGTTTAAAAAAAGAATTAAGACGTGTTATATGTATGTACCAGCTCTTCATTGGAGTGTAACCATTACGTACTACAAACCAGGTACCAATAAAAATGCAATTAAAAACATAAAGTGAGGCTTGAGAGAAAAAATATTTTTTATTTTATGGGAAAAATTTCATAACAAAATAACAGAAGAATAACAAAGTTAAAACACTGAGTATTGTTATCTTTAAATTAGTTACCCAGAGTACAAGATATGGGGATAAAAAATTCTCCAAATTATGTTAGCACAAACCTTTCTTTTCTTCCTTTTTGTTTTTTGGTACCAGGAATCAAATTCACAACCTTGCATTTGCCAGGCAGGCACAGTGCTGCTGAGCTGTATTCCCAGCACCCAACAAATCTTTCTTTTCAATGAATTTCTTGCATTTTACTTTTTCCTTTGAGAAAAAAAAAATTTATAAAGGCTGTTATCAATACTTGCCAAAAACTGGAAGAAACCAAGATATTCTTAAATAATTAAATTGATAAAATGTACAACATCCATATAATGAAACAAGTAAGGAACAAACTATTGATTTTTTAATGACGTAGATGAATGAAGTCTGTTGTAAATATACAAATACAGACCCATCTTCCAGGGAGGAACAGGCACTGGTGGGACATTGTTTCATTTGTCAATCAGCCTAATATTTGGTGTAAATTACAAAAATTTTAGATGGGTCCTCAGACACCTATGACCCTGGAAAAGGCTCTTTCTGCATTCAGCAGTCAGGATCCATAAAGGATGAAAGACAAGGGCCAGAGTCACAGCTGTTGCAATTGGCAAAGCTTTATTTTCTTCTTCTTTTCTTTCTTATTTTTTTCTTCAGTCGGATTTCACTGGCATATTTTAGATATACACAATGATCACATTCATCAGAGAATTTGTACCTGTACGTGCTATAACTTAATTATTCTTCCCATTCCCCTACCCTGCTTTCAACCCCTCCTCCCTTCCCGAAAGCTTTGTTTCCATTTATTACTTCTTTTGTCACTTTTTTCTTTTCCCTTCTTTCCCTTCCCTGGAAATGCTTTAAACATATTCAAATTACCTAAGAGAAAATCCAAGGACAAGCAAGAAAAGAGTTCCTGTTTTAAATGCAAGAAGACTGGGCACTGGGCCTGTAACTGCACCAAGCCACTGCCTGGGCCCTGCTCTGAGTGGCAGGTGGCAGTGTGCCTGACTCCTGGCACTGGAGGCTTGACAGTCCCCACGCTCAAAGGAGCGCAGGGTGATGAAGACAGGAGGGGCCTGGGGCAACCTGCAACACCTTGTATGGGACGTCACCATCTGCTGTTAGCAACTCTGGGTGACTCTGGATGTCACAAGTGACCAACTCGGAGATGCCTCATTCTGTCATAACTTCCTTCTCTAGAAAACCCTCCTCTAGATTGATAGCCATAGCTGCAGTCAAGGGGACCCCTCAGCAGAGCTCTTTCTTTTTTGAGATAGGATCTTGCTATGTAGCTCAGGCTGGCCTTGAACATGTGATCTTCCTGCCCCAGCTTCCTGAGTGCTGGGATTACAGGAGTGCGCCACCACGCCCAGCTCAGAGCTTCTTTAATCCTGCTCCGAAATGTCATTTTAAAGGCCAAATGTGTGAATGTGAGTTTGTAACTGTCGCACAGTGCCCTTCTCCCAACTCTTTTTCTCATTGCCTTGTGACTTTTGTTTTTCTTCAACCCAGCTAGTGAGCCACAATACCCCAAGGTAGTTGGAGAGCACTTAATCCCCAGGAGACAGGGCCTACAGCCCCTTCCAGCAAATAGTACTTATATAAAGACGGAGACCTCCACTCCCTCAGCACCCCACAAAGAATTATGGGAATATGTGTCTCTCAGGGAGAAATGAGGCAGAATAGGGTCAGCAGACTGGCTGGAAAAGTAGGTGCAACCCGTTCACTGTAAAGGCCAGGTGCAGAACAGTTCTCGAAGCTCAGCCTGTGGGCTTCTCCTGATACCTCGAGCTGGTGTCTGACAGAATGGGTCGAATCTGACGCCCGCCTGAGGAGGGGGAGATACGGAAGGACAGCAGACTCTGAGCTTGCTCCTACTATGCTCTTTAACTGTGGCCTACTCTCATTTTGTAGACTGTGCTACTTGGCCCAAACACTTTCTGCAGAGCCTGTTTTTTTTCCTACCTTTAATAAATATGAAACCTTGCTACCATTTGCCCTTGTCTTTTACACATATCCTTGTTGTTAATCCTAGATTTTAATGTGTTTAAGCTATTTTAAATGGTATTTTTCTGTCTACAATAGGGCTTCTTTTGAAATGGATTTAACAAACAACATTTCTCTTCTACAGGCATTAACCAAATATACATACAATTATGACAGATCTTAAAGCATAGTTTTGGAAGTAAGTAGAGTCTTCAGCTTCTGGGCAAGTGGGAGACTATGAACTGAATTTGCCATTCTGCCTGAAATAAATAAGTACAGACAAAGTATGTAAAATAGATTTTAACCACTTAATATTTTCTCTGAGCATCACTCAGGCAGCATGCTTATTTATGTACCGGCTCTCCTGAACATTGCTCAGGGAGGTGTTATTTCAACTGCTCTATTCTTGTACTGAATAAATTTGATAAAATTGTCATTTTTATATTTCCTATTATATTAGCTTATAAAAATTAATGACAACCTATGCACTTTTTGATCATTCTATATTTAAATAATTGGACCTGTAAGTGGTTAAAGATACTAGATAACAGGGAACAAAAGATGGTCATCTCCGAGATGGAAAACAAATACAACTGGGCAGGGACTTAATTATGCCAGTGGACTCCCTGAGAGGAGCCCAGGGGACTAAGACACCAAGGATTCAAGGGACAGAGAGCCAGAGTGAAAAGAACTGCTCAATGAGAGAGTCCTAGTGTTATTGCTTGTATGTAGATGTTATCCCAAAGCCTCAGGCAGTCATAGGTGGAGCTTTTTGCAGGTGTCAGGATCTAGGGTACGTGATGCTGGGATTAAGGGCATGTCAGGTGCGGACAATGGGAAGGCCCACACTGGGTGTGGGTGGCCCCCAAAAGGCAGCAGTCTGGAAAGGACAAGGGAGAGAGAGGGGCTGCCGCCTGCTGCTCACTGCCTTCTGCCTCTTGCCTGCCACATCCAGAGCTGTTTCTCCTCCGTGACGTCCCTCTGTCATGCTGCCCTACTCTGGAATCAGCCAACTGTGGACTGAAACCTCTACAAACTGTGAGCTACAATAAACCTTTCTTTCTTTCACTTTGGGTGTTAGGTGTTTTGTCTTGGTGCAAGAAAAGTAATTAATACATCTAGAGGTCTGCAGAAGGTCACCCTTAACTATTCAAGGGTATACTAAGTATGAGCAGGCGGAAACTACCCAAAACCATGGAAAGAAGAATTTGGAAAGACAAAGGGGAAAACTGCCAGGGGCTTACAGAGCAAAGAATAGCGCATTTTCCCACAAAGTGTACTAGCCAGGAAGATTAGCGACTCATGGGGCACTGGGTGGAATACTGAGGAAGTTGGTGCTCACATAGTGGGAATTAATTAGCATCAGAAAGACCACTGCTCCAGATCCAACTGATAAGTCATACAGCTAAAATCCAAAAGGACCAAACGGATTAACCCTATTTCAGAACAAATGGAGGATTTGACTGAATCTATTGGTGATTCTCAGTTGCAGATTTCTCCAGCACCTTTCTGGGCTATGTAGGAGGCAAAAAGAAAACTCAGTATCCCACATTATTCCTTAAATCCAAAGAGCCCTAAGAGTTTATTTTTTTTTCTTTCTATCTTTGATATCTCTCTCTCTCTCCGCTCTTCATATTATGTTTATGATTTTTTTTTCCAGTACTGGGGATTGAATCCAGGCTGTTTGCATGAACTACATCCCCAGTCCAACTCCTCTTTTGAGACAGGGTCCTGCTCCGTCATTAAGCTGCCCAGCCCGCACTTAAATGACCAATCCTAGTGTGTCAGCTTCCTAGTAGCTGGGATAATAGGGTGTGCCACCACATCCAGGTCCACATCCAGGATTTCTGAGGTACAAGGAGGGATGAAAAGACTAGGACACTCCATTTTGGCAAGAGCAGGAATCTCTAAAGTATTCTAAAAGATGCATTATAAAGAAAATTACAAAAGCTCACTTTCTCATGGTCATTCTCCTGCTGTAGTAGATTATTAAAACTGCAAGTCTACTCTCTAAACCAAAAGTTTACTTTCTGTAGTAAAGTATTATGAGATATGTTACTTTTGTACAAGTTTCCTGGATCATACCCCTCACCCTCCAGCAGGCCATTCAAAGTAGAGGGTTTGTTTTGTTTTGTTTTGTTTTGTTTTGTTTTGTTTTGTTACCAACCTGCCTTGTCTGACTGATAGAGGATGGCAAGGTTACTACTTACTATTTCTGAAGAAGCCCCATGCCATGCCTGCAAGTGAGAATGTTGCACAAGAAGACAGGGCGGGATCTGCACAGAGAGGCCTTGCAGGGTTTCTTGACTTGGTCCATTCCCATTAGATATGCAGTGAAGTTTCCATAAAAGCCCAAAGGGACAGGAGTCCTCCAAATAGATTGTGTCGAACTGAATTGGATTATAGGACACTTAGGTAGTGTCTGATACAATAGACTTTATTGCATGCTTGCTAGTAGGGAGAAATCTTCACACCTTTCAAAGTCCTAGAAGGATTCAGATGACACCAGTAATAACTGCAAACTCCGTAGAGCTTCTGTTATCACCAGAAGCAGCCTCAAACTCCTGGCTGATGGTGATCCTGCCTTGCTTAAAAGTCTAGAGCTAACACTTAGCTAATTACTCGGCAATGGGTCCCAATTCTCCTCATGCCCTACTTCACTCTCACGCTCCTGTATGTATGTGTAGAAGTAAATCCTAAGACAAACTTGGGAACTAAAGGCCTACATGGCAAAGGATCTCTACAATTGCACCATTTTTGATCAGTAAAACCAGTAACTATAATAGCCCTATGCCAGGATATACATTTAAGTTCAGTTGAAGTTATCATAAAAGTGTACTTACCAGAGGTTCTACACCCAGTGTGCTAACAGACATAGTTGGTAGAGTTCTGTTTTCTTTTGTTCTGGTTGGCAGCCTGAAAATTGGATTTACTTATGACCTATGCTGAGTTGAGATTCCAGAAATTCCTTGTAGATAAATAAATAAAAAGATTTAAGGAGATGAGGCTGTGACAGTGGATTTGTTGTAAAGCCCTGAAGATAAATTTGTCATAAAACCATTCAGAAATTTATTAATGAGGATCAGACAGTAGCAACATATTTGAAAAGCACCACGGTGTCTGTCTTCTACACCAGAGGTGAAGGTGGAAAATATTTGAAAGAGTTTCTGTGATTTCAATGAGGATGTTGTCATCTCAGGGTGGCAGAGACATTAATGAGTAGCACCTGATTATCAGAGACAGCTTGGACTGATTATTTTAATGAGCAGAAGGGCTCACATGGTCATCACAATGGTTTAATACACTGGAGTCATTAGCACTGAATAACTGACCATACAGTCCCTAGTACTGAAATAAGAGGGTCACCATGTTTACCTGGTTAAAGAAAGCCTTCTTTGCAGGTAGAACCTTTGGTGAACACTTGCTTAGGATACAAATATCTTCACACTTTCTGCTCTTCCTGAGAGATCCCTTCCCATACGTCTTTCTCCCAAGAACAAGTTTTCCAATTCATTATCAGTCCCTCTATCTTCTTCCTTTCCCTGAATATCCTACTAAATCATTCATTCCTAAATATGCGTTATTATACAGCTGTTCCTCAGGCCACCTTTCCTTTCAGCAAAATAAGAAATGAGATGTTGTGCTTAAAGTTCCACCTGCTGGAAGGAATTCCCCATTCTTTGACTCCAGGGTCAACCCTTTCTAGGGCTGCTGCAATGTGGAAGTCCCTTTCCAGCTTTCGTGAAAAACTATATGCTAGCTCCCTCCACCCTTGGTGGTGGTGGTGGTGGAGATTGAACTTGGAGGCTAATGTGTTCTAGGCAAGTGCTCTTTCCCTGAGCCACACCCCTAGCCCTATCTTTTATTTCACAGTCAGCTGGTCATAGAGAACATGCTTTGTGGCTTAAGGATAGCTGTGGGCAGGAGTAGGGACTGCAAGAGAGATAGCCACCCACTCAGGCAGACTACTTTTAGAATCTGCTCAAGCCTAATCCAAACTATAGGTCAGATACCAAATTTATGTGATGCAGCTGGGGTCCTATAGTCAAGGGGTGTCCACCCTCAGCTATGGTACAATAGCAAATCAGGAGCTAGCTTTCAAAATGAGGATAATTAACTTTCAAAATGGGGATAATATTTCTGTGTGTCGTGTCCAATTCTTTGTTCAGGACGAATAAAATCCCATGGGCCTCTATCCTGCATCTCCTATCATGGCTTTAATGTAGTCCATAGTAAGACAGGGCAACAGGATAAGGAATGTTCCCAGGGGAAAGGACACTCCCAATACACTCCCAAGCCATCATCACTGTACATGGAACCAATCAGAATAACACTTTTCTAGTGTTATTTTGGGTCAGTCAGAAACTTACTGTTTTCAATCTTTCATTTGAATCCAGCATTGATCACAGGACCAATCAGAAAAATGCTCTTTTCAATTCTTCATTTGCATGTGGAGGACATGATCCATCAAAAAACACAATTTTTGAGCCTTCATTTTTATGTAACAAGAAGGCAAATGAGTTTTTAGAAAGGACAGTTTATAGATTGTGTGATGTCAAGTGAGTGTTTGACAGAAGCACTGTCTCAGTGACTTATTTACATAGAAGATACAACTGGGGAATTTGGGATTAAAAAAGACCCCTTCCCCTCATCCTCAGGGCCACTGTGGGCCTTTTTAGCCCCTACTCTCACTCTACAGAGCACACTCCCATTTGCCTTCAGTAAATGTAAACTTTCACTGCTTTTTCTGTGTGTCTTGTCCAATTCTTTGTTCAGAATCACAAGAACCTAGAGAGAAGCACTATGAGACTCTTCATCTGGTAATAACAGAACATCTTGATCAACTATAGATTTTTATATTATTTTTCAGGTGTCAGAAGATGGAATCCAAGAACTTATTCGTGCTAGGGAAACATGCTACCAGGGAGCTATACCCCAGCTCCAAGCCATTGACATTTCCAAAAAAATTGGACTCTGAGTATAAACAGGGTAACCATATAACCTATCAGCTTAATTAGAACATTCTGAGACTGAATGAAGACACTGTAAAAATATGCTGGAACAACAGGCATAAATTAAAACTATCTCATGATAAATGGCCATCCAGTATTAAGTGATGTATTTATTTCCTCTCTGCATCCTCCACCAGCCAAAGTGCTCCCAACTTACCTGAATTAGGTTCTTAAATTTCAAGGCAAGTCATCTTTAGTTGGGAAGGAAAAATAAATATTCAATCAGTTATCAATCTTCAATGTGCATGAGAAGTATCTGGATAGATTTGTTAAAACATTGGGCCCATGGGAGCACCTCATTGGGGCAGAGCCTGGTGGTCTGCGGGGTGACCTGGCTGACTTAACCATACCCCCAAGGGCCTCGAGGGCTTGTCAATGGGGTACTGACCATAGTGTGCCTGGGTCCCTGCCTATGTACTGTCTTTGAGGTTGGGTGCTTTTCCAACTAGTACCATAGTAATTTGTGTGTACCCATGTTTTGTTACAGCACAATTTGAAGCAGCCATATTGTTGCGGCAAAAATCAAAAATCGGGTCGAACTCCGCAGGGGATCAAAAAACTCATTCAGAACAAATGGAGTTTTAATTAATTTTAATTTAGGATCAATTTGGACCGGTCATTGCCCCCCATTCCCAACCAGAGAATGTGGCACTTAACTGCCTTTGTTTTTACCTTATATACATTTTTGGTTTTCATGGTAATAGATTGGAATGTCTAGGCCTGGCCATAGTTGTTTATCTTGCACCATGTGACCAGGTCAGGCTCTGGCCATAATGATATACATACTTTAACAATTTAGGCAAGGAGAAGAATTCCAGGACAAAGTCAGAACTGCAAAGTTAACCCATTACAACCCCTTCAGGATGTTTCTCAAGATACATTTTGAGGCCTGTCTATCTTAAAATGTTGTGCTAAAAGTCACCGCCCATTACAATGTGTCTTGCCAACGTGAGAGCCCGAGCGAGTAAATAAACCAAATGTACAGTTATTATCAGAGGGAAGATAACTGCTTGGGTCGGCGAACAACAGAGATGAGGGCAGAGAAAACTGATTGATTTACATGTTTTTTTTTTTATAACTGAGTAACCAACTTCAAGATAATATTATGTAGTGCTCGCTTTGGCCGCACATATACTAAAATTGGAACGATACAGAGAAGATTAGCATGGCCCCTGCGCAAGGATGACATGCAAATTCGTGAAGCGTTCCATATTTTTGTTTTACCAACTTTGCATGCTTAGATCTGATCTGAACAACTAATTTGAAGACAACAATATGCAATATAACAACCATTGTTGAATTCCTACCATCTTGATTAGTGAAAATGTATTGTTTCTAATTTTTTTATTATCTTTTATTCTTCTTAATTGTTTGATCAACCTTGCATTCTTACATCTGGTAACCTGAGCAACTTCCTTGAAGATAACAATATGTACTGTAACAACCATTGTTAATTTCCTATCATCTTGTTTTGAAATTCTGTATCGCTTTTATTGGTTTTTGTGTTTTGTTTTTATCTTTGTTATTTTGTTTTCTTTTCTCTTTAAAATAAAAAAAAGTTTTAAAGATAACATTATGTAATACAGTAACCATTGTTAATTTCCTACTATCTTCTCTGTAATTATGTAATTCCTTTATTGCTCTTGTGTTATTCTGATCTATGTCTGTTTGATTGTTAAAATGTTTCCATACTTTTGTCTTTGAAATTAAAAAAAAAAAAAAAACCAGATTGTTGGCTCTGTGCTTAGAATTCCTAACTCAGAACTACCAATGGAGCCTGGGAAAGTGCATTTTAACCAATTACCAAATGATTATTGATGTAGTCGATTCTGGGACTTACTTTAAGATACAATCTCCAGAGAAAAGAAAACAAATAAATAAAAAGAAGCCCAACTAACTGTTCTGTTCTGTTTTTCCCACAGCAACATACAATATCAAAAGATGATTAACCAGTTGCTACAATATCCTAAAACAAAGTTACACCAAGGTGGAGTTGAAGTTTTAGGGCTGCTGACAACATTTGTATACATGAACAAACTCAAGGACCTTTATGAGAATTTGTTTACTTTTTGAGACAAGGTCTTGCTATGTAATTCAGGTTGTCCTTAAACTCACTATGTACCCCAGAATGGCCTCAAACTCAAGATCATCTTCCTGCTTTGGCCTCCGGAGTGCTAGGGTTACAGGTATGTACCACCATGCCCAACATAGGAATTTTTTGCAAGATATCTTTAATGATAAAATCCAGGCAAGAAAGGTGAATAAAAATAGAACTCATAGCTAGGCATAGTGGTGTATGCCTGTAATCCTAGCACTTGGGAAGGTGAAGCAGGAGGGTGACCTCAAGTTTGAGGCCAGCCTGGGCTACATAAGTGAGTTCAAGGCCAGCCTGCGCTACAGAGTGAGACCCTGTCTCAACCTCCCCCCCCCAAAAAAATAGGAATGGAGAAATTGAGTTATATAAAACCTGTATAGAATAATTATGAATGTAAAACAGATACAAGTTACAGTAAAACCTTGGATTTCAAGTATCTTGTGAGTGTCCCTGAAGATGAACAAACATTTTTAATAAACTTTAACTTGGTAAACAAGTGATGTCTTGCAATATGAGTAGTACTGGTTGCTTAATATCACATAATTGCAACTGAGCCAATCGTGTCTCTCTTTCCTCTTCCTCTTCCTCAGCCTCTTCTCTCTCTCTGTGGGATTGTGGGTGATCATCTTCCAAGCAAGAGGTTGTGGAGGAGATCTTCTCTGCAGAGGAGGAGGAGGAAAACATGGAGGAGTCCCCTACTTCAAATGATATTAGGAAGATTTGTAAAATGTGGGAAACCTCACAATTTTATAGAAAAGCACCACCCAAATAAGGCTGCAACAGCGCAAGTGATGAATCTGTTTCACATTTCTGTACAACCCTCAAAAGGAAGTAAAAGCAAGTGTTATTGGATAGGTTCCTTGTTAAATTTTGCACAGAACGAAAAAAATTCCACTGAGCCAATAGATAGCAGCAATTGGGTTAGTGATAGAGAAAGGTGTCTGACAAAAGAACCCTCCTCTCTCTTGTCTCCCTCACACCAGCCACAAAAGTTTTCAAAGTGCAGGCTAATTTATTTTTCTTTACATCTTGTATTTTATTATTTTGTATTCTATTAAAGTATTGTAAACATTTGTATATGGATATTTTTGGTTTGTGGAATGAATAATCTGAGTTTCTGTTATTTCTTATGAGGAAATTTGCTTTGATATACAAGTTAGATTACAAGATATGCTTCTGGAATGAATTATGCTCACGAATCAAAGTTTTACTGTGTTATAAATTTTCATAAAATAATACGAATGTAAATAGAATAATATGTCACCTTATAAGGAACAAAGTATGCAAACCAAAACTTATGACTTTCTCTTAGAAGGCTATCAACTTAAAAGGAAACTTAACAAAATAAGTGACAGGCTCTAGATGTATTTTTAAAAACTCAGACATGATGCTGTAACTCACTGTTTTCTAATTAATAATTAGACCTAGGGCAGCTCAGTATATTTATGACCTGGGTATAGGAGGAAAGGTTGTATTTACTAAATAATTCACAAATTGTCTAATGACTTACCTGAGATGTAAACTATTGTCTTTCAAGAACTATGAAATGTGTTTGAGAAAATTAAAAGAAATCCAAAGCCTTGGCTAGTTTAGGTCTTGATGTACTTGAGCTTGAAATGAACTCTATGAATTCTGTTCTCAGAATTTTCACAAGTGTAGCTTTTCAAAAAGATGACCCTCAGGATTCTGAGTTTCCTCTCTGTAGAAGTTCCAAAAGAACCTTAAATAAACATTCTCTCCTAGGTTATTTATCTAAAATAAACATAACTGGGAGTTTTGCTTAATAATAAAACTAAGTTGGGAGCTGATGGAGGGGCTGTAAGATTAGAGGATATATGAGAGCTAGTATTTGCATTTCGATAGCAGGAAGTCCATCTGAAACCTGAGGTTTCACAGTACGATGGCTCTGACTGCTCAGCGTTTTCCTTTATCTTTTTTCATAGTCTGAGAGGGATGTTTGATGAAATAAAACTTCTCAAATTAAAATCAAAATACTTTGATAATGTGTTTTAATTTATATTTAGTTCTATATACTCTTATTTTCCATTGAGGAAGGTTAACTTCCTCTTAATTCACAAATTATTTAGAAGCATGTTGCTTAGTTTCTAAATGTTTTGGAAGTTTTCTGTTGTTTTGGTTAGCAGTTTTCAGTTTGCTTCCATTTTGGTCAGAGCACATAATATATGATTTTACCTTCTTCAAGTTTCAGTTAGTATGTTTTATTTATTGTTCTCTTTGGTCAGTGTTCTATGTGCAGTTGAGAAACATGTATTCTGTTTGAGTTGGGTGTTACATTTTTTATGTTATTAGATCTGTGGGTTTATTGCATTGTTCAGATCTTCTAGTCGTGATTTTTTGCCTGATCGCTCTGTCACTGGGGTGGAAGTGAAGGTGGTGTTGAAGTTTCCAACAATTGTTGCAGAAAAACCAGTATCAAACCAAATGGAAGACTCCGCACTGAGGAGTTAGAAAGCAACTTACATTGTGCTAGCAGGCTGGGGAACCCAGAGGTTCAAATCTCCAGCCCAGAGTCAGGTTTGAGTTCAGTTTAAATATGGCTTGGGAATGGGAAGTACAAAGCTGATAGCAGGTTATTACATGATTGCATACATGCATTGCATGAATTAAGCCATATATTGTCAGGCAAATTTACTTAAAAGCAATTGTTTATTATTAGGCAGGAACGTTCTTTGAAAGAGGGGAAGGGGGTGTGAGGAGAGCAGAGTTAAACGGGTCCTTGACTGGGCCAGTCTGTCCCAGATGTGCAGTCCTTAAAGCAAGTTGGAAACAACATATATTTTTCTAACTAAGGAAAACACAAGCTGGACACAGTCAAGTTCACCCAGTGCATTTTCAAAGAGAAGATAGTCAAGGCTGAGTGAGTGCAGCTAGCTACATGACAGGTAGCAAGAGTGTGTAGTCACAGGCTATGAATCGATTTCTAACTTTTGCTATAATAGGCCTACAAGTCCGCAGTTCTATAAGTGTGCCCTTACACATTAATTGTAGATTCTTCTGTTTCTCATGTTGTTGTGCTAGGTGGCATATAAAGGGCCTGAGTCACAGGCAATAGAAAATTTACTAATAGACAAGGAATCCAGGAAAGACAGGAGTTTATTTACATCCCCGAGTACATTGTCAAGGACACATTTCCAAGTGAGGAATCTGCAGTCAGGGTGGGAGATCATGGCTTTTGTGAGGGAATGAAGAAGTGGAAAAGGGTCTGAGCTGGCAAACGTAGGTACCTTAGAGAAGCATTTTCTAGAGCTTCCTGGAACACCTGTATCACTACCAAAGTTGTATATCAAAGCTGGAAATTGTCAAGGCTTCTCACTTAGGTCACAGAAGAGGCTTTTTACATTTAGATGAAGGTATCTGTATGTTTTGACCTTTTGGGGAAAGATAACACTAGCTCAGGGGGGAAAATAATGATTTTGTATTTACTTTTATCTTATACTTTGTTCAGTGCTTCATGACTGTCTGGTACAAACTGAGCAAAAGTGTATTATCAAAGAAGATTGAGTGCTGAGAATCTTAGCTCTCTGATTACCATGTACAGTATTTCAGCTTTTATCTTTCATCTTTCTCATTTTCACTTTATATATCTGAGGTTATATGGCTTAGTTTGTACACATTTAGTATATTGTGTTTGCTGGGTAGGTTGATCCTTCTGTCATTATACGATAACTCTGTGTTTCCAGAACTTTGCTTTGAAATCTACACTTTACTGAACATTTTTACTGCTACTTCTGCTATCTAAAAGTTGTTATTAATTTTTACATGGTATATATCTGTAGCTACCTTTATTACTTTCAACTGGTTTTTAAATTTGGGGTATCTTCTAGGTACTTTTTAGAGTTTTTTTTTAAATTCACCCTTTGAACCTCTGTCTTTTGATTGTTATATTTAAAGCTTTTATAGTTAAGATCATTATTGATTTGTTAGCATTTTAGTCTGTTATTTCATTATTTTTTCTATTTGTTTTGTTTAATCTTCATTTTTTTCCCTGTTTCTTGCCTTACTGCATTTACTTGAATATGCTTTAGGATTCCACCTTGACTTGTTCATAGTACATTTGGATTTATCTATATAAAAAAGTAGTGGTTGCTCTGGGTGTTTCATTATTTACCACAATGTATTCATATCAACATTTAGCACCTTGAATGAAAAGTGGAAAACTCACCTCCATTTGGGTGTCTTTGGCTTCACCATCTTTGTATAATATTGAGTGTTACATGGCATCCGCTTTTTTGTTTCAATCATCACATATAATTGACAAGGAAAGGACTGTGTGGACCCCCATTTCTGCTTGTTCTGTTGTCTCTTCTTTCATCGACCCTTCCTCCTTTTAGCCTTTGCTTTCTGTTTTGAGAACTTCTTTTAGACAGTATTTTAAGGGTAGGTCTTTTGGTCCCCAAATCTTGTAGTTTTCATTTGTCTGTGAATTTTTAAAGTCATCACTTCTCCTTGAAAAGTAGTTTTGAAAGACATAGACTTATAGGTTGACTGTTCTTTTCTTTCAGCATTTAAACATATTTGGCTATTTCCTTATACAATTTTTGGTTTTGTATAAGAAATCCACTCAAATGGATGTTCCCCTATAGGCGATGGATTACTTCCTTCTAGATAGTTTAAAGAGTTTTTCCTTAGTTTTCAAGGAAACTAATATGATATGTCTTGGCATAGATTTCTTTGAATTTATCCTGCTTGGGATTTACTAACTTCTTGAATCTTAGGGTTGTTATATTTAATCAAGTTTGGGATGTTTTCAGCCATTATTTCTTCAAATAATCATCTCCTCCCTCTTTTTCTTTCATTTTTTGGGCTTTCAAAGTTCTAAACATTGAATAGCTCATTATTGTTACACAGATCCCGAGCCTTTGTTTTTCTTTTTTATTAGCCTAATTGCTATTATTTTACCCTCCAGGTTACAATTTCTCTTTTCTGTCATCTCTCCTGTTGAGCTTATCCAGGAAGTTTTCAATTCCTGTTTTATTTTTCAGTTCTATAATTTTCACTTCTCTTCCTCAATTTCTCAGAGATTTTCTATTTCTTGTTTCAAGAGACTTTGTAATTGATTTCTGTAGCATTTTGTGATACTTGCTTTAAAAGTCTTGATAATTCCAACATCATATTCATCTCAGTGCTGGCATTAGTTGATTTCTTTTTTTTTTTTTCATTAAGTTGTGATTTTCTAGGTTTTTGGTTTATTTTTGGGGTGTTTTTGTTATGTTAGAAGACTCTGGGTCATATTTAAGTATTTTACAGGGAGTCATTCTGTTTGCGTTCAGCATATAGGCACTTGTCTACTACCCAATAGCAGTTTAATTTTGAAAAGTCCCTGAAGGGTTATTTTGGTCTGTTTGGCTTATCTTGTGCTACCTGGGCTCCCAGTGGTCTCTGAAGGCGGGAGGAGGAATTTCTTCCATATCGGTAGTCATATCTTTTGCTGAAGGGGGAGTACTCCTGCTGCTGGCCTCCATTGCTATGGCTTTTCTGGTCCAAAGAGTAGAGTCTTGGATCTATAAAATAGCTTTCGGAACCACGCTGCTAGCTGCAGGGCTGCTTGCTATGGCAGGTTGCCCCTTTTCCTGATCCCGCCAGTCAGCCCGACTGACTCTGGGTGGAGGAAGAGAGTGTCAGGCTTGTAGAGACAATGAGGCTTCCCCAACTAAGCCACCTGCTTCACCTGGGTCTCTCTTACTGGTTCCTCTTGCTCACCTTAGTACCTGTCCTCAGAAGAGGAGTTGCTGGCCCTGGAGAGGAGAGTCTTCCCCTAGTTGCTTGTATTTGGCAGGGTTTCCAACAACTGCCCCTCACATGAGGTTGCCAGAGGGACTCCATGAGATCCAGGTTGAGCTACTGGGACACCTTCTATTAACTGGTGTGTGTGTGTGTGTGTGTGTGTGTGTGTGTGTGTGTGTTTGCACATAAGTTGCCCTGCTCCTATGCCATTATTCTGGTCCTGAGTTCACAAGCCGGCTCACCACATTCTTAGTGCCCTTCAGAATGGTTTTGGTTTTTTCCTGTGCCATTTCAAAGATTTAGAAAGTGGTGGGTAACAGAAAAATAAAAACCAGACAAATGGGGCTCTTCTATTTTTTCCAGGCTGTTAGGGTTTGTGCTTAGATGTCTGCCAAAACCTCATGCAGTCATAGGGTGGGCTTCTAGAGTTTTTGACTGATCCATGGTCCAATGCTGGGATGATGGGTGTGAGTGCTGCACCCGCCCTGGAAAGGGCAGCCTGCGTACAATACAGGGGAGGGAAAGATGCTTGTTCTCTGCTCCTCCCTTTTTGCTCTGGTTGCTTTTGCTGTTTTCCACTGGCCTGAACTGTTGCCCTCTGCCATGTGCCACTCTGCCTTGGAGCCAGCCAAGGAGGACTGAACCTCCACAAACCATGAGCTATAAGTAAATAATTCTGGGCATCTGGTATTGGTCTCAGCAATGACTGAAAAGTAACTAAGACACAGGCCAGAGGTCCCTTGCTGATTGAATTTTATGACTACATTATTAAAATTTCTTCCCCTCCATTTTGCTTAAGCCCAGTTACATATGGATATTGAAAGTCCCCAAAGAAACCTTTATTTTCTGCACAGGTAGTTGTGAAACTAGGGAAACAATGAACGTGCTCATACAGCAGTTTCTAAATTAAGTATAAGCCTGTGCACATGTGGATACTGAGGCACATACACACTTGCCCCTCTCTTTGGCCCATCTCCTTCCCATCTGCTCAGAGAAGGTCTCTACATTAAGCATAAAATTAGGAAATGGGAGGAGTTTTATGATCTATGCTAGGGAAGGCACAGTCCTTTACTTCTGGGACTCAGAGTAGAAACACCTGCCTGAATGCTTTTGCTTGGGAAAATCTCAACCTTGAAAGTCAGGAGAAGGGTAGTTTCAGAACTACTTAGACCAGCTTAAATTGGTCTGTCTCTTCTCTGAGCTTCAGTGGGGAAGAAAGTCTAAACCAATCAAGTGCACCAAAGTAGAATATCACGTATTTATTTGGGGAAGTGTCCTAAGCCTGGTACATTTATTTTTCCTATTTACTTACACTCTATTATTCCCAATAAGCATATAAAGTGATTTTAATGGATACATAACATACAAGAAAATATAAATTAGATGTAGGGGAAAATAAACAAAAAGAAAATAAGTTACAGGAATAAGACTGGTGCAAAAATGCTTCCCTGCGTTCCTTATGATAAACAGCCTGTGAAAGAGCACATACAAGTAGAATTTCCATGTCATCTCAGACTGAAAATTCAACAGTCTCAGGCCTGGGGATGTGAGCTGTGACTCCTAACACATAAAGACCCCTAAGATACTCAACGGAGGCAGAACACTTCCCATGGGAGTTTCTCCAATACTTCATAGTTTTCTTGTTCCTGAAACATGTTTGACTTCTTAAAGTTTACTTCTATGGTTTGCGCAAGAATGTCCCCCAAAATGCTCATGTGTTCAGAGGTGGGGCTTTTGGGAGGTGTTGAGAGGCTCTAACCTCAGTAGGCTCATGCACTGACAAGTTTGTAACTGAATGTGCTGTTAGGAGATAAGGCCTGGTCAGATAAAGTAGCTCCCTGGAGGCATTACATAGACAAATACATTCTTGTGTTCAGCCTCTTTCCTCTGTGGCTCTTTCTCTCTCTGCTTCCTGCTTGCCATGAGGTAGGCAGCTTTCCTCCACTGTGCTCTTCTACCATGATGTTTGTACCTTGGACCCAGCTAACCATGGACTGAAATCTCCAAAACCGTGAACCAAAATGAGTCTTAAATTGTATACTCAATGTCTTTTGTTCCAGCATCAGAAAGCCCACCAATGCAATTCCTGAGTTCTCGTTCTGAGAGTGGCCATGGTCCCAAGTACTGTGACCTACTTGGAGACCGAGGCTACTGAGCTCCTGAGGGATCACATCCCTGTTAGGCTCTATTACACATGAGGGACTCTACAAATAGAGAGCATGAACCAAGGCTAAGGCTAGTCACTGATTGTTTGATCTTGTTTTTAAAATTCTTCTACTGTATTCTTAGAATTGAAGCCAAAATTCTTGGGTAGACTTGCAGTATCTCTCTCAAATCAGTCGGAAATCTAGATGATGCTGACGACACACAGGAAGTGAGAAGTAGCCACAGAATTAGTGCTGCGCCCGGTGACTAAATGACCACACTCCTTCCGCTATGGGAGCTCTCTCTCTCCTGAGGAACAAAATACAGAAAAATCCAGTCAGCCAAAATCTATTGTATGTGGACACAATACACAAAGTGTGAGGTACAAATCCTAGGTGAGCGGTGGATTCTGGAACAGCAGGCCTGAGCCTAAAAATATTTCAACTCTTTATGGAACCAGTCTTGTCACCTAGGCTCAGCTTTCCTCCTCTACAGCATCCCTAAATTGATTCAATTTCTGAAAACTTCTTATTTTAATCACTCTGCATCTTGCTCTGTGTTTTAAAAAACGTTTCTACTTTGTTATAGACTGTAAAAAAAGACCCCTGTTCTATTGATCAGTCCATCTTCCTGTCACTTGCTTGCAAAGATGACTCTTTTTCCTATTTATGTTCTTCTGAATCTTTTTTCTTTTTGCAGCTTTTTTTGAAAACATTTGTCTTGGTATCCTATAATATACTGTTCCAAAGGCATGTATGTTCATGTTTTTATTAAGAAATGTTTCCAACTTATCCTAAAAGTGAGTTTTTTTCTGTCAAGATACTCTATGATGCATGTTTCCTCTGACACAGAGGAAAAGAGTGAAACAAGGGTTAAAGGAAACTGCCCAGAGCTGCAAAGAGGCCAGCAACACAGGGGCCTCCGGCCTGTAACTACTGGAGTTCAAAGCTTGGCTCTGCCCCTGACATTTCTCAGGTTGTTTGGTTGAGTGAAAAGGCCAACAGACCGGAAGTGGGACAGCTGGAGTCTGTATCAGGTGGAAGGCCCCACAGCATAACTTCGGTTTTCTCCCGAGCACCATACAGATGAGAGTTTTGCCCTCTTTGGGGCCCTCATGAGATCGTGTGCCCCAAAGTTCTTGTTTGAATCTGTTTGTTAAACATTATTCTTGAAAGAGACGTTTTCCAGTGAGCTAAAACATATTATGTCTAATTCTCATTTCTCTGAATACCTAATGCAGTATTTTTAATAAATATTTTGTAAGAGACTATGGGGAAGCTGTAACTAATAAAGCCTGATTTCCATGAAAACAGTGGTGCATGTTATTAACTTAAGGAATAAACGAACTTCAAGTGATACACGATAAAGATCACCACCTAGTGGCCCAGTTGTATTATAACGTCAGAGCTTAGCAAGCTCAGATGACTTCTGAGGCAGGGAAATTGGCCTGTGTGACAATCACCCAGCCCCACAGAGAGGGTGGAGGAAGGCTTTGCCCTGGAAACTTTTGCCTCATTGAAGGCATTCAGAATTCATGTTATAAATCAAACACTATCCTTCGAACTAACCAATCTGCCAACTCAAGCCTTGGTCTAGGGCTCTAGTCACTGTCAGAATGTGATGGACGATTGAACGTGATCAAGGGCTAGGTCTCTGGCAGAGAACTGGCACAATGGGGATTCTTCAGATGACCTTGGACCAAGTCTTTGTATCTCAGGAGTGACTTCACAATTGAAAATTTGCTTCATTTTTGCTAGAATTATTGTTGCGTTCATCATGATGATCAAAGAAGCTGTGATACTTTTAGAAAAGCAGAAGGAATACTAGAAAATACCATTAGACCTCATGATACTTCCCTCCCTTTGGAAGGAGGCGACATGAGTTACTGTAATGGTGACAGAAGTGAGAATCAGAAGTCTGTTTACAAACTTAGGCTTTGCTCTTTATTGCTGTGTGTTTCTGAGCCAGTTACTAAACCTCTCTGAGCCCTACGTTTGCCATGAGGATTTCACGAAACAGGATTTAGAAATGATTTACTCCAGTGTCTTGCATGTACCTGATGTTCTTCCTCTCCTCCCCTTCAAGAAGCTATGTAATTTAACTTAAAATAAAGATTCAAAAAATTTAATGTAGGGAAAAATAAGATTTAGATCTGGGGACAAAAACTTTTTAAATTACTTTTTTCCCCCTGTTAAAATGAAGAGACATATTTAATCACTAAAGTATAGTTGTAGCTTTCCTAGGCTTGACTAATTCTGGTATTTTTCAGGATTTAATTTTCTTTTCTTTTTTTTTTTTTTTTACTTCACAAAATTAGAGCTTTGTTATACAAATGGCAGTGAAATGTGCCACATACATCAAAATCCACAGCACTATTATTTGTTTGTTTCTTCTTTGTAAGAGCCTTTTGTCCATGATTTGTATGTACGCCGAGTAATCTTTCAGCCATTTTTTTGAAGATTATGATACACAGTGTATTATACAAAACAAAAGTGTGCAGAATAAAAGGCGTTTGTGATAATTCCAAAAAAAGTGCCGCTTGGGACTTAATTTTCTTAATGGTAAAAATGAAGGCACAGTTGTGTCCTCGGCAAACGACACCAGTAATACAAACAGTACTCTCTTTTGCTTGTGTTATCACAGTCACAAGGATTTCAGAGCTGCGACTGATTATCAGAAAAATTGTAGTCCTGCGTGGACTTAAACTACAGGGCTGCTACAGGAATTAGATCAAATGCTGCACAAGAGATCCACAGCCCAGAGCCCTTCGCAAGGGCACTGCACTGTCGCTGATCTTTGCCTCTCTCGGGACACCTGTGAGAATATGATACAAGCGCTACTGAGAGTTTCAGAAATGCCTGGTGTTCCCCGCCCTCCTCACAAACCTGTTCTCTCTGAAGTCTGCTCTGGAAAGAGCTGCCCGTGGTTCCACTCAGGGGGCTGCTCCTTTACACACACCATGTGTGGGGCATTTTTTAAAAATTGTAGCAGAACACAACTTCTGACTGAGAGGCCACAGGAGACTACAGTTCTTACGCTATCCTTCCAGGCTGGGATATTACTCCCTCAGGGCCCGCTATGGTTCCCTCTGATTACCTCAACAGAAGCAAAAGAGAAAAAGACTTTGGTCAAATAGAGGAAAAAAGATTTTTGTGAGTACAGTAGTTGTAAGGTGCTTGTAATTACTGCTTTTGAGTAATCGTGGCAATCCTTTACAAAGTTCCTTTACCACTCTCATTTGGGTGTATTCATTATAAGATGATTTTTTAAAAATCACATGTTTAAAAAGAGAAGAACTGTCTATATCCAGAGGTCCCAAAGGCCTGGGTCCCACAATATGTTCCCATTTTGGCTGGGGAGCTAGGACTGGCACCTTGTTCATTCACAGCTCCCTGAAGTTGGGACCCATAGTTTGGATACCAAGATTTGTTTATCAACCATCTTTCCCAAGGGGGTACAAACAGAGCCTCATCCTCAGACACACCAAGGCTTTGCATACTCACTTGAGTGTCCCCAGGGTGGCTGACTGTTCTAATCTGGGGTATGGAAATAGGCTTGCTAAGTAAAGCCAGGCAGCTGTGACAGGAGATAAAGCACAAGGCATAAGGGCCTGTGTCCAAGTCTCAGCTCCGCTACTTACAAGGTGTTTAATCATTCAGAACCTTGAGCCTTGTTTCTTCATCTGTGAAACAGCATCCTCTGCTGACCTGCCTCCAGGGCTCTGAGGGGCTCTGGATCATCACAGTGTCTGAAAAGGCCCTTTGTGAGCCAAGCCCGGGTACTGCCTAGATTGCTGCACCCTAACAGGAGGTGGCTCACTCAGCCTACGGGGAAGTTTGTGCCAAGCAGGGAGAAGGCACCCTCCTTGGAGTGGCCTGTGTCCCCCACGCCAGGCCTGGCTTGAGCATCCTCTCTGCCCATGCCCAACCCTCAACAGGACACCCCGGGCTCACCGAGCGCCTCTCCACATTCCCTTTATTCCTGCCATTCTTGCCTGGAGTGACATCCAGTGAGCGGTAGCTGGGTGGCTTCTCCTCAGCCCAGTTTGGGGAACGGGAGTGGCGATGGTGGCTTCGGGATCCCCAGTCTCTGGGCCGTGTCTCCTTCTCCTCATCAGAGCTCCAGGAACTGAGGCCAGAGGGCGCAGGAGGGGAGTAGCTTCGGGGCCGGCGTCTCCTGGCCCTCCTGCAGTCCTCCTCTGGGCTGGCCCTGCGGGGCCTGTCCCTGTGGTGGCTCCTGGGATGAGGGTGGCTGGGCCACCAGTGCACTTCACTGGATGCGGGACCATCACTGAGGCTGTCTGGGTCTGACCAGGCCGCAGGTGACCCGTGCCGCCTGGAGTAACGGTGCCTTCCCCTCGCTGGATGGTCCAGCTCCCTCCTTCCAGATGCCCAGGATTTTGACCCTCGGTCCTGGAGCTCCTGGAGGAAATCGGAGGAATGAGGCTGCCTTCTCCCCTCCCTCGGATCCCAGGGTCTGGAGGGAACTGGACTGAGCCACTGCTGGTGCGATGTGTCACTGGTCCTTCTCGAGGACGGCAGGTCTCTGATCAGCGGAGGCAGGCGGATGATTCTGCGCTCCACAACCTCAGAGCCCAGGGAGGACAGCATGCTGCAGGGGTGGCCAGATCCGGCTGTGAGGTCGGGAGGCAGGGGCTGCGTGGGGTTGAAGTTCCGCAGTTCTTTCTCCAAACACTCGAGGACACCATTGGTGATGGCAGGGTGAGCTGTGGTGTGAGTCACTGGCATCTTTGGGAGGCTGGATCTCAAGGACAAATCTGAATGGAGACAAGGACAGAACATGCCGAACTGCTGAGACCCGTCATGCTTCTCCGACTTAGGACGTCAGAACATCACATGATGTAGCCGACTCTATTCCTGCCCATCTTCAGTCACAAAGAGACCCACAGAGGCCCGGTGAAGCCCAGGCTCCTACCCTGGCCCTTGCCCTCCCCTGCCCAAGGCCCTGGCAAGGTTTACCTCGCTGCAGCAGAGGGTTCAGTGCATAAGATGAGACCTGGGAGCTCCTGTCCGCACCCCAGAATAGGGGTTTTTCCATCATCTGAGGACCTATGGCCCGAGCCTGCTTCATGTAGCGGTGGCGGGCCAGGGCTGCAGGGGAACAAGGAGAAATGCAGACCCTCAGCTGGGGCAAGCTGTGCCTTCCTCTTCACTTCTGTCCACCTAACAGTCAGGCCACGGGGCCAGCTGCTCTCCTCCAGGTCCGCTCCTCACCTTGCAGGGCAGTAAGCGTTAAGGCAGTCACGAACCCACTGTATTTCTGGCAAGGAGCTGGGAATAAACTTCCTGCACACAAGATCGTAGTTGCCATCCTCCAGAAAAGTATACTCTTGAAATTTGGCCTCCCAACCTCAGAACCACTTCCGCATCCTACCTGCCTCAAGTGCACAGGTAGACAACATGGGTACTAGCAGACGATGAAATCTCAGGCCACAGGCCAGCAAAATCGGAAGCCAAAAGCCAGAAATAGAAGGTCCAAATGCAAAGGGCTTACAGGAGGTGTGAGTCAGGGGCTGGGGACTCTTGGGGCCTGCCAGGCCAGCTCAGGGCTCAGAGTGGAAGGAACAGGGAAGCGTACGACTCTGAAGAGTATTTCCGGCTGGAACCCCAGCCCCGGCAGGTCAGAACCCGTGGAAGGAAGGTGAGGGGGTGTGAGATGCTGAAGTGGGGCCCAGTAGACCCTGTCTACTCTCTCTTCACATTATTAAGCATTGGGGTTTCCTCTAGATAAGGGGAATCTTCAAAGGATGGGAAGGGCAGGGAAGCAGGAAGGGAAATACTACCCCTTTCAGGGCAAAAAAACAAGTGCAAAAGGAGAACCCGGGGTCCACAGAAATGTTGGTCCAGTCTCCTGGGTGCAGCTGTTCTGAAGCACACAAACTATAAGGAGCACAAATTAAACAAAACACATTTGTTTTTGTTCATGAATTTCTATTTTGAGGCAATTGTGACCGAGTGCCGCAAGGCTACCGAGGTTGCTGCTTATTCACGCATGCAGGAGAGGCGCTTGCACGTTGCCCCTGGGCTATGTACGACAGGCCCAGCCTCATGCGCTCACGCTCTCCTCTGTGTGTCAGGCCCTGTGGACTCCCCTAAAGCAGTAGGGTGCTGCCTGAGGCTCCCTTGGCACAGCAGAGGAGGAAGAAGGCAGGCAATGTAGCTACGCCTAGTGGGAAGTTTGCTAGGCTAGGGGCAAGGGGGTCGTCTGAGGGGTCATGGGTGGCTCCATTGTGAATCAACTTCCAGCACAACAGGAAGTGGTTGCAGCAGAGCCCCCAGAAGTATCTGCGCTCCATCCCTGATGGTGAACCACAGCCAGGCTGGGAGGAAATCAGATGCAAACTCACAGCAACTTAGCCAGCTGCCACTCCTTCGTGCCAACCGACAGCGCTTGGCCTCCCTGAAGACAAATCCTACTCAGCACTTTGCTCTCCCTAATGGATGCCTCTCCCGAGCTCCCTCTACTGGCCACCATGGCCACACATTAAACTGCTCAGTATACATGGTCATCAGGTAACTCATCCTCTGGGAAATCTCGGAATGTGGGGATCAGTACAGAAAGCTGGGCTGAAAGAGATCGCCTTTCTAGCCCAAGGTCCTCCAGCGACTGGCAAAGCCAGGCCACAGATTCCCCAGACTTCATTTTCTGTGATGAAGCAAAAAAAAAAAAAGAATCAAAATAATAAAACTCCACCAAAAAACCTTCGCCAGCAGAACCTCATTGGTTTACTTCTCTTAAACTCAGCCCCACACCTTTCAAAACCTCATACCAGTCTCTGTCCCCAACACCAGAGACATCCAGTTCCACTGAGAACAACCCTGACCGCTGCCACTCTTTTCACTGAACCTTGGCTTCTTCCCCCTGATACCATTTAGCCCCTTGCTTGGGGCCCACACCCAGACACTTTGCTTCAGTTTCTCTGACACAAAGCAAGAAAATGTGCATTTTCAACCAAGTCCCTCATTAAATGCTGGGAGGCAGCCCAGAGCTGACTACTAAGCTCCTAATACTTTGAGATATATGCCCTTAAGTACAGGCTTTGGGAATCAGGCAACTTCAGTTTACGCACTGGCCTAGACCGGCCATGTGACTTTGAGTGAGTTGCCGGAGTCTCAGCCCACTCTTCCAAGAGAACTCTTTCACAAAGCTGTTGAGATTAAAGCGGCAATGCACAAGAAATGCCTAACAGAACTCAGAGGCTCTCGTTATTATAATGAACTGTATCTTTTGCCTTAGGTCTCGTAGGAGGAAACAAACACATGCATTTAGAGACTAAACCATCAGAGGCATATTAATTTCCATCTCTGATATTCTTTAAGGTGAGCCCTTTGTGACAGAAATGACACTGACATCTCACCCCACTCCAGAACCTCACCTCTTCTCCCTCACCCCTGGCATCCTGTGTCTACAAACCCACAGAACTGGGATCCTTCAGACTTCAGACTTTCCATGCCCTTAACAAAAACCTTGTCCTTTGCCCCTCTTTTAGCCCATGGCCACTCAGTCCTTTTGCTTTTCCCAAACTATTAATTTTCCCTGACTTCACTGGTCAGTCATTTCAGCGGCATCCTCAGGAGCTTCCTGGAAACCCGTGTCCCTTTGAGCTCTTGTCATTTAGCTATAGGGAATCACCAGTAGGTGCATTCTGGCTCCATTCAGACATTAACCTCCAGCAGCCCTCTTCCCAGTAGGTCTTTCCTCAGTTGATCTGTCTATTGAACATACATTCCTTCCTCTCTAGCACCAGTTAAACACTCCATACATCTCACGTCTTTCTCTCCCGGGGCTTTCAGCTGATGATGTCTTTGTTAAGGGCAAGGAATCAGCCCTGTATAAGCAGTCAAGAGATGTAAGTCTAGTCTGGGCCTCACCACAAAAATGTTGTGCAATTGTGGACAAGTCTCTCCAGGCTCCACTTCCCTCGGCTGTGGGGGCTGGCGAGGGGGGGTCAGAGATTCTTGAGGTGGCCTGTAGCTCACATGGAGTGTGCCTCCAGGTTCTCTGGGGAACAGAGCCAGGAACCCACCTTTAGGGGTGAAAGCGGCTTCTCTAATTCCCATGGAAATGTTAACATTCCATTTCCAAAATTTTCCTCCATGAATCCTGTGGCAGATCGCTTACCAGGACTATGTGGACTACCAAGAGCTACTAAAATTTGGTGTCATTTTCACTGTTGTCCCTTCCAACCTGGTGATAACTCTCATGGGAAAGTGGGAGCAGGCTGGGGAGTTGGGCTGTAGTTAGAGAAGTTCCAGAATCACTAGCCTCCTCCTCAAAGGTCCCTTCCACATCTGCTGCTCTGATTTGTTGAAATCGAGACAGGCTCATGTGAGCTTCCTCCCTTCTACCTGAATCATCCTTTACGCTTAATGACTTCCTCTCTGTCTCCAGAGGTCAGGCCACCTTCTCTCCCTCCGCTTCCCTTTCTCAGGCTAGAGCTTTCTCGGCAGGCCCGATGCCATCACGCATCAGCGGCTACCTCACTTCTTAACTTCTCCACTTTCTTCTCATGCTGCTGGCCTTGGTTCTTTGCTTACATATACGATTAGGGTTATCTTGGTCTAAAAGAACCAGTGACAACAACCAAAAACCTTCCCCCTCCAATCATAGTGCTTTCCTTAACGATCTCTGCCCCTTGATGTAACTTCTCTTGTCACCAAACTTCTCAGAACAGTGACTCACTTTGGAAGTGACCTCATCATCTCAAGTCCAGAGCTCTTTGTGGCCTGCATTTTTTTTATTTTACCAGTTCTTTTAAATGAACTCCAACCACCTGGGAAAAAAAAAACCCACTCTCCCCAGAACCTGTTTGTCAGCCCGTTAATTGGATGCGTTTGTCCCCTGCACTAGCTCTGTCCCCAGTTGGCATCCTGAGAGAGTGCTCTCATCTCATCTCCCATATCACTACTCCAGGGACAGAGGTTTCCCCATGGCCTCTCCCCCCGATGCCTCTGAGCAGTGGGGACCCCGTGGCCCAACATGAGATCTCTGCTACTTGGCTCTCTTTAAGGCGTTCATTGTCTCAGCTGATCCCAGAGTGATCCAGCCACAGAAGGTGGGGTGGCGCCTGCGTGAGACACACAGACACTCACAAGCCACATGTACACGCACTAAACCCTACACTGCCACTGCCACTTACTAACTGGAGACTTCTCTGACCTTCTGGCTCCTCCCCTGTGGAAGAGGGAGGACATCTGCCTTCTAGGGTTGTTGTGAGCATTCAGTGAGGAAATATACACAGGATGCTGTCCAACAATGGTCAGTTCTCTTTTCCTGTAAGGCAGCCAGCTGGGAGCACAGGCCTGAAACCAGACTCAGACAGCTGACCTTCTTAATGAAGATTAGGTTTTTGTTTCTCTTATAATGGGCAATTCCTTATTTTCCCTTTTCAGAGTTTTCTTTCAAGTGGAACAAAAGGGTAAGAGTGGTTGTCTGTGGCTACTCAGATTAGCCCACATTTTTCTGAATTTTCCAAATTTTCTACAATGTTGTAGCATAACATCAGTAAAAGGAAACTGTTATTTAAAATAGAAACAAAAATTTCCCATTTAAAACAAAGGATTCTACTCCATCTATTTACTAATAAAAGATCTTTATAGAATAATTAATTAATTCCTTCGCCTTTGCCCTGTATTCTGTTGCCAAATTTTTATAGTTCTGTTTTGAAGGATCAAAATTCAAATGAGGATTCTACCAAGAGGAAGTTGGGAGCAGTGGAGCTTGCCTGTGATCCCAGCACTAAGGGAGGCTGAAGCAGGAGGAATGCAAGTTTATACCCAGCCTGGGCAACTTGACAAGATCCTGTCTCAAAAAAATAAAAAAGGCTGGTAATGTAGAGCTTCAGTTTAAGAGTCACTGCTTTAATACCTTTCCACTCTGCTCTTTTCAAGTCTTATTTATGAAATGGTATGAAAATAAAATAGAATAAAAATATATATTTCTGCACATGGTCCCTGACACATAGCTCCTAAAATCCTTGGACTCTCCAGTGTGATGAATATCCTCTGCACACTAATGAGACGGCTGGTGGCTGGGGACCTCCTAGGTGGCTTCAGGACGGGGGGGGGGGGGGGGGCTGCCCACAAGAAAGACCGGTTCACGATTACAGGGTAGGTACTTTCAGATAGATCCGCCCCTGACCAGGGTGGGTACTTTCAGATAGATCTGCCCCTGACCTCCGGGGAGGGGAGAGGGGCTGAAAATTCAGCTGATCACCCCCAGCCAGCGACTTCATCAGTCATGTCTCTCTAGTGAAGTGTCCATAAAAACTCAAAAAGGGCCATAGGGGTCCAGGGAGCTTCTGAGTAGCTGAACACTGGAGGTGCTTGGGGTCTGTGTGCTGCAGAAAGAGCAGTTATGCCACGTCTGTCTCCGCATATGTGGCCATGTGTGTCTCCTCATTTTATCCTTTGTAATAAGTGGGTAAATGCGAGTGAAGTGTTTCTAGGCTCTGGAAGCTGCTCTAGCAGATTAGAACAATCTGAAGAGGGGGTTTTAGACACCCCTAGTTTATAGCCAATTGGTCAAAAGTTCAGGTAACCCCCTCCTACTTTGGATTACCCCCTGATGTGGGCGGCAGTCTTATGGAAGTACTGTAGGATCTGCTGCTAACTCTGGTAGAGAGTGTCAAAGAGTTAAATTATAGGATATCCAGTTGGTATCTGGTAGTCTGGTAGGGTTGGTATCTAGACACACACCTGGTATCAAAAGTAAGACCCTGTCACCAAAAAAAACAAAAAAAAAAAAGGTAAGTAGTATTTTTAAAAGTAGACTTTTCTCTCACTGCTACATTCATACTATTGCTCTGGCCATCTCATGTCTAAGCAGGGTCAGTATTAGAGGCAAAGCCCCTAATAAAACTATGGTATAACTACACCCCCAGGCCAATTAGGATCGCTGAGGAAAGGCCAGCAGTAGGCAGAGCTGTCTGAAAGAGGCCTTAGGCAGCCCAGCGGGTGAGCAGGGAGAAACCCTCATATCACCACCTCCCGTGTGGCTCTACAGCTCTATGGGCACCATTTACAGGACTGAGGTTAGTGTTCTTGGAGCCCATGCTACAAACAGACACAGGAGAACTGGAAGAACCCAGGGCTTTGTTGTGCCCATGGTAAGCTCAACTGCTTGGAGTACTGGGCACACCAGCACCACCCCACCCCACCCCACCCCACGGCAGTTCTGTCCCTGCTTCACCTTCCTCGGGGCAGCAGCAGCGGGTGGGGCAGCAGGGGCAGCGGATGTAGCAGCAGCAGTACTGTGGGCAGCACTGGCACCAGCATATTCCGATCAGCAGCAGCAGGAGGACGGCTCCCAGGATGATGAAGATCACCGTCAGCCAGTCTAGTGGGGAGAAGTGAGCAAGGGTGAACAATACACAGGGGCTGTCTCTGGTTCTAACGCTCTTGATCTACAGGCTAATAATGAGCAACAGACTGGCAACAAAACAAAACAAAAACCCAAGCAAGCAAACAAACAAAAAAATCCACTTAGCTTTGATAAAGGAGTCTATGGCTCACAAATGGCAATAATATGGGTTTGTTTTTGTTTTTGTTTTGGGTCGCTGCTGTTCCTACACTTTGAAGTGTTATGGTGACATCACAGAAGGTGCCAACAGCACTTACGCAGGATGATGAGCTTCACCTCCTTATCTGGGTCTCCGGATGTGTCCCCAGGAGCCTCAATGGTGCAGTAATACACTCCATGGTCCCACCACATCACCTCATTAATCACAAGGTCCGCTCCTACACAGGAAGGAAGGAGAACTGGAGGGTAGAGCATGCTTTCTGACCAATGGCACCTTCAAGGCTTTGGCATTGTCTTTTGATGACCTAAGAGGAACCCTGGTAGGTGAGAGAAAGGCCTGAGTTTCTTCCTCTTTGTTTAAACAGAAGCACGGTGGTAGAACTTACTACTCACTGGGTCCCTCTACGTACTTCAGAAGGCTTCCAGACATTACTCCATTCCCACCACAGCCCTGTAAGCAGGTGAAGTAGAGATTACCAGTGGTCTTCCCGTGTATCTTTTCCCTTTCTCCTATGATCACAGAATGTTCGGCCATATGCGCACCTGCTATGGTTGAAGTATTTGTCCACTTTAGAACTCATACTGCAATTCTATTTTCATTGTATCAGTTAAGACATGAGACCGTTAAAAAGATGATTGGGTGAAGGGTGAGATGAGTGCTGTGATGAAAGAGTGAGTCTGGTAACTTTCTGCCTTCTCACCTTTTGCTACATGAAGACACAGAATAAGGCCCTTGCCAAAGTTCAAACTTCTCAGCCTCCAGAGCAGTGAACAAATGCAGTGCATTTCTACTTAGTATAAATTACCCAGTCTCAGGCATTTTGTTATAGAAGCACAAAAGGGATTGAAATAAGGCCCTGGAATAAAATCCATGTTTCCCATCCTCTCTTCCATATGGACATGGACAAGTGACTCAGTTCTGGTCTATAAATATAAGGAGTGTCATATAATGCTTCCCAGAAACTTTCTTAAAAACAGCTTGTGAACACCATTATCTTTTCTTCTTGCTTTCAGCTCTGTTATCTGGTACTATGGTTTAGACAGGTCTCAGCCTGTCATCAAAGGTGCATGTGCTAGAACTTTGGGCCTCAGTGTGGTAATGCTGGGAGGTGGGGGAACCTTTCAAAGTCCTCAGAGACCCAAGTTTCAAAGGGGGGCTGAGAACAAGGCAGCTAGGTCACTGAAGGTACTGCTCTGTGAAGAGACCCCAGTTAATTTCTGAAAGGGTAGGTTGTTATAAAAAACCAAAACTTGCCCTTACTTCTCTATGGCCTCCTACCCTTCCATGTGATCTTTCTTGATTATACTCCCACCATTATGCCATCAACTACATGAGGATCGCACCAAGGGGCCCTCACTAGAGCCTGAACCAAAGGTACTATCTAATCTTGGACTTTCAACATCCAAAAATACGAGCTAAATTAGCCCCTTTACTTTACAAAGAAAGATGCTTCAGGCATCTTGTCACAGTAACAGAAAAGTGACTACTGGAAAGCAAATGTGACAGTTGCCATCTTGGATGAGGAAGAAGATGATATTTTTGGTCAGGTGGACAGAACCTGGGTCTCTGAGGACTTAATGGAACAGATATTCCACCTTAGGGCTGAACTGTATATGCCTCTGGTTCTACACATGAGAGAGATACAAAGTTCTCTATTGCCTAAGTCATGAATATTTTGGGGCTTTTGCTTACTGGTAAGCAAACTTAATCCTAAATGATAGAGAGGTATGATTAATTGGCTGCAGTTCAGATGACAAAAGTAAGGACACGAAGAGGCTAAGGAATTGGCCAATAACATACAGATAATAGTCCAAACCCATGTCTCTCTAACTCAAAGCTGGTGGCTCTTACTTATTAGGCTCTATTACCTTTTCCAAATTGGGTAGGAAACACCACAGCCTGAACCCATCACCCCTGGATCTTGAAAGAAAAGGTTATAAGATGAAGTTAAATCAATATGGATGGAATACCAATTTTTTTAAGAGTAAGTCATACTCAAGAAAAGAATTTAAGTCCTATGAGCCCTGAATACTTTGATACTCCACTAAGATAATGAATGATTAACATATGTTCCAGTTTAGCAAATTGGACAAATGTTTACTCAGGACCTTTTGTAGGTTCAGCGTTATGTCAGGCACTGTGGGAACACTGAAGAGGAACAAGACTTTCTCTGTTCTAGAAGGGTTTGATAGCCAGTCTCAGGCAACAGGACTCCTCCACACCCCAAAGGGGCTGCCGCAGCTGCTTTCAGCCTCAGTAAGTGCAGGAGGACACCTTCAGATTCCTAAAGGCCTTAGCAAGACAGACGTGTTCTTGCTTGGTTAATGGTTATGTCTGTAATTCTGTATTATCTGTTTGTCAAGTTATTGAGGAAATGAAACAAAAATGCGAAGTCATACAACACTGGAGCAGATTCTGACTTCTGTTTCCTTCTCTTTTACGTCAGTCCCTGCACACTTTTTCCTATCTATAATTTTCCAAACCCACCATCTTTCCCATGAACAAGCTCACCTCAGACGTGAAAGAATGGTGAAAGTGCTTTGCGAAAAAGTCCTCCTAAAGCTTGATGAGCATTGTAAACCTGCATAATGTTAGCATAAGAAGGGTATTCGGGTATGTTAATGTTTCAGATAAACCAACAACTCATTTGACCGAGTTACCTCAAATCATAAAAGCACAGGCCTGAAAGTAACAGAGAACAAGGGCTCCAGGAAGTCACAACAAGCCCAAAGGTAGAAATAAAACCCAAGGGGAAGTACTGCTTCACTTTGGGAGTAAGAAAAAGGCCAGGTTTGACCCAAAGGTAGTAGAGGTAGTGGAAGGTGCCGTTTAGAATTAGGTAAAAATAGAAGAGCAGAGACTGTCATCCATGGGTCTGTTCATCCTTCAGAAACTATAAATGGGACTTGCTAATGAAAGAGGGCTTAAACTTTGGGGTCAGATCAGAACTGTTACTCCTTCACAAGTTGAATCTTTGCACTTGGGGACTGAAACAGATATTCCCTAAGGACCAGGGTGCAAGGGCTAGCCTTGGAAATTCAGAGGTTGGATGTAAAAGGATCTGCTTTAAGTATTACAAAATTGGAAGCAATGAGTAAACAGGCTAAGTGATCTACCTTTAAATGGTCATAGAGTAGAATACTCACTGATTTCCTCACACTGTGACTGCAGGGCCTGTGAGCTAGGCTGGGGCCCTCTCCTATTTTTTTCCTTCAATTAGTAAATTTTTTAAAACAGCACATCAATCTCACTGAAATAAGGTTTTAATATTACACCCATGACTGACTGCCGTAATGCTGGATTATGGTTAGGAAGGAGAGGCATGCATCCATCCACCCAAAGGGTACTGACTGATAACTAACGATCACTGTATACTCACTGTTTGCTGAGTGATTTTTACACAATATCTTGCTCAGGCCCCAGTCCTATTTTATAGACTTTGCCTTCACTGTGTACTTCACAGTGGGCAGCCAGATCCTCATCTCTCAAATGAGGAAAGAGAAACCAGAGAAGATAACTGATCTGGTGCTGACCACTGAGCTAGTGAGCAGAAGCACTGGGATTTTCACACAGGACTTTTTATACCAGCCCAGTACTCCTTCTTCTATCAATGAGGACAATGGTCTAATGTGGCGGCCTGTTCACAAGCCCATATTTCCTTTGTATAAGCAACAGAAGTGGCCAGATTGGGACTCAGGGACCTGCGGTTTGATTGGACCTTGACAGCAGTTTGTGGAAAGTATCAAAGTACCAATCCACATCTGACTCTAACTCTCAAGAAAGTCAAGGAACCCACCCAGACCTTTAGCCCACTTCACAGAACATCCTCTGATCCACAGAGCAAGTTCCAGGGAAGTAAGTTCAGACAGCACAGCACATTCTAAGAATCTGGCACCTTTCTCAAACAATGACAGTGCCCCTGGAGATCAGAAGAGAATGGGAAATCCCGTGCTGACTCAGCCTCCCAGGCCTGTGTCTGTATCTCCTCCACCTCGAGTTCCCCCACCACCTCCTCCGCACTCACGGTTCTGGATGGTGATCTTGCGCTGTCGGTAATCCACCCCCAACACTGGCTCGTTCTGTCCCCGCCGCTGGGCCACGATGCGCACTTCCCTCTGGTTGTCATTGCAGTCATTGGAGGGGTCTTGACCCAGAGATAATGCTGCCTGGTATGCTGATAAGAGAAGCCACATTGAGTCCAAAGAAGCCCCCAACTGATGCCCAGCAACCACATGTGATGACAGAAGCCGCACTGTAAGCAAAACTCCACACCCCCAACAGGGCGTCATTTGCAAGTCCTGGCTGTATCCCCCATCTCACGTCTTACAGCCTCTGATCCTACAACGCTCATTCACCTGTCCTTACAACAGCAGGTGGGAGAGCTGCTAAATCTGACGGTGGCCAATGCCTCCTATTCTAATCTCTCCTCCCTTCCCTCTTAGCCCAGGCACTTTAAGAGTAACCCCCAGGAAATAATGTCTTTGGGGAGTCTTTGGGGGACAATTTCAGGAACAGTGAGTGGCTCAGGTAATTAGATATTTTGGTTCTATTCAAATCCTACTGAAGACATTAGCCCCAGGCTAAAGATGGTAAAGCTGGTTGATGCCTCTGGCTCGTTCTGCCTCATCTCAGGACACTCACTTCTTCCTGGGCAGTGATGGTGAAAGTTTTCCAGACTGAGTGCTCCAACTGCAACCCCCAACCCACTTATTGATCACAAAGTACCAACACTGCAAACAAACCTGAATACTGAGGTTTTAGTTTATGAAAGACAATTGTTACATGATGGTCTTTGCTGCTGGGTGACTTGGCTTGTGTGCAGACAGAGATCTCTGTGTTCCTGCTGCAGTATACATGCCATAGGTTTGCCACCACTGCTCTAAGGTGTCTGCTTCTAATTCTCAAAATTTCTAAAAGGCTGTCTCCAGCTGACTGTGGGCTGCTGACTTCCTTTGTTTCTAGAGAGAGGGCAGAAATGGGCAGCTACGGAAGAGCTCTGGATGCAGGCCGCTGTTACTCAGAGGCAGGGCCTGGCTGGGCAGCACCGACACGCCCAACTGCAAAGGGGCTTCTGGGGACAGAGAACACTCTGACATTCAGAGTACACATCTGAGGAAGGACCATCCCCAGGAAGACTGACAATCCGCAGGAAGGCTGGCCCAGGAAGGGGATGTGGCCATAGCAAGGTTTCGCCAGTGGCCACTCAGATCTTACAGCCTGAGAAGGTTGAGGTGTCTTCTTGTCTGCATTGACTATTGTGGGTTGATGGGGGGCAGTTCTGCATCATGGCGCTGGCATAAACCAGGAATGGACCAGGTGGCAGGACCTGCCCTACCTTTTATAGACTATCTGAGCTGCCTTAAATATTTTTTTACAACAAGGTGGGACAACGTTTTGAAATTAAACTAGTATCTGGCCTTGAGCAAGTTATGTTGTTAGCCTGGGCTCAGTTTCTCTATAAACTGGAGGGGCTGTATCTCTTTGGCTTCTCACTGTGAAGATTTGTGGTCTTAAATAATTCCTAGCCCCAGTAATGGCACATCACAGAGATGCCTGGGCTCTGGGCAGAACATAAAATGGGAGGGAACTCACAGGCAGAGAAGTAGTCAAAGATGGGGTCCTTGCAGAAGGACTTGAACCGCCAGGTCACCACCACATCCTGGAGCTGGGCAGAGGTGGTGTAGTCACATTTGAGGGTAACGGAGGCAAACAGGGTGACATAGCGTTCTGTGTCCTGGACTGTCACCAGCAAAGACAGGCACCCTGCAAACAAGAGCAGAGGATGAAGTTGAAGGCAACCTCCTTCCTCATGCATGGAGTAATCAAAGCAATGCAATGAGCGAAACACCCGCCTCCCCTCCTGCCTGATGTGTTGGGAGCTCACAGGCAGGGTCTGATTCTCCCTTGTCAGGGCATGGGGTAAAGACGGCCCTCAGTACTCTGGAAAGGCAAAGGACCAAAGGAGAAAGGAAAATTCTCAAGAGCTTACAACCCATGAGCAGTGATAGCACATCCAACAAAAAAATTGTATGAAAACAAGCTATATCTGCCCAGAGTGATCTTGTTCATGCATTTTTTCCACATCACTTCTCTTCTTAAAGTGGTTTCCCATTTCTGTAAAGTTGAAATTCCACCAGCAGACCTAAAAAAGCCCCTCCGGTCTGCCTCCTGCCTTTTTCTGATGCCTTGTCTCTCTTCAGGCCCCGCTCTCACTCAAGGCTACAGCCATTCTGGACTTCGCTCCCTGTGCTGGGACGATTCTCTCCTCCAGCTCTTAACTTCAGTAGCTCACTCAGCCCGGAGTCCTCTTCCACATCACCCGCGAGCCCTCCAGTCTTCTCCATGACCAGTCCTTCCACAGCTCCTTGGTTGCACCCTCATGTTCTCAAGCAGCTGGCTGACTGTGAGGCTGGAAGACGGGCTTCCCTGCTTCCCAGAGTACCGTGCCTTACCCTCAGGCAGCTCTTTCCTGCTCATGCAAGGCACTCAGACAGCACCTGCACTGGTCTCCAACACACTGTTCGAACGTACACTATGTGCTGTGCCTGTCACACACATGATATCCACAGTGTTTATTAAATAGATGAAGGAATGAATGACTAAGCACATAATACCCAGTGGAAATTTGGTGGTACAGGCAATCAACATAGGCATAGAGTAAATCCAACAAGAATGATTAGGGGGTGACAAGCCATGTCAACAAAGACGTGAGGGAATTAAAAGTTTTTCTTTTTTTAAAGTTCAGCTCAAGACCATCTGATTCTCTAGGCATTCTTAAAATTCTACATGTGCCTTGAAAGGAACCAGGTGGCCCAGATCAGGTGGGACTGTGGCCCAGTCAGGGGTCTACCAGTAGCCAGCATTTTGAAAGTTTCCCATGTTAATATGGTTTCCAGGACAATTTAGATGGGGGTCCACTGGTGGGAGGAAAAGTATAGAACAGTAGTGATCAAATTGGAGCGTGCAGCATCAGGACTTGTGACAGCCCAGATTTCTGGGCCCTATGTCTGGAGTTTCTGCTTTAGTGGGACCTAGATGAGGCCCAAGGACTGACATTTCTAACAGATTTCCAGGAGAGGCCAATGCTATTGCTCTGAGGACCACACTTTAAAAACTATGGGTGTAAGCAAGATGGAGTACTATTCAGCCAGAAAGAAAGATAACTTTGAGTCATTTGTAGGAAAATGTATTTATCTTGAGAGTCCAAGGTTAAGTGAAATAAATCAGACACAGTTAAATATCACATGGTTTCCCTTATATGAGCAACTCAAAATATAAATAATTTAGAGAGAAAATAAAAGAGAGATGATAGGAAATAGGGAGCTAGACTCTATAGACACGGAAGGAGGATGTGGGATGAGATAAGAGGGAAGGATGGGGGAAGGAAAGCAAAATGATGAAGATGTAATATGTACATCACCAACTCCTCATGATGACCAGTTATTATGCATCACAAACAAAAACCAATTAAAATTAAAGTGGAAATAAAAACAACTTTCTACCTTCTCTACAAAAAATTAAAAAAAGAAAAACAAAACTAATGAGAAAAATCTTGTAGACTTTGAACTCTCACATACAGCTGGGTTCAAATCAAACTCAGTCTGCCTTTTACTCAAGACACTGGACAAGCTGTTTCCTGTCTCTGAATTTGTGTTTCCTCAGCTCTGAGTGGAGATAAAGCTATCACAAGCTGCACATCCCTAATCTGAAAATCCCAAATCTGAAAGTGCTCTAAGATCTAAAAACTTTCTGAGCACTCACATGACACTAACAATTTCTAATTTTAAATCATTTCAGCCATCGTATTTTCATGCCGGGAATGTTCAACTGGTAAAGTCTAGGCAAATATTACAAAATTCCAAAGACTAAAAACCTGAAACCAAGAATTTCAGATAAGAGATACTCAACCTGTACTAACCTCATCTGACCCTTGTGGGAATGTAAGATCATCTACCCCTCATGCATGGCACAATGCCTGGTATGCTGTCATGTTAGCATTGAAATCTCTTCCCTCTTTTTCCTTATTATGAGAGGCAAGGAAAAAGGAATTCAAGTTAGGGTTCTTCCCAGTACAGTGAGTTCCGAGGTACAACCACTTTCCTTTTGACTGAGTCATCTCCTAACAGAGCAGCTAGGCGTGCCTCCTTTGGTGGCTAGAGTCCAGGATTCTAGGAGCTGTCTTCCATTCTGGCCACAGTCCTCTGAAGCTTAAGATGGGCACCTTCACCTGGTTTTCTCATGTCCATGGAGAAAGAGCTGAATGATTCTTGGGACATGTTGTGGCCATCAGAAGTCACCTGACTCGTCTCCGGGACTGAGTTGTGATGAACAAGCCCCATGATAGATGTGGTGGGGAAAGGCTATAGCAGGGTAGGGAAGACATGGGTGGGAAAGACATGGAAGGAGATTTAAGATAGACCCTAAGGCTCGGGTAGGATTAAGATTATGCATGAGAAGTAGGGAGTAAGTAGGGAGACTCATTTCAAGAAACGACGAAAAAGGAGTGAGCAAAATTACTTATTAGGAAAGGTCAGCGACTTAGGGGACTGGAGGAAACCAGCCTAGCTGGTGTCTGGCTGTAAAATAGACGGTAAATAAGGAGAGGCTGGTGATGAGTGGGAGGTGGTCCCTAGATTACAACCCAATATTTATTTCTAGTTCATGGACAATTACTGAAGGCTTTTCTGAAGAAGAGGAATAGGGTGAAAGTGATGATTTTAGGTCTCCGGATGACTTCCCTATTCAGTTGTGAATGGAAAAAGCCATCATTTTCAGAATAAGCCTTCAGAAGTTTGGGGGGAAATAGCCACTATCTGTTCCAGCTGTAGGAATCTCAGAGCTCAGGCAGATCAGAACAGAAAGGCCGTGATCAGCAGCTCAAGCCGTACACGGATTATTTCACAATCTGGCTATTTTATTCTTGTTCCTCCTCTCTCACCACCTCTTTGTGGGGTTGTTCCCCCTGCCACCTCAAGAATTGACCTGAAATAGACCTCAGAGCTTCTACTCATCACAGTTTTAACTGAAAAGTAGAAACAGCTACAGGTAAGATTTTGACAGTGAATAGAGTGCCATTATCAACCCTGGTTTATTTTGTTCAGCAACAGACAGGGATTTTTTGTTTTGTTCAGCAACACATAGACAAAAAAAAAAAATCCACTGATTTTGGTATAAAAACCTTATGTTCACAAACCCCCACCTACAAATATTTTCCTTTGTATATTAAATGTGATCCTGGGAGGAGTCAAGCCATGCCCACTTCATATACAACAGCTCTGAGACTGGGAAAAATTAAGAAACTTCTCTGTAGTCATACTTAGTTTCCATGCAGGTCATAGTCAATATTTGGTCCCTGAGCAGTGTTATTGCCACTCTGCATAGCAGTTCCTTCAGTAAAGGAAGATGATTAGTATTCATAAGTTGCTAGTAGTTGGAGCTTGGGGCCAGGCTATGCAAGCAATAATTAAAATGTCATTGGCAGCAGTCACTCTGGTAATAGTGATTAATGGCTTACATTTCTTCAATTTGTTGAAGGGTAATTTAATAAGTAGTAGTTTATTCAAAGACTAGTCAACATGACTTCTACATAGAAGGAGCATTTGGGGAAGGGGAGTTGCTAAAGTCAGAAAAGGGCATCCTGTTGGATCAAAGAGTACGGAATCTTTGAAGATAACTGAATCTGACCCTTTTGTGGGAGGAGATGGGGACAAGTGTGATCACCTTGATCATAAACACACACTCAGCTCCCCTTACATGAATGTCCTTATTATTGTTAAACCATGTGTGGTGACCAATTCACCTTTACCAACGTCAGTGCTGGCTTTGTTGCTAAAGTATTATTTGATCCTCTCTACTATTGCATCCCTGGCATGAATTTTGAAGCTTAAAACATGCCAGTTCCCCACATATTCTGAGCACACTGAGCTCACTCACAATTCCTTTAAGGGGTCTACTGACCCCACAGCATCCTGCATGGACCTTACACCTTCACTCTCCACTCTGATATGCACACACACACACACACACACACACACACACGGATTGTGAGGAAGAGTCTCAAGTACTAACAGCACAACTGTTGCTCCTGCTGTCCTCAGCATCTACTATGCACCAGGTGATATGCATGTTCTTTATCTACCATTCTCGCACACAAACGCACCCCCCCACACACACACCTGGGTGGATATCAGCTTTACACATCTATATGGCCCAAAGTCCGGTAGGTTTAATCCAAGCCCGCATGTGCTCAGTAACATATACCTAACCCAAATAATATCAGTGTCAAGTCTTGCTGACATCAAAATGGAATTTTCCCTAGGCTGGCAAACTTTATCTTTGAAAATGTAAGCCAGGCATCCAACTCCCAAAAAGCAGTAGGATTCTCCAGATTGGGAGGGAGAAAAAGGAAGTAGCAAGTAGCCCAACTCAAAGGCCAACATCTCCCATTATTTCTTTTTCTTTAGCCTCTAACCAATTTGTACAACCAATCATGCTAGACATCCACAACGTTCAGTGGGTAGGGTTTTGAAAAAGAGACCCAAAACTGGAAGAATCTGAACTGAAAAATATGAACAGGTTCGAAAAGAGAAATACCCTGATTATAGACATCTTGGTTTCACCTTTGCATTTTCAAACTTGGCACCAAAAATTTCTAAATTCTTGAGTTCTCTTCACCTGTAGCAGTTCCTCAATTCATTGCCACATAAATCCCTAACTGTCTCTCTTATTTTTTCCTATTGAAAACTTTAAGTCCGGAGCCTGAATTCTACCTTTACATTCTGTCTTTACTCCCCATCCTGAGTTATCTAACTATTTCATTTCCAAACTTTGGCTTCTGTTTGACTGAAAAGTTGGGATGACAGCAATTTCTGCCTCATAGGGTTACGATGCAAATAGACATGTCCCACTTAGCAAAGACCCCAGCACACAGGCAGACATTCAATAAACGCTGGCCTTCACTTGTATCATTTGCACTTACCTTGTCTAACTTAAGAAACTGAGATCCATTAAGGCCAACATATAAAAAAATCCCTTTAAAAGAATTAAAATTAGACAAATGTAAACTACCATTACAGTCTTCTCTTTGCAAAATGAATTAACGGGTCAAAAGCTTTGTAGCTTTGTACTCCAGAAAATTCATTCACAGTTTGCCGCTGTGAAAGAGGAAGGGAGGGAGACCTGCCACTTAAGGGTAGAAAGGAAACTTCAGATGAGATATTAGAGCTCATGCGAAGGAGGGGAGGGAAAGGGGATTCTCTATTTCCCACCATGGGGTGCTTTCCAAGACTATACTGCCATGCCAAGTGGGGACTACCATCCTTCGCTAAAGCAGAAGGAAAATACACTAATGAAAGCAGAGGATTTTGTCAACTAAATGCCATATATTTCCAAATATGCATACAGCTTTGTATGTGCTTTTTTTGGGTTGATCACCTTTGTGTAATATCAGATATCATAGTATTAGAAGATATCATCTGCACAGCATAGAACAAAACAATTTTTTTTAAAAAAAAATCAAGAACTACTTTTGGGGGACTAGATGGTGTACCTCCGTTGCACACAACGGTTCTTCACAGAAGAGGATATGTTATAGATTGGACCTGGGAACTTCTAAAAGACCATGTGTTATGGGCTTGATACTTAGCGAGGGATGCTATCGGGAGGTAGTTTCAGGTCATCAGGGGGTGTGCCATCAAAGAGCACTGTGGAATACTGGCTTCCTCCTCTCTGTCTTTACTTCGCAGCTGCCTTGAGGTGAACTTCCTTGCTTGACTACAGTCCCAAAAGCAATAGGCTCAAGTAACCACAGACCGAACTCTCCAAAACCACGAGCCAAAATAAACCTTTCCTTTTTCTAAATTAATAATGTCAGGTATTTTGTTACAGTCATGTAGAGCTGACTAATATAGGGACACAGAGCATGGTTTTTTCCGTGGGGGTGGTGATGGTCTGGTGCTGACACTGAAGGGAATTCTTGGCTTCTGCATGTTTTTCAAATACATACACGCCCTGACTCACTCAGCAGGTTAACAAAAAGTACACAGCTTCAATCCTATCAGAGTTTACGTATGTGCAAGTTATCTCCTCAGGTATATTTGCCACTAATATCTGCTACATTTCTGCAGATAACAGTGCAAATATGAGGAGAATCAAGGGGAAACGGGCTGGCACTGAATAATGGTTAGAAAGGAAGGAGAGAGGCATTGGGAGAGAAGTAGGGACGAGGAATGTGGGGTAAGAATTGTGCCAGATATTGTGTGTGTAACAAAGGTATGGCATGTGCCACTCAACAGTACTAGGCTGAGGAGGAAAGGGACTGAGCATGTTGCTACCCTAAAGAGGATAGTGATATATACCGAACATTTACTGTTTTCTTACACGACACTGGGTGTCTTATGACATGTTATCTCATTTAATTCTTGTAAAAGTATAGGGGATATACTCCTCAGCCTCAACAGTGAAGAACTCTTCAGAGATTAATTTGCTTAAGGTAACATAGCCAGTAACTAGATAGGTTGAGTTTAGCTCTCTAAAATCTGACAGCCTACACTGTTTCTTCTCTGCCACCCTGAATTTCAGAGATGTTTTCTAAATGCTTTAGATTTAACCCTTTCAGGACTATTCACAAATTTAAGGTATGTTCACAAACTTATTTTAACCATTTTGGATAGAAACATTTCCCCCTTGACAAAAGTTAATATAAAATAAGAAAAAAAATTTCAAATAAAGCAGGGTAAAAGTAAAAAGTTCTCCTTGCTCACCATACATTTTAATCTGTAGAAGCTAGAGGAACCACAGTTGATAAATTGGTGTACAACTTGCTGTAACTTTTCCTATGCTATTTTATATATTAATCATATTATACACATAAATTGTGCAACTTTATTTTTTTCAGACTAATGACATACATATAATTATATCCTTTACAAGCACATACAAATCTAAGATTTTAGTAGTTGCATGAAAATTCAGTCTGAGGATAAACACATTTTCCTACCTATCAATATTTAGGCTGCTTCTGATTTTTCACTATTATGAACAAGGCTGATATGAATTGCTGAAATGAATATTTTTATAGAGATATCTCATCCATATGCATACTTTTATTCCAGCAGAATATGTTTCTCAGAGTGAGCTTATTCTCAAAAGGAAGAAGACCGTTATATTTCAATAGATAATTCAGAAAAGAAATCTATATTTCCCCAAACAGTGACAGCCCCATGCCACACTATAAATCTTTCCAGGAGGGGAAAGTTTCACCCTGAAAAATTTAGGTGAAAAAAATAGCCACTCAGGTGGTTTGAACTTGACATTCCTTTGATTACCATAGGAAGAAGACAAGGCCTTGTTGAGAGGTAGATGTGTGGGGTTTCCCAAAGTCATTGACCCAGGTTAGTGACTCATGTCACCACACACTAATTTCAGAGCACATGCAAATTTAGACCCCACGAGAATGCACACATTTTCATTCATTTGTGAGTGCCTCCTCTGAGCCAGGCACTGGTCTGGAGGCTAGGGGTACAGTAGAACACACAAAAAGAAGGTCCCTGTACGCTCGGAACATACACTTTCCGTAGAAGAGTCAAAACAAACCGGATGAAAGGCTTTCTATCATGGATGATAAATCTCACAAGGATGCTCCAAAACTCCTAGAGCTTTGGGTATTAAATCTGATTACTTACAGTCAGTAACGAGACAGATGGCTCCTCTTGGTTGTTTCAAATTCTAATTTAAGCCCCAGATCCAAGCCATCGCCCTTCTGTACAAACCTGGGCCTCTCCCGCGCTTGCCACCCTATGAATGGGCAAAGCAAACATCAGCGCCCATCCTTGGTGTCACTCCCTCCCTCACTCCTCCTAGATAATCTGTCACTGAATGGGGCTTATTTATCTCCTGAATATGTTGGGCCTTTGGCCATTCTAGTGACAGCTACCGTTACTGCCGGCCTGTACACTGCCTTGGCCATACTAATCAGTTCTTCTCCGTGAGAACTCTGCACTGCTGGTCATCTCTGAGTTCTTCCTCCTTGGAAACCTCCAACAGCCAAAATAAATGTCCTCTTTGTAAGTTGATCACCTCAGGTATCTTATTATAGTCATGGAAAGCTTACCAGCAGTGATCTCACTGTTCAGTTTCTTAGCCATGGGCAAAGGAAGAGTTACTTGAAGATCAGTTTGAAACAATCCTACCTGGAACTAAGTCATGACCACCATCATCACCAAGGCTAATATTTATGAAGCTCTCCCTCACTGTGCAAGCACTGTAGGAAATGCATTAAAATCTTCATTATATTTTATTTATTTATTTTTTGAGACAGGTTCTTGCTGTGTGGTTCAGATCAGCCTTGAACTCACTAGGTAGTCCTGGCCTCAGACCTGCAGCGATCCTCCTGCTTCAGCCTGTCACGTGCTGGGATTACAGGCATGCACCACCAGGCCTGGCTAAAACCTTCATTTGAATTAAGCCTCACAAAACCTTACGATATATGTACCTCTATCATCCCTGTCTACTGGAAGCTTTGAACAGTGTATTGCCCAGAGGTATACAAACATCTCTGGTACAAACCCATAGCTGAATGCAGTTTTACTCACATGTACACATATTCAGGGAAAGTATCCACTAAAATAGCAATTTCCCCCTCTAAGTGTTGGAGTCAAACAGTCAAAACTTCAATTTCTCATCTGGGAAATGAAAGTGATATGAGGCTTTTTTCACTTTTGGCACTCTCTGGTAATGTCACGCAGGCAGGTTCCCACTCAGGGGCTGCCAGGCCAAGGCCCGAGTCAGTGGGATTATCCTACTCAGCGTTCCTGGGGCCAGCACTGTATACCTACCTGGTGCACAGACACCGAGAGCCCTGCTTTTAAAGGCCCTGTCCAGCTGCCTACTGTAAGAACACAGTTTTCGCATCTCTGGTTATAACTGTTACATTTGAAAAAGGTTCAGTATTCAGCATTCTTTATAAAAGTTGGACAGCTTTTTAAAACATGCTGGCGGTTTAAGGATTGGAGTTTATAACCTAATGGGATTTTTCTCTGTAAAGTTTCTTTTCTTATTCTATTGATGCAGACAATTGCTGTCTCTGAAGTCTTGATTATACAGATGGGGTAACCCCAGGACAGAAGTGGGAGCAGACTTCTATTTTTCTGAAGACATAGCTCACACAGCTTCAGAAATGTCCGGCCGTTGTGGAATTTGAGGTGAGGCAAAGGTGAAGACACGGTGCGAAGCTGTGGGAGTTTTCTGAATGTGCTTTCACAGTCTAAGATGGTGGCTGCTGTGGTAGGATTTGAGGTACTGAAATTTAGATGACAGTTAGTCCATTTCCTAGTGCATTGTGAGGTTCCAACATGTAGTCTTATTACCTTCAGACAATTAACAGGTCCTCTGTCCTGCAAAAAGGACTTAGAAAGCCTTGGGGCTACTACTTTTCCAGGATTTTCTTACCTTTTTACAATCCTCCCTTCTGTTTATTCTTAGCATTAAGTGTGAGTTATTATAGACTCCTATCTGAGCAATATTTGGTTTCACCTGAGCAATTCTCAGGTCCCCTCAGGCTTATAAAAGAAATTCTGCTTCCATCTTCTATTAGATCTTTCCCCTGAAAAAACATTTAAGACAAACTGATCTGGGAGCAAACTCCAAGCTGACCTCCCACTGATAACTTCAAGGTAAGAGGGCAGCTATTCATAAAAGGGTAGAGAAAAAGGTAAAAATGAAATAAAACAGGGTGGAACTTCCAAGGGAACTTATAAGTCTTGTTTGCAGAGCCACTCCTACACTCTGATTTGAAAAGGGTTGAAAGTGTCTGCACGCTGTGTCACTTGCCTGCCCTTTTCTGCCTCGTTTCACTCATGCAGTACACACTTCTGTCCTGTTTCCACGAGGTACACGGAGACACACACAAAATCGCGCGTGAAAGTAGAGAGGGGTTAGTGTGCAGGTTGAAATGATGAAGCTGATGGGACAGGTGGTTAGGGACCTAAGGGAAGAGAAGGCCCAAGAGGTAAAGTGAAGTACGTGGGTGGACACAGAAAGCAGAAAAGTGACTGAACGCGGTTAGCAACGAGGCCCATGTTGGGGTCCCGTAACACAAACTCCGAGTTGTGCCAACCGTTCCGTCCTTTGCTCACGACACAGACGCTCCCAGGAAGAAAATAAACCCACGCTGGGCCAGTATGGTTGTCACCATTTCTAGAACCCAAAATCAAGTATCAAATGAAGGGACGAATAGGAATCTCACGAATAATGCTTTTGCCTCTATCGATTCGGCTTTAGAGATCAAGAAATGCCCACTGACTACTGGAGAGGAGTCCAGAGGCTCTGGATTTCTTTTCTGCTTGCACCTGTTTCGAAAGGGCCTAGGCTTATAAAAGAAAAACAACAGGTTCCCACAGGCAGAAACTCGATCCAGTGCCCGCACTTGCTGGTGCCCGTGCCAAGCGCCACCGAAACTCAGCCCAGGCCGCCACTGCCCTGCCAGTGGCCAGCTCTGCAAGGCCAGGCAACAATGGCTTCCTGTCTCCCTGGGCCAGGGTGGGTCCCATCTTTCAACGGCTCACCTGCCGGGAGCCACAGCAGCAGCCAAGGTGTGGGCAGCTCGGGGCCCATGCCGGCCTCCGTCTGACCCCTTTCAGCTCAGGGGCTTCGGGGCATTGTGTCTTTTTCCATCAGCTGCCGCCTCAGTTCGCGCATCCACCGACAGCCCCTGGGTTTTCCCGTCCTGGGGCTCAGAGGCTCAGCGCCGCAGCCGGGTCGCCTTGCTCGCGGGCAGGTGCCACCCCGCCCCTCCGCACCTGCGGCGCTCGAAGAGGCTCCGCCCCCCGCCCCTTGCTACCCCGGCTTCCTGCCCCGCCCCTCCCCGCGGCCCCACCCCCACCCCCGCTGCCCGCGGCATCTGCCACCTGCGCCGCCCGGCGGGCTGCCAGGTGTGTCCTGTCCGCCCCACCCTGGACCGCCGCATGAGAAAGTTGCAGTTTTCTTCCCAAACCTCTCAGGCCATCTCACCCCTTGCAAACTTCTCCCCCTTTGTAGAATTATGTGCATATAACTTTCTGGGGTGTATTTCTGTACCTCGTCTATACCTTTTTTCCCCCTTAAAAACACACTAATGCAGCTTATATATAACGTCTGTTCAGGTTTCCTACAAATTGACAACTCTAGACAATAGGGTGTGACCTGGAGGTACAAATTTAATTTTCCACAGTTATAAAATTAATCGATGCTCATGAAAAAGATGTAACCCTCCCAGCACTCGTCGGTAGGAGTTGTTAATATTAGTAAATGTTTCTTTTTCCCCATCCTTCTTTGCCATTCAGCAGCTCCTCAAAAGTCTGGGCCCCACCAGGGTCAAGGTCTTGACCTTTGACCTGGCAAAGAAATTTAGTCCCAGCACCAGACCGCTAATGGGTCACCATTATTTTTCCTAAGCAGCCTTCCTGTCCTAACCTGCTGTGATGGGTCCTCTTCACCGGTATTGCTAGGGACCTTTATCTCTGCTCCTCCCAGAGGAGAATGCTTGTCCTCGGCCTGGGCTAAGGCCTCAGTCAGCCCATGAATCTCTCCAAATACTGTGTGTTTTGTGAATACTGGCCTTCTTCCCTTCCACACCTGGGTTTGACCTCTAGTTTCCCCAGTGGGCCATTTCACTTTAAATATTTTTCTTGTAGTCTCTTCTCTTCCAAAAAATAGGAAGTAAATTCAGGAAGTGTGTGGCCAAAGGCAGATGACAAAGTACGTGTAGCAGCCTTTGGAGTGACCTTCCCTGGTGGGACCCCAGCACCTCAGCTGCAGAAGGAGGCAGCAGTGGGAGGGGCCTACTGAATACTCCCCAAAGACCCTGCACATCCTCCAGGGACTTCATATTTCTTTGAATATCTGTGACCTTGAGGGGTTTCTATGGCTTATGACTTTGTGAATTGTCCTCAGCTTTGCAAGTCTAAGAAATATGAGGCCTCTCCTTCCCACTTTCCTCTCATACCCTTCAACCCTTGATTAGTATAAAGGCCATTTTGATACTTGTCTAAGCAATCATTTCTCTGTGCTTGTTCCACGGAACAGTAGTCAATGTATTTTAACAGCTAGTATATTTTTAAAAGGACTCTAAGATCAAATCAGTTTGAGCAACACTGGATTAAACTAAATAAAACACTTTTTTCAAGACTTATTAAGGGAGTTACTGTTCATTGGAAACTCCAAGGGAAAATGGCATGCGCCATCACCTATGCGCCAAAGTTATTCAGCTGCAAAAGCCTTTTTTCTCGCATACATGTTAGGGCAGATATTCCATGGGGCACATGTTGGGAAATTCTGATGGTCTGAACCAACATAAATGGTAGAGGGGGATAAGTTGGAGACTTTTGTAGAAACCAAAAAAAAAAAAAAAAAAAAAGAGAGAGAGAGAGACTTTAATAAAGATTATTGCATGCATGTAATAAAAATTTTCCTATTTTCTCTTGGGAATTACTCATTTAGTTGAATACTTTCATAATGATCAATTTTATTTCTGTTTTCTGTCCACTGCATGCATCTTTTTAATTTACCACGTACTTGGTACCAAGGAATGTTCTTAGTGTTTTGCATGTGTTGTTTCATCATGTTCCCACAATAATTGTATAAAATAGGGACTTCTTTATCAGTCTCACTGTATAATGGACAGAGAGGTACAAAGAAATAGAAGGTCACAGAGCAAGTAACGGGGACGCAGTGAGACCGAGTGATGGAGTCAGATTCCAGACCTGGGGCTGGGGACATAGCTCAGTGGCATAAGCACTTGCCTGGCAAGCACAAGGTCCTGAGTTCGATCCCTGGTACTGGAAAAAAAAAAAAAGTAATAGATTCCAGACCTTACACTCTTAGCTGTTATCCCACAGGCCTTCAGCCGCTATGTCTCAGCCTGTGTGTGTAGTTGTCTGACTCAATCAGCGTGTGCTAATGCAGTTTCCCACACACACACACATATGTCATTTATCTCTATGCAAACAAAAACTCAATTCCAAGTTCCGGGCTGTCCCAGGCCATTGTTCTGACATGTGCCATTGGTTCAGTGAAAATTAGGTAAATGTACATATTTTTCTCAGCAAAACAAACAGTTCTTTCATTGCTAAATATAAAAGTCGCTGGGCCTGCTGATAGGGAGAGACAACTATCCTCTTATACAAAGTAGCAATAGTAGTTACCATTTATTAAACAGTTACCTGGTGCCAGGCCCTGTTCTAAGCACTTCTGGGTATGGAATCTTCTCAACAACTCCATGAGACAGAAACTACCATCATCTCCATTTCACAGATGACAAACCTGAGGTAAAGATTCACTCATCTACCCAAATTTACCCGTTTATAAGTAGCAGAGCTGAGATTCAAACTCGGGGAATTTGTTCTCCGAATATAAACCTTTAATCACTATGCCATTTGTGCTGTGCTTTTCTGTGCTGACTGAGCAGGGGCCCGATTAGAAAGCACTCAGGTGTGAACTCATCACCTATAATCATATTTTCTAGCTGAAACTATGTCCATGAATCTCTCCAAATACTGTGTGTTTTGTGAGTACCGGCCATGTGCCCATGAATTTAAGGTGTAATGTAGTACTTGCTCATTTCTAAGAACAGAAATTTTTGGTCAAGCCCACAAGAAAGAAAATAAAGAATGTTGTAACTAAAAAGCATGCAGCAGGCACCAGGGCTAAAGGAATGCAAGGAACAACAGCACTTAACTAATGCTGGAAGATTTGAACTAGGCTTCGGGCACTTCGATATGGCCGTCTCGGCCATACAGATAATACTTCACAATTTTTTTTAGCTTTTTACTAATAGTTCCTGTAGGAAGTATATCTGGTCCAGATTTTAAAAATGAGTAAGACTTTGCCAGAATAATCCAAGCAGAAAGACCAGGATGTACAAAAATCACAGCACCAGGGAGCAGCATAGCCAGACTGTAAGTACTTCAATTTTGCTAAATTAGTATGTTAGAGCACTTTCCAGGGTGAAAAATAGCCCGTAGATGAGCAGCTGGACAACTCAGACTTTTACGCTAGAAAATAGGGAGCCAGAGGAGCATTCTAAGTTGGGTGAGGCAAGATCCGAAGCATTTAAAAAGATACGTGTGGCAGCGGTGAGAAGGGCGGTATGTGGGGACCGAGACTTAAAGAAGTGAGACTGCTTGGGAAACCTCAGGGCAGAGGAGGAAGGCAGGATTCCAGTGTCTCTAAAGTCGGCCTCCTTCAGAGAAGACTCTCGCTGGGGTCCATCGTTCTGAGCAGAGGTCCATGTGCCGCCCAAGGCCTGGAATGAAGGAGCTTTTACTTACCATGCAGCACTTCAGAGTGCAATTCTCCCAACATTTTCTTTTCTTTTTTCCTTTCCTTTCCTTTCCTTTCTTTTCTTTTCTCTTCTTTTATTTTCTCTTTCAAGTACTGGGGATTTAACCGAGAACTGTGCACCGAGATATACATTCTGAGTTATGTATGTACGTGTGTATGTGTGTATGTATGTATGTATTTATATTTTGCTTCACTAAATCACTAAACTGCCAAGGCTGAGCTCAAATGAATCCTTCTGCCTCAGCCCCCTGGAATGCTGGGATTACAAGCCACCACACCCAAACGGACAGCTGCACGGCTAGGTGCTGTAGCGCAGGTCTTTGATGCCCCCAAAGGCTTGATTACTGGAGTGGGAATACTGGGAAGTGGTGGAGCTTGAAATGTGGGGTCTGACAGTAGGTCACTGAGTCATGGGGGGTGCGCCTTCAAAGGAGAGAGTAAAGCCCTGCCCCTTCCTCTTTCTCTTTCTCACTTCCCCACCACGAGGAGAGTGGTTTGCTCCACCACATGCTTCTGCCAGGATGCCATGTGCCTCCACAAGCCATGAGGCCAATCAGTGATGGATTGAAATCTCCAACACTCTCAGTCAAAAATTGGTCTTTCCGCTTTTTAAGTTGTTTCATCTCAGCTGTTTGTTTTAGTCATAGCAAACTGACTGAGAGGCTAGGGCTGGAGCCATAGACAAAAGGTCCAAGTCTTCAGGTTACAGCAACAAAGGCCTAGACACTGTCTGTTGTCACCCCACCCTAAACAACATGACAGTCATAAAATGGGAACAACATAAAAATAGAGTGGAAAAACAGAAACAATACCACTCATCTAAATGCTTTTCCCCTTCAATGCCATTGCCACTTGCCACCCTGCTCATCTTTGTGCATCCTCTTCTTGGCTGAAATGCAAGAGCTGTGATTAGTGGATATGAATTACTCCTACTGAATCATGCTACCACTCACTAAAACCAACCATAGATACACTGGTTTTGATAGTATCTTTTCCACTATCTTTATGAGTTCAGCCCCAGAACAAGGAAATCATGGGGATCCCCCCACCATGTGGTGTTTCTTCACTTTCTAGCAAAGCCCATGTTGCTTTTCAGACTCAGGGATTTTCTAACAAGAAGAACTCAGCCCCTGAACATTTCAGTAGAACTTGATAAGAGTCAGACTATCCAGCTCTTCCAGCCCACTCCAGAAAGTATGATGAATGAGTCTATGGGGAGACCCAGGAAGCAGTTATTTTTAAAAAAGTTTCCAGGTGGTTCTAACGTTCACCCAAAGTTGAAAACATAGTTCAAGGGTAAGCTGAGTGAGAGAATGCCCCACGCATTGGTGACCAAAAAGGGTATTTCCCAGGGCAGTCCCTAAATGGAACTCTTTTCCAACACGTTTCCTATCTCAGCTTCTTGTTGGTAACTTTCCTTAGTCACCAGTGATGTATACTGATAGAATAGGAGAACTTCTACTTCTACTCCAGAGAGCATGGCACAGGGATATGTGACTTTCCCCTGTTCTTGCATCTCCATCGAACAGCATGACAAACTCCTGGTACACTTTGATGGGGTTGAATCTCAGGACATTTTCTTCAAGCTGCTGTTTAACTCTAAACACATTGCAAAGTCTCTCTAAACTTTAGTTTCTTTATTCGTAACACAAAGTATTTAGCTAGATCAGCAGTTTTCATACTGTGTTCTTAGAAGTACTGACATTCTATCTGGAAGAGCAGACCAAATGATCTAGAACAGTGATGGAAAACCTTTTAGAGCTTCCAACGATAATGAACAGCCCACAGTGATGTCATAGGTTCACCATCACTGGTGTAGTGGGTATTTTCCAGAATCAATACTCTGTATTTCTAAATTCTATAGGAATAGATTGAAGCTACCACCAAGGTGTATAATAAACCTTGTGGTTTTGAGGCCTGCCAAAGATCATACTTACCAACTACAATAGATTGAATGTTATGTCCCCACGAAATTCATCTGTTGAAAACCAACCCATTATTTAGAGATGAGAGGTGATTAGTCACAAAGATGAAGCCTTCGTGAATTGGATTAGAGCCCTTTTAAGAGAGACCCTGAGAACTCTCTACCCCTTTCTGCCATGAAAAATCTCAGTAGAAAATGGCCACCTTGGAACCAAGAAGTAGGTCCTCATCAGACACTGAATCCTTCAGCACCTTGATCTTAGATTTCCTAGCCTTCAAAACTGTGAGAAATAAATTTTGTTGTTTATGATATGCCACCTAGCCCATAGTAGTTCTTAATAGCCATCCAAGCAGACTAGTATATCAATCTTTGTCTCATCAGGTATTACCAACTGGTTATTTGCAGGCCAAATCCGTCATACAGACCTGTGCATGCGTGCATGAATGCATGTGCATGCGTGTGTGTGTGTGTGTGTGTGTGTGTGTATCCAATGAATACTTTTTTCTTTCCTTGATATTTCTCGATGACTTTGTAATGAAGGATAATTCTCAGAGAATCAAAATGGTGAAGTACCTATGAGTGGCAAAATACAGCCTCTCCAAGACCTGGCATCCAGGAATATAACAATTTGGTGAAGAGAAAAAAAAGAAGCAGATCTCTAGGAATCAGGGAAGAACTGACAGGAAAATTAGAAACTATAAAGAAGTTGGAGAAATGGAGAAGAATGCAGAGAAAAGGATGAAGCCATTTGGAAGGTCACCCAGGCTCCTATGGAGGGGAGTTTCTCCACAGACAGAAGGTAAACTTCCAGTGTCCAGAGCATCTAGAGCATCTAGTATCCAGAGATGCTACAGAGAGAAGCAACAGACCAGGCTGGCAGCTCTAGTCCCAAGAAAATCCCAGGACTACTGTAAACTTCAAAAACAGGGTGGAGTTCTACTCCAAAAGTGACTCCTTCCACGCGGTAAGTTGGAGTTGGAGAAGAAACCCAGTGCAGTGCCTGCCATATTGCAAGACAGTGTTCAGCCAGGTGTCATTTCTGGAAAGGGTTGATTATATAAGACCGAGCCACAGAACAACTACAAAACCACTTCACGGGTCCCGGTATAGCCTCCCACAGTGACAGGGTGAGAGCCAGCCACAGGAGTCAGTAATGGACAGCGAGTAAGCTAGACACAGATCCCCTGAGAAATTTAACCTCAGGCTGGGAAGGACACAGAGCCAGCCCTCTGTGATGAGGAACCAGTCCAGCATGTGGGGCTGTCAGAAGTGGCTGGGCCTGAAAGCACTGCATTAAGTACAGCAGGCTGCTTGAACCCTCTCTCAGCTGCTTACATCCAGCACAAATCAGAGGTCAGATTTCTTTTCCTATCTTCCAATGTGACCAAACCAAGGTGAAGAGAGGGACTTTTGGGATAGAACACACCTCAAAAACCCAGAGCCATCTAGCTAGGCCAAGAAAACCATGGCTTGCTGGATTTCAGAACTGCAGGTCCTAGAAAGAAACTGTTCATTCAGAACTACCGAGGAATTTTCTGGACTCATCTTGTGTCTTTTCCTGTCTCTTTTCTTCCTTCTTCACTGCTTTTTAGGTGGAAGTTAGTGTCTTTTCTTTTTTTCTTTCAACTTTTAAAGTTTTTTTTTTTTTTTTGCCCTTTTGGTTACCTTTATCTAATCATATTAATTTCCTTTTACTCTTCAATACACTCCCTTACCTTGCTTTTCTCTCCTCCCTCTCATCTTCCATTGCTTAATTATTCAAATTTTTCTTTCATGCTCCCATCCCCCAGCCTCTCTATCTTTGCTGTTAGAACTATTAAGTTTTATTATCTTTAGTCAACTATGCTATTGCTATGTTATTAATGCTGAATTCTTTTCTACTGTCAGCAGAAGTGTAGTTGTTTTATTCAGTAGATATTGACTGTATGTTAATATTTGGCTTGTCTTAGTGTTTGCAGTATAATTAGTCTCTCTCTCTCTTGCTCTGTTAAGACTGGGTCTCTTTTTGCAGTTCAGACTGGACTTGAACTCTGTATGTAGCTTGGCTGGCATCAAACTCATTGCAATCCTTGCTGAGTACTGAGATTACAGGCATGTACCACCATGCTGGGCTTAAATCTCTTTTTTATGCTGAAGGGTGGTACATTATTGGTTCTTATGCTATGCCAATATCCAGTTTGTCTTTGACTATTATTGTTGTTGATTTAGCTGTTATTGCCCAGGTGAAATAGTTGTTACTACTCAACAGTTTTCTCTCTATGCTAATATCCAGATAGCCTTTGTGTCACCAGTAATACTGCAGCCCATTCCCTGGGCCTATTATGCTGCATCCTTCTCTCCCAAATTAATGGACCTGGTTGGACCGTGGGATAGAGTCAAAGGCCTATAGTTAGCTATACCTAGAGTGCATCACTAAAAAGTAGAAACTAACTAAAGAGATCTCCATTCTAGCAAAAAAAGTCCACTGTGATCACATACCCTCAATACACACACACACACACACACACACACACACACACATGAAACATGAGAAGATAAGGCAACACAATACCTCCAAAACTTGTCAACTCTCCCAAACATGATCCCTAAACATTGAGAGGCGGAGGAAATAAAAAACCCCACACATACAGCTAAGTCATTTGAAGTGACAAAAGAGGAGATTTAAAAACAGATCAATAATGTGTTTAGCAAGCTCAAGGAGATATAATTAAACAGATTATGGACTTAATAAACTAAACAAACAGCAAGTTTAATAAAGTCACTAATAAACTAGATAGGGTAAACAACACGAATGACCAATTTAGCAAAGAACTTGAGTCCATAAAAAGGTACCAAAGAAAAATCCAGGAGATTTAAAAAAAAAATGGGAAGCAGAAGTGACTAATGTGAAGATAGAGCATCAGGACTAGAAAACAGAGCTGTTGGTGACTAGTCACCCACTAATTTGTTACTTTCAAAACAACAAAAGGACAGGAAAATAGACCCAAAGCTGTTAGATGACACAAAGACTAATCTAAGATTAATTCAAATTAGCGAAAAGTCAGACAACACAAATGGCATAAAAATTATTTATAGAAATAATAGTAGAAAATGTTCAGAATATGGGGAAAGAATTAAACACATAGTAAGTGAGGAATATAGGACCCCAAGTAGTCAAGATCATAAAGATCTTCTCCACAACACATTGTAGACAATATCCCAGAATTTCAGCACAAGGATAGAATCTTGAAACTGTTACAGAAAAGCAATGAATCACTTATAAAGGTAAACCCATTAAAATTACAGAAAACTTCTCTTTTTTTGGTACTGGGAATTGAACTCAGGACCTTGCATTTGCCAGGCAGGCACTTGTGCCACTGAGATAAATCCCCGGCATCTCCCCTCCTTTTTTTTTTTTTTTTTAACAGAAAACTTCTCAACGCAAACTTTAAAGGCCAAGAGAGCCTGAAGTGTGTCAAGCACTAAAACAAAACAATGTCTGATCCAGATTGATATATCCTGAAAACCTATCTTTCAAAATTGATTAAAAAAATACGGTATTTCTATGACAAGGAGTATCTTAAAAATTCATGACTACTAAAGCAGCACTCCAAAAGATTCTCATAGGTATTCTATAAAGATGTAATGAGCCTGGCAAGTGTGAGGCCCTGAGTTCAATTCCCGGTACCAAACAAAAGGGGAGAGACAGTTAAGCCAACAATGCTAAGAAGTCTAATAGAATGAATACACCAGACAGAGTGAGCACTTGACAGAAGTCAAGGGGAGAGGAAATCAGCAACAGAAAACAAGGCAATGACGGGAATAGGTCAACACATTTCAGCAATGACTCTCAGTGTGGATGGTCTTTGTCTCCTCATCAAAACACCAACTGACAATGGATCAAGAAACACAACCAAACAATATGCTGCATGCAAGAAACCCATTTAATCAAAAAAGAAATACACAAACTAAAAATCATAGGATAGGAAACAATATCCCATACAATGAGAACCGAGAAACAAGTAGGAGTTGTTACCTTATTTTTAGATAAAATGAACTTCAAGCCAAAGCCCCTCAGAAGAGGCAAAGAAAATTACTACACATTGGTTAAGGGAACAATTCAACAGGAAGAGATTACAATTATAAACACATATGCACTAAAACCAGGATACTTAACTTTATAAGATAAACACTACTCGACATAAATGATCAGACAAACAACACAGTTGGTGAGGGACCTCAATAGCACACTGTCACCAATAGATTAACTAGAAAAAATCAATGAAGATATATCAGAGTTGAAATAAATCTTTGAACAAATGGACTTAATAGATATGCAGTGTTCCACTCAACAATAGAGTACACTTGCTCACTTGCTCAGTCATATGGGACTTTCTCCAAAATAGACCACATGCTAGCCCATATTGCTTAAGTAAATAAAAATTATACTATGCATATTATCAGATCATAGAGCAGTGAAACTTAAAATCAATACATAAAAAACCACAGAAATCATATGAATGAATGGCAAGTAAACAAGTTCTCTTGAATAATCAACAGGTCATGGAAGAACTAAAGGAAGAAATTAATTTCTAGAATTAAATTATAATACCAGTACAGCATATCAAAATTTATGGAACACAATCAGTGCAGTCCTAAGAAAGATCATAGTTGCAAATGCCCACAATAAGAAGAACAGAGTAAGCCCAAATATATAATCTAGTGATTCACTTTGAGGTCCTAGAAGAGCAAGAACAATCCAAGTCCAAAGTTAGTAGAAGGAAGTTATAAAGATCAGAGCAGATATTAATAAAATTGAGACTAATAAAACAACACAAAGAATCAATGACTGGAAGAGCTGGTTCTTTAAAAGAATTTCAAAAAATAACCAAACCCTAAGCTAATTTTAAATAAATAAATAAAAAGAATGACCCACATTAATGTGATTAGAAATGAAAATGGTGAAACTACATGAACACAATCAAAATCTAGATTATTAGCAACTACTTTTAGAACCTGTACTACAATAAATTGGAGAATCCAGAAGGAATGGATTCCCAGATATATATAAATTACCAAATTTGAACCCAGAAGGTATAAAAACCCTTAGTAGTCCAATTATGGGCAATGAAATGATTTTTTAAAAAAAACTACAAAGTAAGAAAAGCCTAAGAATAATGGATTCACCCCTGAATTCTACAAGGACTTCAAAGAAGACCTAGTATCAATATTCTCAAATTCTTTAATGAAATTTGTCTTGGTTACTTTTTTCTCTTTGCTGAGACAAAATACCCAACCCCCAAAATGAAGGAAGGAAAGGTTTATTTAGCTTACAGTTTGTGGAGGTTTCAGTCCATACTTGGCTGGTTCAGAGGCAGAGTGGCACATGGCAGAGGGCAAACTTCATGGCAGCAGAGCACAGCAAAAACAACCAGCAAAAGGGAGGAATGGCAGCAAGCAGCCTCTTTCCTTCCCTTACATTATAAACAGCCTACCCCCACCCAGGGGGCATGTAGCTCTCACACAGTCTCCATGCCCTCCTCTTCCACAGGCTCAGGATGTACCAAGGTAAGCACCCTGGCTTCCTGCTGAATCACTCAGCCAAACCTCTAGGGTCCCCAAGTTGACACAATGTACCAACCATAACAAAATTGAAAAGGAAAGAGTACTCCCAAAGTCATTCCTGGAAGCTAGCATTACCCTGACTCCAAACTCAGAAAAGGACCCAACCAATAAAGAGAACTACAGGCCAATTTCTTTAAGGAATATATACACAAAAATTCACAAGTGCATGATAATAGTCTGACTGATTTCACTTAACATTATTTTTAAGGTGCATTATGTTCCTATAGATGACTCATATTTATCCTTCTTTATAGCAAAGTAGTATTCTGCTATATATAAATACCCCATTTTCTTTATCTATTGAGAGTTATCTTGAAAGTAAATTGTTCAAATGTAGTCAAGTCTTCAGCAGAGCTGACACCTTGACAGCAAACTCATGAGGGATCCTGAGCCAAAAGCTTACAGCTGAGCAGCTGTCAAATTCCTGACCCACAGAGGCTGGGGAAAAATGAGTGCTATTGTTTTCAGTCACTAATTCTTGGGGTGATTTGCTACATAGCAATAAACACCCAACATATTATGTGTATGTTTAACCTTCGTAGAAATGCCAATGATTTTCCTCAAACCAGCTATTTTTAAAATTTTAGTTGTTCCACATCTTTGGCAACATCTGGAATCAACAGTCCTTTCAATAACAACTCTACTCATGGTGTGTTATAACTCTGTGACTCACTGTGTATTTCACTGATGACTGATGAAGTTGAGCACTTTTCATGTGGTTATTGGAGTTGTTGACTTCTGGATGTCCTTTTGGGGGCCTTGGTGGAATAATTTACTGATTTTTCTGTTCAGTTTTCTATCTTTTTCTTATTGGTGTTTGTAGAAATTTTGCACATACCTTGGGTAGAAGTCCTTTCTGTAGTTATAAATACTAAAAATATCTTAACCCCATTTGAGATTTGTCTTTTGCTCTTATTGATATTGATAAAGAGGTATTTAATTATTATTTTTCAATAGCATTTCATATTTTATCTTCTAGTATTTCTTGTGGCTTATAGGTGTACAACTGATTTTGCGTATTAGCTATAAATCCATTAGCTTCTTGTTTCTGATTGACTTTTGTTAAATTTTAGAAATTATATGTGGAACATTATAGAGACTAATTCTGGCATTTCCTCAGATAGATGGAGAGCTAGAAAGGTTCGCTTTCACCCTTACAACAAGGAAATGCTGGACAAACAGCAAACTAGCCAAGTTTTCTTAAATGCTTAAGGGAACTGAGGCCATAGGTAAAATATTTAACACAACCTAGGAGGACAGGTTTCTGCCTCACCACAGGAAAAGCAGGATCTGAATATTTATCCAGATGCCCTATAAGCCAGAAACAAGAACCAATCAGAAATTTTTAATAAATTACTGAGGGCTGAGCATGGATTAGTATGATACAGTAAACTGTTCAAGTTCACAGTTTCTTGTAGCATTTTTTCTGTAAGAATCCTACCAGGTCCTTGCAAGGAAAATTGGAAGCAACCTTGAGAATGTTTTGTTCACCAGCCAGGAAACTTTCTTGTTGGATGAAAGGAATTGTAACCACTACCAATATTCTGCCCAGACCCACATACCCCATTTGCCCTATGGAACAGAATGTTTAATCTGTGAGGATTAAGGAATGTTTAATCTGTAAGGATAAGGATAAAGGAAACAAAAATTATATCCTTAAGGCCTGTTATGGTTTCAGTATAAAATGTCTCCTGGTGATTCGTCTGGAGGGATTGATCCCCACATGGCAGTATTCAGCAGTGTTTGCACCAGGAGGGAACTCTGCTGATTGGCATATTACGAGGCAAGGCCCACTTAGAAGAGTAGTCACAGGGACTGTGTCTCTGAAGGGTGTATCTTTTCCCCAACACCTTGCTTTTTCTGTCTCTGTCTCTGTCTCTGTCTCTGTCTCTGTCTCTGTCTCTGTCTCTCTCTCTCTCTCTCTCTCTCTCTCTCTCTTGCTTTCCCCGGCTGCCATGAATTGAGTGTTTTTTTCTTTCAGACCCTTCTCCATGGTGCTTCTGACCTAAAGCAATGCAACTGGTAAACATGGAACTGAAGCCAAGAAACTATGAGCCAAATGAACTTTTCCTCCTTTATTTGTTTTACTGAGGCACTTTTTCATGGTGATGAGATGCTAACACTGGACAATTGTGGCAACCCATTGCCTATAGAGGAGAAAAACACAGGAAAAATGTTTACCCCGGAAGAAAAGCAGGAACAAGCTGTAAGCTTGGGGCTGAGTGTGGAGGCAGGGCGGGGACACTAGTAGAAGCTTCCTAAAAGGTTCATGATGTCTCACTGACATAGGAACCTAATCAGATCATCAGAGAGCCTCTCCATCTATCATAACCCTGGTAATAGGCTGGTAATGGACTAATGCAACGAAGAAACTGTGACTCTATGAGGATATTGGAGGCGGAGTCCCTCTCTACAGTGCAAACGCATGCAGATGTTACAGAGATGGAGATGCACACTGGCCTTAGGAAGAAAGAAACTGCCAGTAAGCATGCAGCATCTGCTGTTCCACGGTGGGGAAAGGGTAAACAGGCATCCCCGGCAGTGCTCACTAACACCAGCGACACACGATGTATCTGCTTTAGGAGACGTCGACAGCCCTCACAGGCCCTGAACCCCATTTGAGGAGCTTCCCAGGGTGGAGAAAGAACTCAGTGTATCTTGTGCCCTCTTCTGCCCAAACTCCTGCTGCACAGTGCTGTGTTGAGACCCTGCTTACATGGGATCCTCTGGAGCAGTAGAGCAGCCACCCCAAGCAGTTCAGCCAGCCCACCCTGCAAAGCATCTCATAGCCCTGGCAAGCAGCAAAGCAGCCTACTTGGAAGGCTTTGGTCCCTGGGAAGTAGCTTGGTGCTCCTGCTCAACCACTGGAAGCCTAAAGGAGGAGCTGGGCAACCTGCTCTGAGTAGGTCTCAAGTTGAGCAAACTAGCCCAGCCCACTGGTGGGACCTGGCGCCCACACTGTTCATGAGGACTGAAGGGAATTCTGCTGCACTAGTGCAAGGGCTCTGCAACACCTGCTGGGACCGCTGGAGTGGCTGGTCAACAGGCATCCCGTGCTGTGTGCCTGACACCGCACGCTCCCATTGGAGCAGCCTCACCCTGTGGCATCCAAGGAGACTGATGGGCTCCTTGGCCCACTGCTACATGTACCACATTAATTAAAATTATACTTTGGCTGCACTACTGTACCAAATTGGAAACAAAGTCAGCGCAGCCTACTAACTACGTAAACAGTGACCTCAACCTCTGTGGCACTAGGAATTGGTTTCATGGGAGATCATTTTTCCAGAAGTATGAAATATAAAAGTTATCTTTCTAATTAGGAAATAAGACTGTCAGATTAAGAGGAACTGGGAACAATATAACAGGAAAAACATACATAGTTTTACAAAAAAAAATGTATAAAACATCTGAATCTCAAAAAATGTTCTTAATGTTAACATACTGGGAAAAGAAAATATAAAAGTTAAGATCTTGTAACACTGAAGGAGAATAACAGAAGGAGAGGACTCACACAACTGTTGCAATACTACCTGTAAAGCTAATATGGCCCAGACAATGTCATATTGGCAAAAGAATAGACAAGCTAATCAATGGAATGGAAGAGAAAGCCCAGAAAAAGGCCCACACAAATAGGTCATCTGAGCTTTGTCAAGTGACCAAGTCCAAAACAATGGAGAAAAGACAATCTTTTCAACCAGTAATACTGGAAAACATTGGAATGCACGTTCAAAAAAGTGAATCCCAAGAGAGCCTTCATACTTTTCACAAAAATTGGAGCCTTGTAAAAAGGGCACATAGACCCAAATGTAAAATGCAAAGCTATAAAATTCCTACATACAGCTATAAAGACCTCAGAGAAAGTCTATTTTAAGCTAACAAAATTTAACCTCAGTTACATACAAAATACCTATGTTTAATATATGTCTCCAACTCATTGTTACTGATGTTATGTATTTTTGTATCGCATTTCCATTACTGCATTTTATAGTGAAACTTTTTCAGATTTTTGTCTTTTAACTTCTCTATCAGAATTAGATGGCTTACACGGTATTGTTACTGGTTTACAGAGATTTGTGTCTGTCTACATATTTACCTTCATCAGTGAGCTTCATACCTTCACACGCTTTCTTGTTGCCTTTTAGCATCGTTTTTACTTCACCTCGAAGAATTCCCTTTAGAATTCTTGTGAAGTGGGTCTAGTGATGATGACCTGCTTTAGCTTTTATCTGGGAAAGTTTTTATTTCTGCTCCCTTTTTTGAAGGACCACTTTGCTAGAGACAGTGGTCTTTGTTGGCCACGTTCAGCCCTAAATATATCACTTCACTCCCTCTGCCCTGGGTGATTGCTGATGAGAGACCCAGGGCTGTTAGGGAGGCGCTTTGGTATAGGATGGATTGCTTTTGTCTTGCTTGCTTCTAACAATTTGATAATAATACGTCTCACATTTATTTGGGTTCATTTTATTGGGTACCACTGTATTTCTTTCATATGTATGTCTATTTCCTTTCCTAGATTTGGAGAAATTTCACCCATTATTTCTTTAAATAAGTTTTCTGCACCCCCACCTCCCTGGAAATGGGGATTAAACCTAGGACCTTTGCACTGAGTTATATCTCTAGCCCTTTTTATGTTTTGAGACCTGGCCTGACTGAGTTGCCCAGTCTGGAGTCAAACTTGCAACCTTAGCTTCCCAGAGCACCAGGGGTACAGATGTGTGCTCCAGGCCTAGCCATTCCTCTTGAGCTGCCATGGTACACATGTTAACCCATCTGACCCCTTAGGCTTCCTTCACTCTGATTTCCTTTTTGCTCCTTCGTTCAATTTCAGATGACTCTCTGAGTTGCTGGTTCCTTCTTCTGCTTGATCAAGTTGTCTGTTGAACCTCTCTTGTCAATTTTCCAGTTTAGTTATTGCATTCTTAAGCTCCAGAGCTGTTTGGCCCTTTAAAAGACAGTGTATCCTTGTTGAAATTCTCACATGATTCATGCGTAATCTTCCCAAACTCATTGCGCATCGTTATGATGGTTATTTTGACTTCTCCATCTGTTTCCTTAGGGTCAGTTTCTGGAGATCCATTTTGGTCCTTTGACTTGGCCATTCCCCCCTCCCCATGTTTCTGATAACCTCGTGTTGTTATGGATACATTTGAAAAAGCAGCTACTTCTCCTAGATTTTACTGACTGGCTTTTTAGATGGGAACTTTTACCTAGCATCCTGGCTAAAGATTCTGGGGGTTTCTCAAACTTTTCTGATGGTGTGTCTTGTCTAAACTTGTGTGACAAAGTCCTAATTAAAGAACCTATTGGTTTCTCATTTTTTAGAGTCTCATAATTTGTTGGCCTCTGATGTCTATCTCTGTACCATGTCTTCTGAAGTAGCCACACGCTGTGCAGCTTTTTGTTCTTAGCAGCCCTCCGTCAACTAGATTGTGTAATGCCTAGTCAGTGTCCCATCTGACTGCACACAAGCCAGAACTCTGGCCACAAGGACCAGAATGTCAGACACATGCCCATGCTTCTCTTACCTCCCTGAGGGAGACGCCACCCAGTTCCATCCAGCTGTGTTGTATCACAGGTCCTCTGGAACAGTATACCACCCAGCTCATCTTTTCTTCTCAGTGGACCCCAGGTTCCTAGAGTACACTAGGCCCTGGCAGCACACCAAAACATGTAAGAAAGAAAGTGAATCCTTGGGCATCCTCTTGGCCTCCTTATAACATGGAATCTTGCATGGACACCCTGATATTCTCCTTCCTCCTGAGGGAGAGGCTGCTGAGCTGCATCTGCCTATCTGCTGTGCCTGGGGTTCTCTAGAGCAGTGTCACATCACCCAGCTTTCATGTTTTCTGTGGACCTTGGGCATTTAGAACATGCTAGAGCCCATCAGCTGCCTGAGCCAGACAAGATAGAAGCAAGTCCTCAAATAACATCCGCGAGTCAGAACTGGGACTATATGGTCTGGGCTCTTCTTTCTCTCCTGAGTAGGAAACATGAACTGGGAATATTCTCCCGATTGTGTGGTGCTGTGGAGAGAAAACTCTGGGGAGAATGTAGGACAAAGTTTTCTACTGGCTCTGATGTAGCTGGTCTTAGCTTACCTGGTGTGAAGGAGCATCTCAACTGACATTCCAGATTTCTCACAAAGAGAATTGGTCTGTGTGTTGTTGAATCTGTGTCTCCATGGAGACAAAAGGGACCAGAGTGCGTGTGTGTGGGGAGGGGTCCTATTCTGCCATCTTGCAACATTCACTGTGGTTATGATTTGCATTTCCCAAATGACTAGTGGTTTTGAACATAATTTCATATGCTTATTGGCCATTTGCATATGTTCCGTGGACAAATATCTATTCAAGTCTTTTGCCCATTTTTCTGGTCTTCTTTTGTTTGAGACAGAGTCTTGCTATACAGTTCAGGCTGGTCTTGAGCTCACTTTGTAGCTCAGGCTGGTCTTGAACTTGCAATGATCCTCCTGCCTCAGCCTCCCAAGTACTGGCATTACAGGTGTGTGCCACTATGCCTGGCTATTTTGCCTATTTTTAAAATTGAGTTGTTGAATTGTAGGGCTTTTAAAAATATATTCTGGATATCAACCCCTAAACATTTGTGATTTTCAGAGAGAGAAGATGGCTGCCTAGAGGGTAACAGCAAGGGTAAGTGTCTGGGGAAAAGCAAATACCCTGAGGCAGGGTGAAAGGTGGTCTGGTACGGGAAGATAAATGCAAAGACAATCCAGCTTGACTAAGATCCAATATTCACAAAATGTGTGAGGGGAAACCAGGGTGTTTCTGGACCATTCCTAGTCCCCCTTCCCCCTCCGCAGACCAAGCAGAAACACCATCCTGGGAGAGGATCAGACCAAGGGAGGGAATCAGCCCTTCAGTGATGATGGCCTGGCCGACTGGACAGACTCGCAGTCACTCCGTCCTCCCCACTGTAGACGGAAAATGAGACTTATCCAACCTGGGGATTCAAAGAAGTTGAAAGCCAAATAGGACAGAGCAAATTTCCACGCACTAATGTCTTTGTTTTTTCTTTTTGCTTTTTTGGTACTGGAAATTGAACTCATGACCTCACACTTGCCAAGTCGGCACTGTGCTGCTGAGCTGTATCCCCAGCCCTGCACTAATGTCTTGTGAACAGTAGCACTCCAGGGGCCTGTGAGTGGTGTGACACAAGCACTCCAGCTATGGGATGCACGCTGTCAGACAGAGAACAGTGCTCTAGCACTGCTGAGTGGTGGGGCTATGGGGAGAGAGAAGGCTTGGCTGAACGGAAAAAAAAGGAAAGGAAGAAAAAACCACGCATTCTTCTCACATGCAACAGGAGTGCTATCTGAGAGAAGACTGAGCCCCCTACCCGCCAGGGACGGTGAGCTTCCATGGCAGTCCCCCAGCGGCTCCTGGCTGCGGACTGCAGAGCGCAGGGGAAACCAGCTGCGTGACTAATATGGGGGGCAGAGGAGACTCACTAGTACCCAGGTCAGAAAGTGACTTGGGGGCCTGGGGAAATAGCTCAGCGGCACAGCTCCTGCCTGGCAAGTGTGAGGTCATGAGCTCAATTCCCGGTACCAAAAAAAAAAAAAGGTGACTTGGTGAAGCCAGAAATGAACGAGTGCTATCCTACTGTTTCTCCAAAAACTAGACAGGCCTGAGATGGCATGAGGTTCCATCAACACCCTGTGCTGGCAAAGGGAGGCTCTTGGCTAAGCCTAGGGGTGACGCTAGGTTCTGTGGGTGGGGTTGAGATAAGATACGTATGCTGGCAGAAAGAGGGTGAAAGGTCCTGGCCCAGTGGCTTTTGGGCCATATATCAGGCAAGGAAAGCTTACAGATGGAGTATATGGATGATAGTTGTCCATCCAGTTGATTAAGGCAATCAGAGCTGCATAGGCCTGCAAACCCAGAGCGGAGTTTGTAAGCGGGACACATGTTGAGAGGGGGCAACAGCCCTTACAGCTTCAGGCAGGCAGCTGTATAGGTCAACGGGAAAAGTGCTTGGCTGCTCAGAATCAGATTGTAACGCCAGTGTACAGGGAGCTCTGTGGATGCTCTGGGTTAATGCTATGACAACTGTGTGATGGTTTTTATTTTTATTTTGGCTGTTTTAGTTATTCTATCCTTATTTCTTTGTTTGAGTCATCTTGTTTGTCTGATTCTTTTTTCTGTTTTCATTTTTTTCCTTACAGATTTTTTCTCTTTTTTCTTTTTTCTGGTTCTTGCTTCTTTAGTAGAATTGTTTGGTTATTATACTTTAATTTTCTTTTTTATTTTTCTTTTTTGTTTTTGAGACGGGGTCTCACTATGTAGTTCAGGCTGGCCTTGAACTCACTACGTAGCCCAAGCTCACCTCAAGCTTTCAGCCATCCTCTGCCTCAGCCACCACCACATCCGCTTGTGCTTTAATTTTCAAGATTTCCCCTTCTTTTAGTGTCTCTTCCCTGGTATTTTTTGCTCTTTTCCTTCCTTGTTTTTCCATTCCCATCTTCCTCACTATCCTGCCTCCTTGCCTTCCTTCCTCTCCTCCCCACCTATCTAGTGGCACTGCTGTATGAGAGCATTAGAGAATAACAGGAAGTCGTGCTATAAATGAAATAATGCCATTCAAGGCCACGTCAGAGTAATTCTTAACAAAACTTGGCTTAGAAGGTCCAAACAAACTACCTACAAATATATTAACAATTTCCAATGGACTCTAATCTCTAAACACTCATCCACCCATTTGCATACCTTCTACAGACACGAATATTTTCTCAAATTCCATCAAACTCTGGCCTTTACTGCAGTTATGAAATAATTCCAACAGACTCCAATGTCCTGTCTATCTTTTACCTACTGGCATTTCTCTTCCCTCTTCCCTCTTCCTAGTGAAATGCCCCTTCCTTTTTCTCTTATCTCCATTCCCCCACCCTCCACATCCCAGGAAATCCACACTGGCCAAAGGGTAAAATGTCTGAATGTTTTATGATTGATGTATGTCATGGTTTGGGTTTTGCAAGAGGGAACAATTTAATACAGGACTCATATTTTATAGGATTATTTATAATAGTTGCCCTAAGAGTCATATACAGAAAGAGAGTGCAGGGAATCTGTCCACATAGATTTGGTCCTAAGACCAAAGAATCCAGCCAAGGGCCTGGATCCCATATCAATGTCCTGCATGAGTCCAACTGAAGACCAAGCCCATAACAATGCCTCCCATGAGTCCAGCTGGAGGCTAGAACCCATTACAATGTTTCGTGCAGGCCTGTTTCATGGATCTTCCATGAGAAGGCCCAAAGGTCAGTGGTGGAAGCTGGAAAGTCTGTGCCAGTGGGATGAAGGATCTGTGCTAGCAGGCTGAGGGATCTAAACTGCAGCCAGGAAGCAACACTCAAAATAAGAACTAGAGCTCCCCTGAAGAGTACCACAGCCATTCTGAGCAACAGTGAGGTCCTAAGCTCCTTTGATGATAAGGAAAGCTGAGTTTCTACCAGGAAAGCCAACGTGACAAGCTTCTCCAGGAGACTGAGCAGTGCACCATCTACCCCTCCACAGCCAGGAAATGGTGCTCAAAGTGATGAGCCAGAGCTCCCCCAAAGAGAACTATAGCCATTCTCAGTGACAATGAGGTCCCAAGCTCCTCCCGCACTAAGAACAACCAAGTTCATTCAGGAAAGTCAGCATGAAAAGGTCCTTTAGCAGAATAGCTCAAGAGATCCAACAGCTCCCTAACAGCTTCCCAACAGCATCTTCTAGCTTCCAACAGCCTCCCAACTTAACAGCCTCTATAATTCTTCTTCTGCAGTCCTGCCCCCTTATGCCTCTGGCAACAATCCTCAGGTGGGCCTCCCATACCAGTACCACACTGATTCATTTCAGCTGGGTGTTATAACCACCAGTTCTCAATCCATCACCATGTATATTTGGATCCGTTGACACTGAGAAATTCTCTTCTTGCAATACAGGGTCCAACACAATTTAATTGAATAAGTTGAAGTAATAAACAGCACCTCTTGACAAATAAAGCCAAAAAATACATCATAGAAAACAGAACCTAACTAAATGTATTCTCATATCATGAACAAACTCACTTTACTCTATTTGACCTCAACCCTTAGCATACACACACACACACACACACACACACACAGATCATGAGAAACCAAGGCAACAAAATACCTCTAAACACTCCCAGCTCTCCTAAAATAGGCCCAAGGGGCAGCACTGTGGAAGAAATAGCTGAGCTGTATGGGATTATTAAACTCAATGACTTCAAAGAGACTATAACTCACATAATAGTGGAACTATTAAACAAGTGGACCAATGTGGTTATGAGAAAAGCAATTTAAAAATTGAAGAGTTGACCCAAACTATTCATAACATGAATGATGAATTTACCAAAAACTAGACTACATGAAAAGGTGCCGAATAGAAATCTCAGAGATAAGAAACTCCTTGAATTAATAAATAGCAGAAATGGCTAATGTGAAGACAGGGTTTCAGGAATCAAGAGCAAATTGGAAATTACATGATGATTTACTTAGAAAAAACTTTAAAAAGATAAAAGAACAAGTACACCCAAGAGCCACTGGATGACACTAAGAAGACTAACCCAAGGGTAACTGAAGTTAAAGAGAAAATAGAAGTCAGCACACACAGAATTATAAGAAACTTCTGCATAGAAATAATTGCAGAAAATGTTTCAAGTTCAAATGTTTCGAGTTCAGAAAATGTTTCATTTCATAGAAATAATAGCATGAAACGTTTCACCATTCAGGTAGGTAAGGCTTACAGAATGCCAAATAACTACTTTGCAAAAAACAAGCTCCTCATGATAAATCATAGGTCAAGTCCCAGATAATCAACAAAAAGATGGAATCTTAAAACCTGTCAGAGAAAAACAAAAGTTTACTTATAAGGGCAAACCAACTAAGATTACAGCAGACTTCTCAACACAAAATTTAAAGGCCCAGGATAACTTGGAGTAAAGTGTTTTATACTCTAAATGAAAACAACTTCCAACCCAGACTAATATATTCTGCAAAACTATCTTTAAAATTAGAGAAATAAGTACCTTTCCTGAGAAAAAGAATACCTTAAAAGATTTATGAACACCAAACCAGCACTCCAAAAGTCCTCAAAAACATCTAGACAGCGATAATGAAGTCAACAGAGTCGAAACATCAGATAAAACGAGTATATCTGGTAAGGTGAATAGTTTACAAAAAGGAAAAAATAAAGGTCAACAACAGAAAAAGAACACGATGATAGGAATAAGTCGGTACTTTTCAGTAACACCTCAATGTAAATGGCCTCAACTCCCCATTAAAAAGACACAGATTACCAGACTAGATCAAAAGCAAAACCCAATTCTCTGTAGCATTCAAGAGACTCATCTAACTCAAAGAGAAATTCAAAGAGGAAAAATCATGTACCAGGACCCCAAAAGCAGTTTAGTAGTAGTAGTTTTACACTCAGAATAAGTAAACTGCAAACTAAAACTTATCAGAAGAGACTAAGAAGGCCACTACATGTTAGTTATGGGAAAAATCCAATACAAAGAGATAACAATTTTAAATATATATGTACCAAATATCAGCATACATAACTTCATAAAACAAATACTGCTGGAAATAAAAGATCAAATAAACATGAATATGATAATATTGTGGATGACCTCACTACCCCACTTTCACAGAGAAATAGATTAATTAAATAAAAAATTAACAAAGAAATACCAAAGCAGGGCTGGGGATATAGCTCAGTGGAATAAGCACCTGCCTAGCAAGCACAGGGTCCTGAGTTCGATCCCCAGTACAGCCAAAAAAGAAATACCAAAGCTGCACTTACACATTTGAATACATGGATTTAATAGATATCTATAGAGAGTTCTATCCTGCTACAACAGAATGCACATTATTCTCAGCAGCACATGAAACTTTATCCAAAATAGACTGCACACTAGTCCATAAAACCTGCTTAAATAAATACAAAGGAATTGAAATATTTTATGTATATTGTCAGATCATAGTACACTAATACTAGAAATCAACCACAAAAGAAACCCCACAATGTTTGAAAACACATGGACATTAAATAACACTGAGTAGGTCACAGAAGAAATCAGGAGGGAATAAAACAATTCCTAGAATCAGTACAAAATTAGTATAACATACCAGAGCTATGAGACACAATGAACCCAGTCTTAAGAGGGAAATTTATTGCTGAGAACGTTCATAGTAGAAAAACAGAGGGAATACAAATAAATAATTTACTGATTGTTATGGTTTGTGGCTGCATGTCCCCCCAAATCCTCATGTAGTCATGGGGCAGGCAGTCTAGATTTTTGATTGATCATAGCTCATGCTGGGATTATGGGTGTGAGTGCTACATCCATCCTGGGATGGATAGTTTGCATATATAAGGGAGAGAAAGAGGCTGCTTTCTGCCACTCCTCCCTTTTTTCTCTTGTTGTTTTTGCTGTCTTCCACCACCATGAACTGCTGCCCTTTGCTATGTGCCACCTTGCCTTGGAGCCAGCCTTGTATGGACTAAAACCTCCACAGTTGTGAGCTAAATAAACCTTTCCTTCCTTAATTCTGGGTGTCAGGTATTTTGTCTCAGCAATGAGAGAAAAGTAACCAAAACACTAATGCACCTCAAGATATTATAAAAACAAGAACAGCCCAAAATCAAATCTAGACAAGAAGGGCAATCATAACGATCAGAGGGGAAATTAACAAAATGGAAAATTAACCACCCACCTCCCTCAAAAAACCCCAAAGAATCAAGCACCTGGTTGTTTAAAAGAATAAAAAAATAGACAAACCCTTAGACAAATTTACCTAATGCAGGAAATAAAACAACCACAGCAATGCAGTTACTAAGGAAAAATCACAAGGCTTATTATCAAAATTCATATCATTAATAACTACTATGAAAAATTGTACTCTTATCAAACTGGAGAATCTTGAAGAAATGAATAGATTCATAGACACATATGAATTACTCAAAATGAAAACAAGAAGACATAAAAATTATCAATAATGCAATAGCAGCAATGAAATTGAGGAAATAATAATAATGATAATAATTAATAATAATAATAAACCTACTAAGAAAAGCACAAATGTGTCATAGACATATTCCAACTACCCACAAGGAATATACGTAAATGTGCTGATAAAAAAATTGTGATTTTGAGCACCTAATTTTGGGATAAATTTTTTGCACCATTGGGTAACAAATGAATACTAAGAATTCCCATACAAATACACTAATTACAAAGCAATTAGGTGTATAAAAATACCAAAACTATAAATTGACATTAGTGAGGTAATTTTACCCTGATGTATCTACTTGATGTGCTATTAATATATGACTCAATAACTGTTAAAATATTCATAACTTTTGACAATGTTTATGTTAAGCAAAAGTTAGTGTATACATTCATACTGAAAAGCTGAAAAATTATCCCACATCTTTAACATCTATGACATAGGGAATGTTTAATCATTTTCCTCATTCATGAGACACAACACCCAACACTCACAGCTTAAAAGGGGAAGTTTATTTCATCTCATGGATTTCATTCATAGTCAACAGGCTCCGAAGAAGCAGGATAGCAGAGGTGCATGAGGGAAGAAAAGGTACACAGCCCATGCCACCCAGGAAGCAGAGTGAGGGAGGAAGAGCCAGGGACATGAACACTCCTTCCGGATCATGCCTCCAGCCACGAACCTCCAACCAGGCACGTTCAGCAACAGAACTCAACGGATGAAACCACTTACGAATGTGGCGTCCCATCATCCAATTATCTTCCACACATAGGAGAATTCGAGAGACATTTGAGATCTAAACCATAACAAAGGCTGGGGATATAGCTCAGTGGAATAAGCGCTTGCCTAGCAAGCGCAGGGTCCTGAGTTCGATCCCCAGTACCGCAAAAAAAAAAAAAAAACAAAAAAAAAAACTACAAATCATAAACCATAACAAAAAAGATATAAACCAAACAAAAATCTTTGTTTTCGCTTTTGTTTTGTTTTGTCATGGGGTGTCAGTTTCTATCTAATGAGTCATTTAATTATAAATACCATTATACTCACACTCCTGCTCTGCAGTAAGTTGGGAGGTATATAATCTATTTTCATTGTATTTTGCTACTTTCACCTTTCTTTTTCCTTTTTCTTTTTTCTTTCTCTATTTTGTTGCTGGGGATTGAATTCAAGGCCTCATGTTAGATCACTGATCTACATCTCTAGCTCTATCTTTATGTTTTTTTAAAAGACATGTTTAAATATAGATGAAATTATCAGAGTTGACACAAGAATAAATGCTCTATATTTTAATTTGAAAATTAATAATTTGTTGATTTGCTTCCTTGTTGCAGTTAGTGCATATGTTATTGTTAAATTTCATTAAAGTTATTCATTTATTTATTTTCTTAAAGAGAAAAAATAAAAATAACAGTAAAACAATTTAAAAACAGGTTAGCAGGACAGTTACAATAATTAGTGCAATGCATATTGTTGTCTTCATAGTAGTTATTTAAAGTACAAGATATGGGCATGGTACTTATCCAAACAATATTAACACAGACCTTTCTATTCAATTAAATAAGAGAAACTGTATGTGTAGCTATCTTAACTATCTTGTGTATAAGTATTTTTTTCTTTTTCCCTTCATTTCTTTCCCCTTTCTCCAGTAAGAATTTCTTTCGAACAGTTTCTTCCCGATTCACAATATCTATTGTACATTTTGGATCTTAGTTATTCATTCAGTTCCTCACACTAGTGAGAAAATATGATGTTTACACATATGGGTCTGATTTATTTCACTTATGAGTATGGTTTCAAGTTGCATCCATTCACCTGTAAAAGTCTCAGGTTTATCCTTCCTTATAACTGAGTAGTATTCCATTATATTTTTAAAGAACACATCTTATTTATCCATTCTTTAGCTGTATGGGCATTTGGGTTGATAGTTATTACAAACTATGCTACTATAAATGTGGGTGCACATATATTCCTGTGGTATGACATTTTTAATTTTTTGGGAAGATACTCAGAAGAGGAATAGCTGGTTCTAATGGGATCTGTAATCCTAGTTTTCTGAGGAATCTCCATGCTGATTTCTATAGTGGTTGTACTAGTCTATGTTCCCATCAACAGTGGAAAAGAGTTCCTTTTTCCCCACAACCCCATCAGAATTTGTTGTTGGTTGATTTCTTGATGATAACCATTCCCTCTGGGGTGACGTGGAATCTCAGTGTTGTTTTAATTTGCATCTCTCAAATAACCAATGAACTCAGTGATTTATTTTATTGCACAAAAGCTTTTTAAATAAGGTGAGATCCCATTTGTTCATTCTTTGTAATATTTCCCTTACAGTCTGGGTTCTGTTCATGAAGTTTCTGCCTACACGTATATCTTTGAGATTTCTACCTATTTCTCTTCCAGTAAATTTAGCATTTCTATTTTAATATCTAGATCTTTGATCCATTTTGACATAGTTTAGTGCATGGTGATAGACATAGGTCTAGTTTTAGTCTTCAGCATGTGGAAACCCAGTTTTTCTAGTACCATTTATTAAACAGACTATCATTCTTCCAGTGAAAATTTGGCTGTTGTAGTATAATTTCAGGTCTGGAATTGTAATGCCCCTTGACTTGCCTTTGTTGTCCAGAATAGTCTTTGCTACTCTAGGTCCCTTCTGGTTCCAAATGAATTTTAGACGTGTTTTCTCTAGATCTGTGAGGTATGCTGATGGTATTTTGATTGGGATTGCATTAAATCTGTATAGAAGTTTTGAGAATTGGCATTTTCACTATGATGGCTCTTCCTGTCCAAGACAAGGGATCTTTCCAATTTCTGATACCCTCTCCGATCTCCTCTTCTTAGGATACTGCAATAGTCACTGTACAGAACTTTTACATTCTTCGTTAGATTGAGTCCTAGGTATTTCATTTTTTTAGATGCTGTCATAAAGGGTATGCTTTCCCTAATTTCTCTCTCTGAGATTGTTGCTTGTGTATAGGAATGCTATTGATTTTTGAGTATCACACTACACTACTGAATTTGGGTATTAAATTTAAAGTTTTTCATGGAGATTTTGTGGTCTTCTATGTACAGTATCATGTCATCTGTAAATAATAATAATTTAACTTCTTCCTTTTCTGTCTTTATTCCTTTTATTTTTCTCTTGTCTAATTGCTTTGGCTAATGTTTCCATAACTATATTGAGTAGAAGTGACAATAATGTATATCCTTACCTTGCTCTTGATTTTAGAGTGAAAGTTTCAGTTTTTGACCACTTCATATGCCAGCTATTGTTTGTCATAGATGGCTTTTATAAGATTGAGGTAAAGAACATCTATTCCAATTTTCTGTTTTTATCATGAATGGGTGCTGGACTTTGTCAAATGCTGTTTCCGAATCTATTGAAATAATCAGGTAATTTTTTATCTTTGGTTACGTTAATATGGTGTATTACATTTATTGATTTGCATATATTGAACCATCCCTGCATCCCTGAGATTAATCCTACTTGGTTGTGATGTATATAATCTTCTTGATGATTTGCTGCATTCTATTTGCCAGTATCTTATTAAGGATTTTTGCATCTATGTTCAGTAGGTAGATTGGCCTGTAGTTTTCTTTTTGTTTGGGTTCTTCTCTGGTTTTGGAATTAGGGTAATACTTGCTTCCAGGAATTATTTTGGAAGTACTGCTTTCCTTTCAATTTCTTAAAAGAGTTTCAGCATTAGTTCTCTAAATTTCTTGTAGATTCAAAAGTGAATCTGTCAAGGCCTGAGATTTTCTTTATTGGTAAATTTTTTGTTACATTTTCAATTTCATTGGCTGGTATCAGGTTATTCAGAATCTTTATAACTTCCTGAATTAGTTTTGACAATTTGATTTTGTCTAGGAATCTGTCCATTTCTTCTGTATTTTTCAGCTTATTAGAATATAGATTTTCATAGTAAGTATTGGTGATCTCCTGGATTTCTGTCGGGTCCATTGTGATTTTCCCCATTTCATTCCCAATTGCTTGAATTTGTGTTTCTTCTTTCTTCTTTTTGATGAGGTTGGCTAATGGTATATCAATTTTATTTATTCTTTCAAAGAACAAACTTTTCAATTCATTGATTCTTTATATTGTTTTCTTAGTCTCTATTGCATTAATTTCTGCTCTTTATAATTTCCTCCCTTGTGCAAGCTTTGGGTTTGATTTGTTCTTCTTTTTCTAGAAGTTTAATGTTCAATATTAAGTTGTTTATTTGAGGTTGTTCTGTTTTCCTGATGTGTGAGTTTGTCACTATAAATTTCTCTTGTAGGACTGCTTTCATTGTGACCCATAAGTTTCAGTATGTTGCATCAGCATTATCATTTAATTATATATACAGTTTAATTTCCTCTGTGACCCAGTGGTTATTCAGAAGGGTGCTGTTTAATTTCCATGTGTTAATGTAGTTTTTGTGATTTGCTTTGTCAATGGTTTCCAGTTTCATTGTGTTATGATCAGATAGATAGTATGCATGGGATTATTTCAGTTCCTCTTCACGTACTTAAACATGTTTTGTCAGCTAATATATGGTCTATTTTGGAGAACGTCCCATATGCAGCTGAGAAAAATGTGTATTATGATGTTTTGGGGTAGAACACTCTGTAGACATCTACCAAGTCCATTTGTTCACAGGCTTGGTTTAATTCTAATATTTCTTAGTTGATTTTTTTTGTGTAGTTGATCTATTTGTGAGAGTGGAATATTAAGGTCCCCCATTACAATTGTGTTAGTGCTTATTTGGTTTTTCATGCCTGTCAGTATTTGTTTTAGTTAGGCAAAACTGTGTTTGGTGCATAAATATTTATGATTGTTATCTCTTCTTTTTGGAGTTTTCCCTTAACAAGTATGTAGTGAATTTTTTTTTTTTGTCTCTTTTGATTAGTTTTGGCTTAAAGTTTGCCTTATCTGCAAACAGAATAGCTATCCTTGCTTTTCTCTGGGTTCCTGTGGCATGGAGAATTGTTTTCCATCCCTTGACTTTTAGTCTATGAATTTGGAGGGGGGGTAAATGTGTTTCTTGAATGTAGCACATTGTTGGATCTTGCTTCTTGATCCATTTTTCCAGCCTGTTTCTTTTGATTGATTAGTTGAAACCATTTACGTTGATGGTCATAACTGATATGTATTGGTTTTCCTTTTCATGTTGTTTTTTCCCTGTCTTTCTCTTCTGTTTAATTGTTTGCCATGCTTGATGGCTTCTTTCTACTGATGTTCATGTGTCTGTGGTCTTCATTATCTCTTTCTAGTATGTCCTTCAGAGCATTCTGTAGAACTGGTTTGGTGGTCATAAATTTCTTCAGTTGTTCTTTGTCATGGATGTATCTTATTTCTCCATCAATTTTGAATGATAGTTTTTGCAGGATACATCAATCTGGCTTGAAGATTGTTTCCTTTAGGGCTTGAAATACCTCACTCCATACTCTCCTTGATTTGAAGGTTTGTGTTGAGGACTCTGCTGTGATTCTGATGGGCTTTCCTTTATAGGTGATATATTTCTCTTCTCTAGCTGCTTTTAATATTTTGTTCTTGTGCTAAATTTCTGGAATCTTGATTATTATATGCCTTGGGGTAGATTTCTTTTGGATATTGCTATTTGGAGTTCTGTATGTTTCATTTATTTATATGTCAAGTTCTTTATCCATGTTTGGGAAGTTGTCTTCTATTATTTCTGAGAAGTTTTTAATGGCTTTTACACTGTCTCCAGCTTTCTTACTTATTCCAATCAATCTTATGTTGTTCTTCCTTACTTCATCCTATAGCTGTTGGATTGATTTTTCATGGTCTGTTGTGATTTTTAAGATACCTTTCTTTTCCTGGTCACTAGTAACATTCCTGTCTTCTAGATCTGATATTCCATCCTTGCCTTCATTCAATGTGTTGCATACACTTTCAGTGGAGTTTCTAATCTGCATTTGTGTTTGGGTCTAAAATTTTATCGATTACATTTCTTGTCTATGTTTGGCATTCATGTTTTCCATTATTTTCCTGAGTTCCTCTATTTGTTTATCTGTATCTGCTTTAATGTCTTTTATTTTGATAGTCATTCCTTTTTGTACCCTAGAAATTATTTTTTCTATGGCCTTTTCCATTTGTTTTTTCACTTCTGCTACTATCATTTCAGAGAGTTCCAGTTGTTGACTTCTGATTTCCTCTATCTCTTTGTGCTCTGGAGTTGTCCTAGCTGGGATGGTTGTTTGGGGTTGCATTTTGCTTCTTCATCTTGTCATTTTCTATTTTATTTTGTCTTCTGTGTTGATACAAGTAGATTTCTTTTGTTAGCCTTATCCCTGGTGTCAAGGCTTTCCTAGGAGGTGTCTGTTTCTCTGGATATCATCTAATCCCAAGAACCTATTTTCCCAATATATTAAGTTTGAGTTGTAGCCATCAATTTGACTTAGGGCCCCTTTCTTTGGTATGGGACTATGGTGATGGTTATGAGCCCTCACAATTGCAGTGCTGTCATATGGGGGAAAACTGGATATATCATATATGACATCAGTAGTTTAGTTGGCAATAACTCAAGTACAGCCTGGCTACTGACCACATGGTAACTATTAGCCTGATATCTATAACCATAGGAAGAATGTCTACAGAGATATAAGACCATCCAATTTATACCAGGAATTCGTATGCAATGATTTTCTACTTAGTAGAGTGATTTTCCTCTGTTGTGTGGGTGGTTCAGAAGGATAAGAGGTGGGATAGGAGAAGTGGATGAGGTTAAATATAATAGGAGCAAGGTTGGAGGACACAGGATGATCATCCAGGTTCGGGTAATTGTAGGACAAAGGAGGGAAGGACTGGAAGAGAAGGCCTAAGAGTTTTGAAATGAACTAGACAGAGACAATGTTTACTTGCATGAAAGTATCATAAAATCAAGCAAGATAGTTGACAAAAGCGAGGAAGAGAGTCAGTAGAAAAAACAAAAAGGTTTGGGATCACCTGTTGGCTCCTATTGCTAATGGTGCATGCGGTGTTTCCCCACCTCTAGTTCTGTGTATCCAATGTGTGCACCTTAGCCCGAGTCCTACTGTGTCTCTGGTGTCTTTGCAGGGCTCTAGGCCCTGAGTCCAGTAGAAGGAGGGTGGGGTGGATCTCAGACTTCTCTCACCAGCTGTGTGGTCCGGGTCAGTGGAGGAAGTGAGGAGCTGAACTCACACTCCTCTTGCCAGCCGTGCCAGTGGGGACAGTGGAGGAAGTGAGCAGCATGAATTCATACTCCTTTTGCCAGCCTTGCAGTCCTGGGACAATTAAAATAATTTAGATAATTTACTACTAATAATTTTTTTCTTACCTTTCTGGATTAAGCTAATTTGTAACAACTATGCAATCTCATACCTACATGTTTAGCTGGCTTTAGAGCTTAGCGTTCTTCCTGCATCATTTCTACTTGATCACTTTTGTGTTTCTTGGGTTCATCTATTAATTTTTCAGGCTTTTTTTTTTTTTCAGAATGCTGTCCTTCATCAAGGCAACCTTGGTTGCAACAGGGATAAACAGTAGTCTGCTCACCCTTTCGGGCTGTGTGGCCTCCCTGGAAGATGCCTCTCCTACACCAGGCCCACCTGCATCTTTTATCATCTTGGTATTGGAAACTGGTGGGAAATGACTGGGTCCACACCCACTGTAAGTCACACTTTTTATTGACTTAGCAAAATCTGTAAATTCTTTTGTTCTATCTTGTAGCTATGGAGATTTTCTTCTCTTTTTAGTTGTTTCATTTTCTAGTGAGAGAAATCTTCAAACAGGATTTTTAGCCTCACCTTAACATCCTGCCCAGAACTCAAGCACTGATTGTTATATCACATATATATATATATATATATATATATATATATATATATATCTGGTTGTTTACATATATGCATCTCTAGGTCAATGTATTTTCAAAGCAAAACAAGGGTTAAATAATCTTCCTCAAGCGTGGGCACAGTCCGGAGCAAAAAGAGGAACCGCTCTTCTTAAAGAAAGTGTACAGCGTGTCGATCTTTGCAGAGGAAAGTCCGGCGCAGAGGGCTCAACCTACTCCTCTCCGCTCCAGTGCTAATTGAGATTCCTTCCCCAGCGCGGCAGACGCCACCGAGATGGGTCCAAGAGGGTGAGTGATTTGCTCTTACTTCTTTGCAAGGCTGTTATGGGATGGGACTTCAGTGGGAGGCTGAGGTTGAGGACCCTAGTACATTGAGGATATGCAAGTCTGTTAAAAAGCTAAAAGCGAGAACTGTGGCAGAGAAGGATTTGTAATGGAAAACTTCAACTGAAGCAGGCAGTCAGTCCCTCCTCGGAGCACACACTCTAGGTTGATTCCAGTGCTCCTGGAGTAACGAGCTTTATTTGTTTGTTTACTATTTGCTTGTTTATTTATTTATTTCATCCTAGAGATCTTTCTCCCAAGAAGATGGTAGTTATTTGAGGTGCCAGAATCAGTTTATTGGCAGTTTTTATTTTAAGTGGTTAGTTTTGGCTTTGTAAACCTGTTTGAATATTGAATGCTTACAGTCATTGGATTTTAAATTAGAAATGAGGAGATTTTTAAATGCCTGCACAAAGTTTGACATATGACAAGAGAAAAAGGTTTTAGAATTTGGGGGCCCGTTTGGCCTAAGGGTGGCAGAATCAGAGCAAACGAAAGGAGAGAGGTAAGAAGAGCGGATGCAGTTGCTCCTTTGTATCCGCAGTCTCCGCCTCTGTGTGTTCAGCCAACTGAAGACGAAAGCTGTACTAGGCCCGCAGTGGTCGTGTCTGTCCCGGACACGTGCGCCTTTCTGTTTTGCATCGCTATTCCCTGAACAATACGTTGTAACCGCTATTTACACAGCGCGTAGGTTTCATTAGGTATTATAAGTATTCCAGTGATGATGGAAAGCATATGGGAAAATGTACACGGATATATGTAAATACTATGCCATTTCATATAAGGGATTCAAGCATTTGGGTATTCACAGAGCCCGAGAGCCAATTCCCCATGAATACCAAGGAATGACTGTGTAAGGAGAAAATACAAAACTCAGATAATGAGTCACAAACAGGCTATGGGAGATTCTGAGTAGGGTGGGGTAGCGGAAAGAGGTAGAGTCATTCAGTCAGCTCTTGGGTATTGAACATGTATAACGTGCTGTGTGTACTTTACTAGTGTTACTTGCACTGAGTTTTAACCTTCAGAATGGTTTTCCAACAGATATCAGCATCATGTTTTACAGATAGCTAAAGAAGCCGAATAACTTGCTGAGGGCCACACTGCTCATAGGGGGTAGACCTAAAATCTTTCTTGCTTGCCTTTCTGAGTAGAAGATTCCTTCCTGTTGCAGGCAAGTTCCCAGGGCAGGAACTTCCTGGGGGAAGCCACACCTGCTCTTCTTTTACAAGGCAGCAACTGGAGTCAGTCAGGGTTTCTTATTAGTATTGTTCTTTGAAAGTTGAACTCTCCTACCAAGCACTTGTTGGCTTGCAAAACAGCTTTGCTGCTTTTGTTTCCAGATAAAAAGTCCCCCCCACACACACACACGGTGGAATTTTGACATTAATACCTTATTTTATCTATCAAATATATATATCAGAATCTGTCATTTTTGTGGGACTGCTGCAGAGGAGCTACAACTTAATTACGCTGTCACTACCTCAAAGGTCTCCAGGCTCCGACCACTGCTTGTATTGTTCTTATTAATATCCTTTTTGTTTCAGTGCCTGAAAATTAATTTTGAACCAACAAATACTAACATAACAATGTTGAGTTTAATCAGAACTAAAATCAGTACAAATTAAAATAATGAAGTTTCATTTTTTTTCTAAGTGGCAAGTATTACATTAAAAAAGCAGCAAAAACCCCCTACATTGCTGAGAGAGGATTCCTTACTGTCCGCTGACAATGATATAATCTTTCTAGACAATAATCTGGCAAAACATACCCAGAAGCATTCAAATGTATATACCCTTTAACAAGAACACTTTGTCTTTCATGAATTCATCCTAGGAATTTAATAATATATGTCTATAAGGTTTTAATGACATAGATCTTCTTCTTGACATTGTTACAACAGAAAACCTTACCAATAATTTAAATGTCTAAAAATAAGGTATTGTTTAATTATGGATCATCCATAATGAAATATCATGCAATCATTAAAAATTCTATTATAGAACTACTTATAATGTGTTTAGCCTAGGAGAGAAAAAAGCAGAATATACAGTGCTACCACTTTCATATGTGATACATGTGTGAACAGAATGTTAATAAAAATATAGGGGGCTTTTATTTTCTACTGTGTGATTTTGAACTTGAATCATGTGTGCAGATTGAAAAATAAAACCAGACATTTAAAAAAAAAAAAGAAACCAATCGCTGTGCTGCCTATCCTAGAACTGTACTGGTGTGTGGTCCCTCACCTGTAACCTGCTCAGGCCCAACAGGCTCCCCACCAGACCCACCCCAAGGAATGGGGACTGAACCCAGAGGGTTCATGCTGAGCTATATACTCAGTCTTCTTTAGTTTTTATTTTGAGACAGGGTCTAAGTTGCTAAACTGTCCAGGTTGGGCTTGAACTTCTGGTCCTCCTGCTTAACTGGCCAAATTCAGTATTTATTATCATAGTTTTTGTTTCTGTAAAAATGGGATTGGTAGTGGTATGTCAACAAGAGGATTGTAAGGTTTTAATGTGGCAACCAATTTAAAGTGCTTAAAACTATGTTCTGGTAATTACTCAGTAATTATTATTAGCTATTTTATTGTTAGTACTAAGATTAAAAAACAGGGGAAGTGATTTAAGAATCCACAACTACTTAATGGCATTTCTAGGACTAGAATGCAGAAAGGTTGTTTTCTTTCTCCCCAGCAGAAGTATTGAATGTCCTCTGAGGCACACAGGACAACTCCTGGCTGGGCTCCTAGGGGCTCACCTGAAACCAGCAGTGCCCAAGGATAAGGCCAACCCCCAGGGGCTAGCTCTGGTCACAATGGGACAAATACCGGAAAAGAGAGTTTAAAGGGAGCTGAAGGCCATGTTAGGTGCTTGGGGAAGTCTGGGGCAAAAGTTAGTGCAAGAGAGGGATGACTCAGAGGCCAGTTCTGGTGGCAATCAGAGACGACAGGACGCATTTAAGAAATATTTAAGCAGTAGAAGTTACGTGCTTTGGCATTTGACACATGGAAATTGGGGAAGAAAGAGAGATCTAAGTGCTCAGTGGCATCCTGCACAAAATGGGGGATGTAGGAAGCAGAGTGGGTTTGGACAAGAGGAGGGAGGACAGACGGTGAGTTTGTGGTCTCACAGGCTGAAGCTGAGAACTTGGATGGAGATGTTCAAGTAAGCAGTAGATGGTCCACGGCACATCTCAAGGAGAGGCCTGGACAGGGTGGGCATAAGTATGCGATAGCTGAAATTCTTGTGTGGGTGAGTTTATCAGGGAAGCAGGATGGTGGATTGTGAAGTCATGAGAGGGACGTGGAAAACCTTGGCAGATACAGAGACAGATGAGGAAGAGACCACGATGGATGCCAGGAAGAGGGTGGAGAGGTTGGAGGAAACTAGGAGAAAAATGGAAAACAAGAGATAAGAGCGATGTAAGAAGAGGACACGTCCAAAGAGAGACAAAGCACATTTACCAAAACTCTACTGAACACCTGAGATGGCATAAAAGGTGGTCCAAAAGGACTGCGAATGAAGGGTTACATTACTACCATCCCGTTCATCTGTTGAGATTCTCAACTCCAGGGCCCCAGAAAGTTACCATGCTTGGAAGCAGAGTCTTTACAGAGATAATCAAGTTAACATGAGATCCTTAGAGTGGGCCCTCATTTAAGAAGTGGAAATTTTGCAGACAAATATACACGGAGGAAAGACAATATGGCATTCATTAGCCAAGGAAACAGACTTGATCAGGTCCCTACCTACAGCCCTCAAAAGGAGCCAGCACACTGTATATCCTCATTGGGTACTTCTAGTTTATAGGGAAAAACATTCTATTGTTTAGGCCATTCAGGGGGTGGTACATTGCTGGCAAATGGATGCACTTGGTAAGAGTGTGTGCAGCCAGAGAAACTGTGACTAGTTTATCAGATAGATGGTAGGGAAATCAAAAAGGATTAGGTCACCTCAGAGGACAAAAATACTTCACAAAGCAGAGGGTAGTCACACTATCAAATTCTGTGGAAAGGTGAAGTAACGCGATGACTGAAAATGTCAGTAGAGAGGTATTTAGTGACCTTTAAAGCACTTGCCACTAAATAAAATAGTGAGCTTTAACTGCTGAAGTTTTGCTACGGACACAGACTCCATCCTGTATTGCTAACAAAAGTTGTTTGAGGATTCTTAGAGATGAAGGCTCTGGTGAATTTGGTGAGGGAAAGCAAGCCAAGTAACGTTTCAGAAGTCTCCTGTAATTTATATCAATAAGCAAAAACAAAACAAGAGAACACAGTAGAATTCGAATAGAGAAGTATTAAAGAAGTTTTCCTAGAAAACCTCTAAGAAGTTTTCTTAGAAACTTTTGGGTCAAGATTTGTCTAAAGTTTGCTTTCTGTACTGTCAGGGAAATACAGGATAAACCACCTGAATATCACAGCTCTATATCATTGAGGATCAAAGCGATCAGATTTAATTGCACAAAAGATCTAACAAAAATTAACGAACACTTAGGTAAGTAAACCAGTAAATCTATGTCAGCCAGGCACTGACAAAACTGGGTAAGTCCAAAAGACACCTACCCACAAGGTAAACCTGGATCATAACACCCATTCTGAAACTGTTTTCAATCAACTACACAAATTGCGAGGGATACTGATGAAATAACTCACACGTTATTTTTGTAGCCTGATTGGCGAGAGGACCAACCATCATGAAATGACAAAAGAAATTCAAAGGTACTGAATCATTTCATGGTGTTCATTTTTTTTTTTCATGATGTTTAAAAAAGGAAATATAAATGACAAAAAGCTCATTCTCACTAAATACCAAAGAAATGTGAATTCAGACACCAATGAGATATTTTGATTTCTCAGATTAAACAATAAAACAATCCAATCAGAAAATCTGGAAAAGGTATTTTCCCAAAGAAGATATACATGTGCCAAATGACCACTTGAAAAGATTTTCCAAGCTATTAATGATTATGGAAATAATCATTACGGATCAGCGTGGTTAAAGCCATAAAAATAACACCATTGCTGGCAGGGTGCAGAGAAGCAGAATCACGCAAACACTGCTGCTGAGAGTGTGGAATGGTACAGTCACCCTAGAAAGCAGTTTGGCAGTTTCTTATACAAAGTAAACATTCACTTACCACGTGGCCTTGCAATCGCATTCTTGAGGCTTTATCGCAGAGAAACAAAAAACCCTGCTCATAAAAGAATTTGTACCTGAATATTCATACCAGCTTCATTTATAATAATCAAAAACTGAAAAAAAAGCTTTCATTGTGAATAATCAAGCAAACTGTGGTACATACACCAGGAATCATGCCCAGTGATATAAGGGGAAGAGTTACTTAGACACACAAAAACTTGGGTAAATCTCCACGGAATTATGCTAAGTGAAAATACTGATCCCCAAAGGCTACATACTGCTGGAGTCCATTTACACGACGTTGTTGAAGTCGCAATATCGCGGGGAGAGAGACAGAGGAACAGTCTGAATGGGGAGGGTTGCTGGGAGGGGCGGGGATGTGTGGTGACAAGGGGACAGCAGGAGTCAGGCTTGTAGGGATGACATAGTTCTGTGTCTCAATAATGGCAGGCATCAGATGGACCTACATGTGATAGAATTTCCTAGACATATGCACGTGCAGAGATATAATTAGTTTCAAATAAAAGTTCTAAAAAGCAATTTACAAATTAAAAATGCTGATCTTCGCTAAATAGAAAAGGCATGTCAATTCAAATGCCCACAGGACATTTTCACTCATCAAATTGACAGTTGTGACTTTTGGGGATCAGTAGGGGTACTGATACTAATGAGTGTATGATAGGAAGTGTTTCATGTACTACTGGTTGTGGGACTATGAATCAGTATAAACTTCTGGGAAAGCCATTTTTCCCTATCCATGCAAGGCCTTAAAAGGTTCACCCCCATTTGGAGCGCTCTGGTTTCTGTTTTCAGTATTTTTCCTCTTCCTGTTCCCTCAGTATCTTTGTTCTAGGGACTGTACTACACACTAGAAAGACACTAAAGATGAGTAAATATGATTTCTGTTCTCAAGAAGCTCATATTAGGGGTAAATATATCAAATGTGATGTGTTGTTTTAGAGCAACGAACACAGGAGCTCAAAGGTAGCTGTTTTCCTCTGTAGGCAGTAGGGTGTCTTAGATAATGTGAGGGTTTTGAGGCAGTCACTTGTAATTATCAAACAATGAGAAGTAAATACATAGTTCTCCACTAGTGTACCCGTGGTGTTGACTTGGAGAAAATGTCTACCACCCTGAATTTCAGTGTCCTCCTCTGTAAAATGAGGCCCTTTACCAATGCCATGAAAGTTATAGATTTTTATAATGGGCCAGGAATGGTAGTATATACCCGTAATCCCAGCATCTCAGTCACTTTCTTCATTACTGGAACATAATACTAGACACCTATAGTTTAAAAGACAAAGGAGGGCTGGGGATGCAGCTCAGTGGAATAAGAGCTTGCCTAGCAAGCGCAGGGTCCTGAGTTCGATCCCCAGTAACGCAAAAAAAAAAAAAAAAAAAAAAAAAGACAAAGGATTTGTTTTGCTCACAGTTTGTAGATGTTTCAGATGATGGTTGGCTGGTTCCAAGGCGGGGTGGTACGGCAGAGGACAGCTCCTCACATTATAGGAGGAGGGAAGCAGAGGTCACAGAGATGAAACCTGCAGGGCACATCCCAGTGAGCCATCTCTTCTGACCAGACACCGCCTACTAACTGCAGGTCAGGCATAGCACCCATAATCCAATTGATCACCTTTCAAAAGCCCCCAACTGTGATTGCATGAAGTTTTAGGGAGACATCTAGGCCCTGCTACTCAGGAAGCTCAGCCAGTAAAGTCACAAGTTTGAGGCCAGCCCATGCAACTGAGTAAGACTGTCTCCAAATAAAATTTTAAAACAGAGCCAGAGGTGTAGCTCAGTGGTAGAATACTTGCAAGGCCTTGATTCAATCAGCCATACTGCAAAACACAAAACAAAAAATTACAATGGATGTAATTTTCTGTGGAAGTAAACCATTTTAGGACTCATACTCCTTTCTTTAAAATCTATTATTTCCTACATTTGAAATCAAGTTTTGGATTTCTGAGGGGTTCTAGCAAATGGAATCTTGCCTGTGACCTACAAGTTGTGGTTGACTATATAGAGAAGAGATGGTCAGGCCAGGTACAAGTGAGTAAGGCGAAAACCAAACAACAAAGCCACCTAAACTATATTGTACATAAGGTAGGACGCCTAAAGAAAATCTTACTTTATAAATTGGTAACCATGTGACTGTGTTTATGAAATTGTCTATGAAAATTTGCTTTCTAGCCCACTGAACTTCATTTATGTCTGCTTGTAATTTGTATAAACCTTTTTGCACATCAGTCACATTAGTACTTCTAATTCTAGAAGATCTAAACTATCACTTTCCCTTATTATAGAAAATATTTGCCAGGCATGGTGGCACATGTCTGTAATCCTAGCACTTGGGAGGCTGAGATAGGAGGTTTGCTGTGAGTTCTAGGCCATTCTGGGCTACCTAGTGAGTTCAAGCCCAGCCTGAACTACAAAGTGAGACCTTGTCTCAAAAAAAAAAACAAAAAACAAAATATTTACACATTTGCTGTAATAATTGCACCTGTAGGGGTCTAGCTAATCAAATAATAAGAGATAGAAACAGACTTGTGCACAAAAGTGTTTATTACAGCATTGTTCAATATAATGAAAAATAAAAATCAATTTAAATTTTTAATGGATGGATAGTTAAGTAATTCAAAATAAAGTTGGGAGTGACTTTGTAATAACAAAAGACAACATAAAACACTAAAATCATAAAGAAAACAACGCATAGAAATGAATTAATAAGCCCCAGTATGTTAAATAGGCTAAGTGGTTAAACTCTAGGTTGATGATGGGATCGTGGAAATAAAAGTCTTTGGCAGGAATTGCCACATACAGTGAGTTTATATTGTCCTGCTCAGCTAGATGAAATCAAGTTAAGAAGTGACTGAGAGGTAAAGTACAGCCCTTAAGCCAAGAGAGGCCAACACAGAACCCCAGAGGACGGAAGTGAGTAACACGGGCAGTCTGTGGTTTCTGCCTCGGCCCATGACCTATGAATGGTGGAAGCTGCATTCACACCCCCAGCCTCTAACTGCTGGTTGCTGCACTGCTGGCCCTTGCGTCGAGGCTATGGGCCAGGGCAGGTTAGCCTTATTTGTCCAGAGAAGTCAGAAAAATGAACTTATTCATGAAATCTCTTGCTATTCCCATAATTGCCCAGTATCTGGAAGGCGTTGGTTTGGCCTAGGCCACTAGTTCTCACCTTGGCCTCTGTTGGTGGCCCCTCTCTGAGGAGAATGAGGTAGCTCTGGATGGAGTGATTTCAGAATGCATTATATTTGGGGCCCAAGCTGTAGTGAGTCAGAGCTAGAGAAAAGGGGGCTGGGACTATTTGTTTATGAAATTATTCAGTGAAGTTTTATTTAACATTGGGAAAATGAAGATGAATCAGATAGATATCCTGTACAGAAGCTACAGGGAGGAAGTATGACCACAGCTGACATTTCTTAGCATCTGGCGGGAATTATGGTACACGGTATTATATCACTTATTACCTCACTTAATCCTCACAACTGTAGGAAGGAGGGACTATTATGATGCTTGTTTTTCCATGAGTGAAAACTGATTCTTGCCCATCACAGAGCCGGGATTCCAAATTCTGATCTGATTCCAAACTCAAGCTTTGACTGGCCATGCTAGCTGTATACTATAGCAGATCAGGGAATGAAGAGATTACTTCCTTTAGCTGGGAGGATTTGTGCATACAAATTCTTAAACTTGAAGAGAGCGAAATTGAGTCAAGGTCCATAGCAAGCAATGGGGCACGTAGCTATAATTCCTGTACTCAGGAGGCTGAGGCAGGAGGATCAGAGAAGTTCAGGGCCAGCCTGAAATACCAAGACCATGTCTCAAACAAACACAAAGCAAGCTCTGGTAACTATGTGACACAGACGGAGCAAGGGAGAAGCCTGGGACCCTGGGGCAGGAACCAGGTCCAAAGCAGAGACTAAAAATTAAAGGCTAGTAGATGAGAAATGGTCTACAGACAGAGATCAGTAAAGTAGCAGAAGCAGAAGACATAATCATAATTAGTTGCCCATATTTCAAAAATCTGGAGAATTTACATTGGCCTGGATTTCCAGCTGCCTTGGAGAACCAGAACATCTGATTATGGTGGACCCTGTTTTCACATGGTAACCACCAGAGGATATGGCACAGGCTGCCCACGTTCCCTCAAGGAATTAGTACCCCTCCGTGTGGCTGGTCACACTCATCTTTTTGGCCTGCTTGGACCCTGTGGGCACCTGAGTGTGAGGGCTGCAGCCTCAAAAGTAAGGCAGCGGAGGTCAGAAGGGACAGGCAATGAGCCAGGCAGATGAGCACCTGGGTTCCATGCATGAGAACGTGTAAGTCTACACTCAGCCAGTCCGCTGGCCCGAAGGAGCAGATCCTACAGCAAAAGTCCTTTATCTTCCTCTCTGAGATCGTGACCTGAGGGTTATAAGAAAGTGAACAGGGAAAGACTGGGGAACTCAATAGAGGGCTCAATGGAGAAGGTGAGGATGTGAAGGGAATGGAGAGTGTAGCGTGCAGGGAGAAAGGAAGTTCATGTCCTTGCACAGTGGCTGACTTAAATTCCATTTCCAGAATCCTCTGGCTTGTTAAGTGTTCATGGTTGCCAGGAGTAAAAGAAAAAAAAGTAGATATAACGTCACATGCGCTAGATAATATTTTCCTCTTTGGAAAAAAATGAGGAAATTGAGGTTCAGAGAGATTTAGTAACTTACTCAAGGTTACACAATTAGTAAGAAACAGAATAAAGAGATGTATTCAAAAAGTGCTAAGCCATTTGGCATCATGTCAAAAAAGTACATAGACCCCCATCTGACATTTCAACAGTCACATAGCACTATCAGCTAGAAGGTAAAAACTGTTCAGTTCTATACCCTGCTAAAAACTTGAGGTCAGTAGCTATATGGCCTGGACAAGTAGCCTAACCTCTCTGAAGCTGTTTCCTTTGTAAAGACTGATGGAAACATTCACTTAAAAAAGCACTTCAAAGTGCTTTAAAGTACTACACAATGCCTCCCTTATTGCAATCAGTTAACAGATACTGACTTTAATAAGTACGCAGGTACCGAGCTCCTCTCTAAAGCTGTTACTATGCCAAGTACCAAGAATGAGAAAGGAACGAATTATGTTTCCCACTCTTATGGGGTCTCAGAATACAAAGGCTGTATAAACAGTGAAATTTTAATACAGTGAGGGAACTATTACAATAGAAGAACAGGATGGTTTGGGAGTGAGGAAGATACCTCCCTGGTGAAAGAGCAGCCTGGCTCCTGCGGAAGAGCAGGGATCGCAGCGGAAAAGGCAAATGAGATGCAGGCAGAAAGAGCAGCTTGACGAGACGGGTCAGTGCGTGGTCCCAGGGTGACCCGCAGATAAGCCCCACGGGTTTCGTGATAAAAACAGACAGAAAACACTGGATTCCGGCCATCAAGACCTCTGTGTGTCTTACTCAGAAGTGTGACCACTAATTGGTGAGGAACAAGGACCAAGTCTCCAAAGCAAGGAATTTTCATAATCAGATTGTCTTTAAAGAAAGATGGTAAAGGCAGCTCTCCAGGAAGCTGTTGTAACATGGTGATGAAGAAGACTCCAAAATTAGCAGCCGATGAGTTGGAAGTGGGTGGTGAGGAGGAAAGATGATGTAACACACAGTATCCACAGTGTAAAAATGGCCAAGGCCCTTCTCTCTGACCACAGTCCTCCCAAGGGACCAAAACAAAAACACAGAAAACCTCTTTTAAAAATAATCTTTTTTGTTTGTATGCAAATTAGGCTGTGAAAAATGAAAGTACAATTCACATGCACTGTTTGTCTCTAGTCCATGAAACTGACTTATGAACGCTGTCCTTCTTCACAATTCTGCTTGCATTAAACCTACAGCAAGCCAGTGCAAGCCTTATTTCTGGTTGTTTTCAACCTTATAAGATTTGAGGAAAGCTCCAATGTAGTTAGTTTCCAAAAGTGAGATGCAAGAAGATCGACATCTTGTCTTACTGGATAATTTCCTTCTGGTAGCAGGTGGTGGATGCTTAGAATCTTCTGGGAAAAGACACTGAAGGGAGGAGGAAGAGACTGCAAAAACTGCACCTCCATGATTCTTCACCACCAAAAGGAAAACTGCAAATCCATGTTAAGGAACACATTGTTCAAAGAGGCACCATTCTCTGGTTACAAAGATGCGGCTGGGAATCTCCATGCAGTGCCCTTTCCCCAGGCCCTAATGTGAAATGGAAGATTTAAAAAATTCAGTATTTTTTTAAAGCATGCTTAGTCATATTGGCTGTGTCCTACATGGCCCAATCCACTTTACTTTACTTTGCAGTGCATATTTTATTTATACTGTTACATAAATATTTTGCATAAGGTGCTTTCACAGATCTCACGCTTCCCTAAGTTTGAAATATGCTGCCATTTATTAAAATGTGTTAGTTTTGTTATGTATGATATGTCCTCCTCTGCACACAAAGAAAAAAATGTGAACTTAACTCTTCAAGTAATTTCTGCAATTAGAATATTACCTGATTTATTTCTCCTAACTCAGACTATAAAGGAAAGGACAGTTTCTCCAAATATGTAAATGCATACCCTGAAGCCATCCGGTCCCTTTAGATTCACAGCTGCAGTCTCCTGAATTTAAGTTTAGCCCAGGTAACACTCAAGATTGAAAGGATAAGTTTGAAATCATTTAATTATTTTGAGTTCTGAAAAAGTGATCTCACAAATGTTGGTAGTTTGTGGGAGTCAATTTTTATTCTTGCTGTTGTGTATTGTGCTCATCTTGGAAAGATTCTGCCTAGTTTTGTTATTTGTTATGTAATAGGCCATCTTTTGTGTAAATTATCAGAAGTCCTGTAAACTACTAAATAGATAGAATAGAAAATGATGACCCTGGAGGGGAAGTTGAAGATCTCCACTGTGCTTTCCCTGCATAATGATTATGCAGACCCCCAGCCAAGTTCAAATATGAAGAGAAGGAGAACCAGTAGCTCTAGGAGAAGACTGTTGCTGAGCCACAGCCTGGGGAAACCTTCCTTAGGTGTGACCTACTATACGACCTAGTTAGAATCCACCTCACAGTCTTAGTACCATGGTTCTTAATCATGATGCCACTCCTAACTGAACTTGTGCACACTGAAGATCCCTTGTTGGCCAATCCCTTAACCTTATTAGATGGGTATACGTCTTTTGCGTTCAACTACAAGCTCTAGGAGGAGAGGACCACTCTTCTTTAGCTCATTGTGGATGGCAGGGCCAGTTTAAGGTGTTCAGTCAGAGCTGTTTAAACATTTACTGAATGAATGAAGGCAGATTTAAAAATAGAAATTCTAAATGATGCAATAATGTCTGTGGATTTTAAGACCTTATTAGAAGATGGGAAACATTACTGAGATACAAAGTTGGGTAGGGACAAAGGAAAAGCAAAAGCGTGTGCCTTTGTGTGTCAGTAGAGACCATACCTACTCCAGTTCCCATGCAGACCTGCTACCTGGCCAGGCTCCTTCCATGAGGTGTCCACATGCACAGCAAGCGAACAAGTGGGAATGATGCTCTAGATGTGGTCTTGCTGCTATATCCTGGCCTCCAATATCCACGGGCTGAGTCACGAGTCCCTCAGTTCCCCCACACTGCAGTCCTTCTGTGGCTTAGTCTCACTTCCTGACCTGTGATCCAATTCTCCTCAGGCCCTTGTGGCCTATATCCCCCCTGTGGGCCTTGTTCCATACACTTCTCAGAAATTCCTATACCTGAGTACCGCATTACACCACCTGCCCATCCTTCTGTGTCTCCACCAGAACACAGACCTTGCTTAGACCCTGGGTGTTAGATGGTGGGTCTCTCACCTGTTGCAGTCATTGTCAGTAGCCTGAGATCTACCCCTCCACACCCTTCTCATCCTCCCCGTTGCCTGTACCCCACAAGCAACTGCAAATTTCAAAGGCCACACCCATTCCTGGAACAGCTGTACTTTTTCTAAAATCTGCATCCTATTGAAAACTTTTACCCTTTTGACAATTTTTTCCCCGAGTGTCAGTTTTAATATAAGCAAATGCAATGTTCAATCTATATAAATGTATTTTGTTGGCAAGGTACAGGTTTCTTTTACCAAGCCACCATGTAATATTGTGAGAAATCATAGACAAAGTCTTGGCATTCACTTGGTAGAATTCTGCAAATACCTATTGGTGTCCCTAGCTTTTCTGACTTTTCCCTCGAAGACATCTAGACAAAAGCATCTGTTTAGGTCTCAGGTTCCGGGTTCTGATAGAATACAAGTTAAGAAATAATATATGTTGCTGCTTTCCTAGCATGCATGAATGATGGGTATAAATTTGCATCATGAGAAAGTGAATAAAAGAAGATACCCTAAGGTAGCCTGAGAGACACAGAAACAGCCTGGGGCCAACATGACATCTGCGTGCGAGTGTAAGAGTGAGGGTCCCTTGCTATCTCGGTGACTCACTTGCATGACATAAATACCAACCTGTAAATACTGGGGAAAGAAAAGTACTCAATCTCTAACCCTTCGCCATATAAAATTTGCTCCCAGTGTAGGATAAGATAGTATCCCTCCTCAAAAAAAAGAAACCCACTACATTTCTAAGAATGTTCCTCCAGAAAAATGGAACTGAAAGCCCCTTTAAAAAATTGATCTGGGCCTTAGAAAACAGTGGGGCTTTTCTTTAATTTACCTAAGAAATTAAAATAAAAATCTATGGCTCCGTATCAGAAATATGCATAAAATGTCAAAATAAAGGGCAGAGATACAAAACTAGAGATTTTTTCTCAACAGCATTATATGTGAGGCATTTGATTACGAGTGAGCAACATGGGGAAGTGAACCTTTGGACAGTGAAATTGATGCTATTTTTTGCCACTAGTCTAGGAGCTTTCTAAAATGTCACATCAATAATTTAGTTGCCTTGCCAGGAATCAGTGTATGTGGTTTTTAAAAAATTAATAGCCTTTATTTTTAGAACAGATTTAGATTTACCAAGAAAAAAAAATAAGCAGATAGTACAGAGAATTCCCACCAACCCTTTACCCAATGTACAGTTCCCCTATCATTACAGCTTGCATTAATGTGATATATTTATTACAATTAATAAGCCAATAGTGACATATTATTATTAACTAAAGTCTATGCTTTGTGCTGAGGTTTTATAAGAGTTGTAAAGTTCTATGGGTTTTGACAAATGTCATACATCCACAATTAATGTACCATACAGAATACCTTCACTACCCTAAAAACTTGTGTTTTACTTGTTTATCTCTACTTGCCTCCCTCTAAGCCCCTGGCAGTGTTTGCAGGTTGGTATTTATGTACTGATCTTGTTTTACTGTTTCCATGGTATTGTTTTTTTTCCAGAATGTCATCATATTGGAATCATACAGTATGTAGCCTGTTCTGGCTGGTTTTTATCCTTAAGCAATAGACTTTTAACTTTTCTCCATACTTTTGCATGTCTCAACAGTTTATTTCTTTTTATAACTAAAAATATTCCATTGTATGTATGAACACAGTTTGTCTGTCCATCTGTTGAAGGGCATCTTAGCTGCTTCAGGTCTTTTGGCAATTATGGATAAAGCTGCTACAAACATTGGTGTGTAGGTGTTTGGGCAGATGTACTTTTAACTCAAGCTGGCTCAATAGATTTTAAAGTGTGATTGCTGGCTAGCATAGGATTGCTGGCTAGGAAAGTATGTTTAGCTTTGTAAGAAACTGCCAAACCATCTTTGAAAGTCACTGTACCATTTTGCACCTTACCAGCAATGAGTGAGGGTTTCTATTGTCCCACATCTTTGGCAACATTTGGTATTATCATATTTTGGGGGGTTGGCGATTCTACTCTGTGTGTAGTGGTATCATAATGTTGTTTCAATTTGCAGTTTCTAGGGTACGATGCTAAACTTTTTTCATTATTTGCCATATCAAAAACTGAGTTAAATAACCCTAAGTTATTGCAGGCTGATCAGGCCTGCAATCTCCCAAGTAAGTGGACCAACCAAGGGTTAAATAAATGATGAGACAATGGAAAATGACTTTAGGGATTCCAGGAGGGACTAATTCTCTTCCAGCTTTGATATTCTCTGAATTAGGCAAAGACTTTTCTGGGTGGCCCACATTTATTAGGTTTACAACTAGGGAAAGAGAATACTGAAGAAAATGCAGGAATCTGGGCAGGACTTGGGAATCCTCTCAAGGACTCCTCCAAGTAATATTATGTTAATTTAGGAAAACTATGTAATCTCCAGGAAGGCCTTCACAGCAGGGGTGAGATGCCTGCAGCCATAGTTTCCTTGAAGTTAATAGGGGTAGGAGCCAGATATCCTCAGCTTTGGTCACCTTGTCCTTGATGTGTCACAGTGTCACAGGCCAATACAGGCCTCAGCAGTGACCAGTGACTCACAGAGGTTAATTTACTATGAATCAGCTGCCCATCTGCAGACAAGGTGCCTAAGCCTCGGACAACTCCCAAGTAAATGTGAAAAGCCAATTGGTTAATCTTGAATCCCGCTCAGAGCTGCTTAGTAGTGGTCCGCAACATGTCACCTGTGTACTTTTTGATAAGATAGATGTTCAGATCTTTGGCCTTCTAAAAGTTAGGTCATTTTCACATCCTTGAGTTCTAAGAGGTCTTTGCATATTTTGGATACAAGCTCCTTTATCAGTCTGCTTTGCAAGTATTTTTTCCCAGTCCGTGGCTTGCTTCCTCATTCGTTTGCAGTTAACAGTTTTATAGCATTCGTAAAGGGCAAATTTGTTGTGAATGTCTTATGTGCTCACTCTCAGGAAAGATCACTGAACTGTGGACCCATTAGTGTTTTATTAGAAGAAAACAGTCAGGGCCTAGAGACTGTGGATGGCGACTCCATTCAAGCTTGCGCAGCAGGGGCCCCAGGCTGTGTCACTTTTGCATTGAGAACAGGAATTCTGCTTATAGTAACACCCTATTGCCCTGGCATGGATTATACTCTGCCTACAGTTTTAATTCTGTCCACACATCCAAGAACATAAGAGATCATCACTTTCCTTATTTCCTTTTAGCTCAAACAAATCTCACCCATGAGCCTCCGTTCTGCCAGTTGGACAGAAGACTTCATCTTATTCATAGAGGGTGTTCCCTTCCTCTCCTGCAGCCCACCTAGAATTCAGGTTCACCTGGTGCCTGAGAAACCATACAAGGGCCTCAATTGCCTAGTCGGTGCTGATTGCCAGTGGTACCCTCACTGCCTGAGACCTTGTGAGGTCTAGCAGCTCCCTGTCCCTGTGCCACAGTGGGGACTGAGACTGGCCTACTGAGCCATAGGCACTGCCTTCCTGGAGTGAGCCACCACCCCCTGGAGTGATCTGTCACCCACCCCTCAGAGAAAACTGAGGGAGGGGAACTTGGGTTTCCACTGCTCACAGAACCCAAAAATTTCTTTGCTGCCCCCCTTCCTCTTGCATCTCAAAAAGAGGAAGATTTAAAAATACAGGACCCTTGTATCATCTCTTCCATGAGTTTTCACCAATGTCAAGAAGAGCCTTTGACTCAGGCTCTCTTCTGCATGTCTCCATCTCTGTATCAAGAAAGTTTAGAAAACAAACACTAAGGAACATTTCACTAAATAATGCTGCTATTATTATTTGTGGAAACGACTTTATCCTATATTGGAACCATCACTTCCACGGCTACCTACTGTAATTAAGGCCCACAGGAAGTCATGTATACACACCAACTAACATATGGCTAAAACAGGAAATTTTAGCTAAGTATTTAGATATTTCTAATTGCTTGCTTTGTCAAACAGAGTAGATCAAGAGAATAATCTCTTGGGCAATGGGTGTGTGGTCAGGAAGGTATCACTCTCCACCTGCCCGCAGTCACTGTGGCGTTTCCCCTTCCCGCTGCTGTCCTTGCAGCCTGGGCCTCAGACCTGAGGACATCCGGGGATGCGGCAGTGGAGGAAGCAGGCCCACACCGAAAGCAGCTTTCTGAGGTTACCGGCAACTTCCTCCTCACCAAGCGCAAGGACCTGATTTTCATTCTGCTCAGCCTCCCTTTCCTCACTGTGGCACCTTGTCAGCCCTTGGCTTTGATGACATGGATGGGGCAGAGGCCTTCTGATTGGCTGAATGCTGGCCACCCGAAACAATGACACAAACAAGACGGTGTATAAGGCTGTGATCTGACTTGTGTGAAAAAAATCATGGCCAGCCAACCTCCTGTAAGTGCTGTAAAGTCGATGCGATCTCTGACTCACTGACAAACGTCATTTCTGTGCTGCATGTTCCCTGCTGCTGCTGCCAGCCTTCTGTGCTAGGAGGTAGGTTGACACCCTCAGGGACGAAGGGGATGGATGGATGGTGGGAGAACCTCCGTGGATTAGGGTCCTAGAGACCACAGCCAGGAGGAGCAGTCCCGGACACTGAGAATATTTAGCTGAGTGGAAATGTAAACTATCTGCTTCCAGCTATTTGGACAGTTTTATATTAAAAGATGTAATATATTCTGATAATCCTAACAAATGAGACAGGACAAACGCTATGGTGCTTGTGTGTCTGGGAAGTCAGGAGTGGTAGATTTGTGGTGATTTTTAAGTTTTTTTAATCTTTTTTTAAATAAGGTAGTCGGTTTTTAGTCCGTGAGGTGAGAGAACAAAGACTGGAAATGTATCCAGCAGAGAAGATTCAGAAGTCTTTGCAGAGACCGGAATGATGGCTTCTGAAGCCCCTTACAGCTGTACAACTCTAAATCACAGAGAGTCCCCTGACACCACAGATCCTTTATTTCTGGTGCCTGCTTCACCCGCCTTCACTTCCTGTAACAGACTTCTACGTTACAGTATCGAAGGAAGCTGCTCTAAGCAGCAACTGGAGTAGAAGAGAGAACGTACATGGAAAGGGAAACACAAGAAAACAACTGTATAAAAGGAAAAGAACCTCTATGTTCCAAGATTTGTGCCAGGTCTCGTATACATCACCCTATTTACTCCTCAGGGCAAGACTAGGAGTGGTTTATTGCCATGTTTCTTCCATAAGGAATCCAAGTCTCAGAGAGGTCAGCTTCCCCAGAAATACTAAGTCAGAGTAGTGTAGCCAGGATATGAACACAGGTCTCTGTGATTCCCACACCCAGTCTGACGTGTTAGTTTTGCTCATCTTTTATTTATGGCAAAGAATACCACTGTCTAAATATTTAGCATTAATTTAAAGATTTAAAATAAATTTTCACTAAGAGAAAAATGCTAGATGATATAGGGTTTGATGTAAAAATGAAGTAATATTAGTAGCTACAATGCCTGGTTTGAGAAATACTGCTTCAAATATTCTGATATCAGCTCTTCCAGTTTAGCCTGACTACAAAATACACAGAAAAAGAGGACCCTGGAAAATTAAGTGAAATATGTATGAATTCTCTTGTTCTCTGATAGGTGGGTAACCTCATGTGTTACGATAAGAAAATCACACAGATCTTTTCAAATAAAAGAAGGTTGTGATTGTAAAATCCAGAGGAAAACCCCAGGTACAGCCTATCCGAATAAAGGATAAAGTTTCCAAAATATGCACACAGAGTGGCCAGGGGAAGTGACCCAGTGAGTCAGGACCAAGCTATGGGCCAGGCCAGGGATTTGCAGGCCTGTTTGGGAAGAACTGTCACCATCTGTTTAGTGATAAGAGGAAGATCTTTGTGGCAAGGTCAAAAAAAGAAATAGGCAAGACTCAAAAGAAAATAGGAAAGTAACTACGATGCCTGAATAGCTACATGGCAGGTTCAGCCCCAGATGATTTACATGCACGAGCTCACTTGTCTTCCCTAACAGCCCAGCCAGGAAAACTATTACTAGTCACAGTTCTTGGGGGAGAAGGCGGAGACTCTAGGATGGTCAACAATTTGCCCAGGGGCCAGTGATCAAGTTACGATTTGACGTAGGGCTACTAGTTCCCAGCCCACGATCCCCCCCCCCCGCACCACATGCCTTTCTTGGTTGAGCCTCCTCAACCCCGGTAACAACAACTTTCACTTTCTCATCTTTCATATCTCCTGCCCTGTAGGCCACAGCTAGCCTCTGAGAAAGCAAAGGTAATGCTCTCTGGGGCTGCCTCTCTCCTCCTGGGCTCCAGTGCTGCAGCTCTTAGGGGCACATATCTTCCCCCATGTCCACCACTGTGCAGAGGGCTTTGCAGTGCCCGATTGCAACCAAAAAAGGAATGTTGGGCCTGGGACAGGAATATATATATATATGTATAATACATGCATATGACGCTCATCCCTTCTCAAGCACTAGGTTTAGAGAAACCTACTGGACATTCATACATCTTGCCCCCAACTTGCCCCCAAATGCAAAAGCACCATCCATTTCCAGGAATGGTGGAAGAAATTTTCTTGATTCCTACAGTTAGGAGAGATGAAATTATGACCATGGGGGTCCTATAGGTGAGTTAGTTTCTAGCAGGATCCTTGGAGAGGTCCTTAATGAATGCTTTGGCTTTGCTGTCTCTGGTTAAAATCTGTCTCCTGCCTCCCTGGGGGCCACATTAAGTGGCAGCATATGGCTGGTCCGTAAACAGTGGCTGAGTGGAGCTGAATTTGTGTCTATGGACCTTAAGGATTGCACTCCCAGATCTCTACAGCTCCGCTAGGGAAGGTGCCTGCTGTATTTGTGGACAGGGTTGTCTTTGGGGGTTTCCTCAGGGCTTTACACTAGCTCACTGTCCGAGGGTGCACTTGTAGTCATTCTCATCGGTGGAAATGCCCACCTGCCGGTAGAAGTTATCTGGAACCACGAAAGAACACCATCCCCATCTGCGGTGTTGCTTCTGTCTAGTCAGTTCCCCTTTCTGTCTTTGAGCCTCGGTCCTGAGATTATTTCTCACTCTATGAGGACTGAGAAGGCCCGGGGAGCTGGCAAAGGCTCCTTTTCGTTTCTTCTTAACCCCTTGCTCCTGTGTTCCTCTGGAATGCTGCTGTGCTTGTGTGTCTGGTCTCCAGGCGCTGTGGTGGATGGGCACTGGTGACAGGTATGTCCTTATGAAGCCTGTAATCTGGGAGAGGGGTCTGCGAGAAGCTGCATCTGGGGCAGATGTGCAGAGGTGGGGCTGATGGCTGGCAGGGAGAAGAGAGGGCAGGGTGCGTGCTTAAAACCTTTGACCAACAGGCTTGACTCACAGACTACGTGCTGGCAGTGGGATATTACAAAAATTAAGCTTGTCTGGTCAGATCCCTGTGTCTGCTTGAGTGAACCAGGAGAGAGGACAGGCAGGAAATAGAAAATTCCACTTACCAAATAGCTGGCAGCTGCTCCCGGCCTTGGGGTACTGGGGGCTCCTTGCAACCCTTCTCTAGGAGAAATTGTCCAAGGATACTGGCCCTGCCTGAGCCCCAATATGAGTGGAAAATCTCAAGGAGAGAGGCAATATCCATGACTTTTCTGCAGTAGTTCTGCTTTTCTCTTTGGCTTTCCTTCTCGGGTAACTTTTCCTGTGATTTCTTCCCAGCCACTGCCCTATCCCTACATTAGAGATCAATTGCTCATTTGGAAAGAAATATTCTTAGGTCCAAAAAGAGCCCAGGCAGTGGTTTAACATGGTCCCCACGCTCTGAACACATTTGCATTTGCAAATAGGCCTAAAATATTGCCTCTCTTAATAGTAAGGCAAGGTTTTGGAGAGACAGGTGAAAATAATTTTTGGCCAAGGGAACTTCCCACTCTTCTCAAATTGTAATAACTAAGGAGATGGCTTGCTCCTTTTACAAAAAACTTCAGTCTTGGGACTAAGTCTCTGGACTAAAATGACTGTATTTATGTGTTCACATTTGCAATTCTAATTATGTGTGCTGTTTGCCTCTACAGATATCATTAATGTTATTTATGTGAGCTATCTGTATATAGGAATCTCTGTTCATTCTTGTATTCAGGATATGTTTGTTGAAGATTTACTATGTCCTAGGTACTGGGTTTTGAATAGGGAGCATAAAAGACCAGGAAAGCTGTACTCTCGAAGCTTCTATTTTCCCACTAGGAAAATGATGCTAGTTATATAATCACATTAACATGACTTTTAATAACAGTACTTGAAAGGAAAGGAGATAGTTCTATGTGACTGTGCTGACTGGTTAGTTACTTTGTCTTTGTTTTTGATATTTTGAACATTCTATAGTCCCTGAATAGTGGACATTCCTTCCTGTGTGGAGATGAAGACAGGATTTATGAAATTGAGCTAGGGTGAGAAGGAAAAAGAACATGAAAGATGAAAAGGTGTTTCTTTAGGAGAACAATCAAGGTTCAGACACCATGTTCCAAAAATCAGGTGGACACAGGGCTTGAGGCTCAGTATCTGTGGGCCAGAAGGTTGAAGGTGTGAGGTCCTAGAGGAAGAACAAAGCCGTGTGTAAAGCCAGTGAGGTGAGTGGCAGGAAGCTTTACAGAGCCCGCGCAGGTGCTGTCCGTCCACCTTCCGTGGCCAAGCAGTAAGAGTCTTCGGGGACAGAGGGAAGGTAAGACCACAGGCCGGGCACGGGGGCCTTTACTGGACTCTGCCCTTCTCCGCTCTCCTGGAGAGAGCTGTCTCTGCACTGCACATCATTGCTCGCTCAGGCTGCATGCAGAGCATGTGCAGAGGAGAAAGAACGTGATTTCAGCACATTGCTTCTTTCCATCAAGACCCTGAGACCTCAACAAGGGACGAGTCCAGTCCTACCCGTCCCCCTCCATTCACAGACGTGATTCTTTCTGAGTTCCTGCCCTGTGAATACAGATGAACTTGAATTTAGTCCCTACTGGCACATAGCAAACAACAAAAACAACCCCATTTTTACCATCCAGCCAACTTTTTCATTTCAACTTGGGCTTTCAAAAAAAATTACTTTGACCCAAAGAATGAGTAATGAGGGAATTTCAAGCTCTTGGAGTAGGACCTTGCACACAGAACGGGGGCAGGGGGTCATCCCTCACACTGTGCCCTTATGACATTGGCTTTTCTCTCTTTGACCGTGATTCTGATTCTGAGACAACAAGGAAGGGGCCAGGATGGGCATGGCTGCCCTTCGGTGAGCTCTGAGGGCCTCATTCCTGGCAGACGGAGCCCTGGAGCAGATATGCACAGACTCGGACAGGCACCCAAAAAACTTTACAGGACACTTACTTTTAGGCATGTTCATTTTGTTTTTTGGCAAAACAGAAAAACTGGTCTTGATAAACCATCAATACGATCCCTGACTCCAAAAGGTCTGGTTCTAGAGAACTGGGTATCTGCCTTGTACACACACGTGCTGTTGCGGGATGGGAAAAGCAAATGCTCTCACCATGCTATGCCCCTTCTGGGCCAGTGAGGGGAAGGTACTCTTACTTTTAAGACTTTAGTTACTGCAGTATCAGAAGTTGAGTGAAAGCATCACCCGGTGCCGCGTGAATCTGCTCAGGCCTTTCTTCTTTGTGCCTGTGCAACTGTGACTCTACTGTTCTCATTTCTGTGTGGAAATGCCATGCTCCCAAATAGGTGAGGGTGAGATAGGCTAATAAAAGGAAACAAAGATTAGACGAGAAAAGTCTCCACAGATAGAGGCCAAAGGAGGCTTTGCTTCGAGGAGAGACGGGAAACCGACTGAGACAGATGATCCAGCCCGTGCTAGGAGGAGACGAGGCTGCAGAGAGATCTCCAGGGAAGGAGAGGTCAGGATGGGCGGCACATATCCATAGCCAGCCATTCCTGTGTCCACCAGACTCTCGGAAGGGTCCCCGTTCCCGCCGAGACATCATTCGTTCCTTGTGTTTGTCATTCCCAGTGCTTGTCGGTGGCTCCTCCTGTTCATCTCAGCTTTATGAGCTGTTCCTGTTGGCTTTCTTGGTCGTGCTGATAACAATCCTTTCCCCAAGGCCACTGACAAGCTTATTTTCTTTAAACTTTCATCACATCATTTTCTGTTTCCAAGCTATTAACCCCAAATTCCCAATTTTCTACTGAATCAAATATAAACTCCTAATCTGTCTAAATCCCATTATTCTTCTGTTCTACTTTAAAAAAAATTAATTTCCCATTTTTTTCTCAAAGTCAACCTCTTCTCCAGTCCATTTGTCTTTTCTACTTTTGTCCTAAAGAAACACCATGGTCGTTCTTCCACTTCCATATGTCCTTAAAAACGATTGTGTCTGGTTATATCTCAGAAATTTCCCAAAATTGTGGAGAGGATTTTGAGTGCTCCTGACACAAAGAAATGATAAAAGTTTGAGGTGTTGGTTATACCAGTTATCCTGATTTGACCACTACATGCTGTGTAAATGCATCCCAGAAAGATCTGGGGTGTCACTCTGTATGAGGTCCCTGGGCTCAATCCTGGTGTGTAAAGTAAAAACAAGAAGAAAACGTTCCCCTTGTACTTTGCATCTTCTTCTGGGGAGAAAGTTAGTGTGTTTTCAGTTGCATACAGGATAATTGTATCCTATTAGGCAGAAGTATAATTTTAGTGTCTTTATTTGGAGATTTAGATGGTTTACAGAGTTGCTTATAGATTTCAAGTTGTTTACAGGTGGACTTAGGATGGTTAATTTTATATGCAACTTGGCTAAGCTATGGTATGGCACCCAGATTCTTGCTCAGACACCAGTGTGAGTGTTTCTATGAAGGTATTATGAAATATGTGATTTTTATTTAAATCAGTAGACTTTGAGCAAAGCAGATTACCTTTGTAATGTAGGTTTCAGAGCAATATATATACATATATATAGTAAATTTCATTTTTATTAGAATTCATATTCACACATATGTAAAAGTATAAGAGAGGATCTGGAAATTATGCACACTAGACCAACAGTATGCATTATTTTCCAAGGACTGATACAGGATGTGAGGTAAAGATATGGGCATATGATGCTGATGGTATATGATTCCCTTTTTTCTGTATAATTTCTATGGCTAATTTTTTCCCACATAAACGTATTTCTCAGATATGACTTCTGTTCTGTAGGAAAAGCCTAGTTTTCTCTATCTTGACTTTATTTTAGTTAAGAGGCTCTGTTACCATTTTTATTTCTCACTCTTCGCCTACAGCTCTGCGCTGGAACTAACAACGTACTCTGCATCAGAAGCATAGCTGTTCCCTGACCATTCTCCCTTCACCCTGCAGGGGAGTGTGCAGGGTGAGACTAAGAACAGTGTGACCTGTTTGAGATTCAGTGTCTTATACTAACTAAATTTAGTAACACACACACACACACACACACACACACACACACACACCAAGAAAAGATTTTAGGAAAAAATTGCTGAAGAATATCAGACTCGTAAAAAACATTGAACACAGAGTTAGTCTTATGCCTTTACGTGTGTACATATATATGTGCGTCAAGATTGTGGGTGAAGTATTTAACAGTTAAACTCGATAAACACTTAAAAGTGGTTCACCAGCTGGCAGTAGTTTTTCGATCCCAGTGCTGTGGGATATAGCATTGCGTGTTATGAAAATCTGTTTCATGAGCTGTCTAGGAAGACTTGTTGGAAGCTTGCAAAACCTTGCAAGGGCAGAGGCAGAGGGCCACCACATAGAGTTCTAGGAAGTCAGCAATTGTTAAAGTTAAAGGAGGGGAGCAACTCTCAAAGAAAAGCTGTGAATGGTGTGGCCCAGCTTGAAATGCTCATTAGTAGAAGTATCAGAATGAGTGGACTTAAGTGGAGCCCATACAGGGTAGGGCTTCATCTGCTCTAATAGAAATTGACTACTGCAGTCACTGCCATGCTTGGATCATTTCGTTCCTGCCACCAGGGTAGTTCTGAGACCAAGTCTAAGCCACCTGTCAAGGCCCAGGTCAAATACCACCAGCAGCTCTCCACCCTTCCGAGCTATAGAAGTCCTGAATCATCAGTAGTCAGCTGCACAGACTCTCCCAGACATGAGGGATCTTCTGCCTGCTCAATACTGTCTACTATGTAAAATGACAGGAAAGGACTCAGGAACTGCAATAATGATGTGGTTCCAGAGATTCTCCTTTAATTTTCCTTTTCCTAGGAATGTAATGAGAATCTCAGGGGTTCAGCTTAGAAGCTAAGAAGTTCAACCACACAACCAATTCAAGAATCTCCCCTGAAATGTCTCTTCTGCATTATTACCCCACTTTTGCTTGAGCAGTGCTGGTGATAGGGAGCTCATTACCTCACAAGGAAGTCTAGTTCTTGGTTGTTGCTCTTTATCAAAAGCTTTCATCTTCTAGAACTGAAATCCTGCTCCCTATAACTTCCAGTTTTTTAGAACTCTTTGCCCTCTAGTAAGAGAATACATGCCTTCCCCTGAAGGGCCCTTAAACGTGCACACATGGCCGTCATATAGTTGTAGTTTTCTTCAGGTTCATTACCTCCACTCTTTTTAATCTTCCTCATTTGACATAATTTCAATATTCCCTAGTGAGTTTCACTGCCCTTTCACTTAATACACTCTAATTTCCTCAGTGTCAGTCAAGTACAACCAGCCTCACCAAACATGATACCACAGTGATGTGGTCTGATTAGCACAGAATACAGCGAGTGCATTTTAGGGTAAGATTGAATTAATTGTGCTGGGGGTGTGGCTCAGTGCTGGAGCATTTGCCTTTCAGGTGTGAGGCTCTGAGTTTGGTGCCCAGCAGCCCCCACCCAAGAAAGGATTGAACTTATTTTGGTTAGTCACGCCACACTAACACTCCTGTGATGTGTATACTTACCGTGGATAAGCTATTTCTCTACACCCTCCTATTACTCTTACACAATTGTTACTTTAAAACTTAACTATAAATCTTTAACGTAGCCTTATTGAAGTTCATTTAGTTCATAGTAGTCTTTCTTTTTAGGCTTTGTGGATATTAATTCAGCTGACTGACCTTTGGCTTTGTTTGTTTATTTTGTTTTTGGGGGACAGGCTGTTGCTATGCAGTTCAGGCTGCCTTGAACTCACTGTGTAGCCTAGACTGGCCTCATCATTTGCACATTTGAAAATAGAAGTATTATTTTTGTTGTCTTCATGCATAGTTTTACTAACAATGTGAAAGTGAAAACTAAAAACCAGAGATTCCTACCGCACAATGTTATCAGTCTGTTAAGAATGATTCGTGGCTCTCAGTTGTTGAATGAATGAATTAATTAATTAATTAATAGATCAGTATTTTGTCCTTATCCCCCACATCTAACCCATCACCATATCTTGTTGATCATAATCCTATTTCATGATCTAGTGATTTATCTCCACTTATGCTAGTACCAGCCTGGACCAAACAGCCATCTCCGGTCCATTCAGTGACAACAGTGACCATCTGGCTGGTCCTCCCACACTAGTCTGGCTCCTTTACTGTCCATTTGCTAGGCAAAAACCAGAGTCAGTTTTTCAAAATGCAGACCTGATTAAGCTGTTTCTCTGCCATGGCTCACACTGGTTTCAGAACATGCCCCAAATCCTCAGCTGACCCAATAAGGCAAGTGTGGTCTGGCCCCTGTTAACCTCTACAGTTTTGTCTCCACCTCTTGCTGTGTTTAGCCTGATTGATTTGCACCTTCAGGTACAAATGCCATCCTGCCTCAGTGCATTTTATATGCTATTTCCTTTACATCGAGTCCTTCCTTTATCACCCTCTCCCAACCCTTTACTACTTAGCACCTACTCAAACCAAACCTACTCTGGTTTACATATTGGTATATTACAAACTACCCTCAAATGTAACAGCTTAAAGCAATAAGTATTTCCTCTGTTGCAGTGCTGTAGGTCAGTCAGGAATTTGAGCAGATCTCAGAGAGCTTCTGTTTTTCATGGCCATCAGCTGAAGTACCTTCGTGGTATTGAGCAGATGGACGAGCTGGTCTAGAGACACATGGTCTAGACACATACTGCGTACTTCAGTGGTCATCATCCGCAAGTAGCTTTGATCTCTTGGAATGTGGCTAGTCCTAATTGTGTCCTGTTTTAAGTGTAAAATACAAGATTTTTGAAGATTTAGTACAAAAAAAATTTAAAACATCCATTTTGTAACTTTTATATTGATTATACGTTGATATTATAGTATCTTAGATATATTGGATTAAAATATATTATTGGAATTAATGTCACCTATTTCCTTTTAATTTGTTAACATGGCTTCTAGAAATTTTCAAATATGGTTTGCATTCATGGCTTCCATTGTATTACTATCAGACAGGGCTGATTTAAAGCAGGAATCACATAGCTTTTTCTATAAAAGGCCAGATAGAAAATACTTTTAGCTGTGCAAGCCATAGTAGTCTTTGTCACAGATGTTCAACTCTGCCACTGTGGTGTAACAGCAGCAACAGACGTAATTGAATGAGTCTGGCTGTGTTCCAATAAAACTTTCCTGAGCAGCTGTCCTCCACGATAGTCTTCTGCCATGCTGCCCTGCCTTGGAGCTAATTAACTGTGGGCTGAAACCTCTAAAAACTATGAGCCCAGATAAAGCTCTCTTCCTTTAAATTGTGCATATTAGGTATTTTGTCCCAGCAATAGAAAGTGACTAAAATACATACTAATTTTTTTTTTAAATACAAAAGAAGAACAGAAAAAAATAGGAGGAAGCCAGATTTGGTCTGCAGGTTGCAGTTTGCTGACCCCTGGTCTGGAGGACCCAGGTTTTATTCGCGTGTTTGGTAGCACTGCAGAGATGGCTGGGAGGCTGCGCTGGACTGGGACCATTGACCCAAACTTACACGTGGCCTTTCCTGCCTTGTGGAGTTGGAGTAACAGAACATCTTACATGGAGAGCTTAGGTCCCCAGAAAATATATTTCAAGAGAAACAGGTGGAATTTGCAAGGATTCTTATGATCTACTTTCAAAAATCTCAAAATTTTCTTTCTACTTCATTCTATTAATTAAAAAAGTCACTAAGGGCCAGCTTGGATTGGAGAGGAGCTTGGACTCCACTCTTATTAGGAGAAGTAAAGAATATAGGCCCACTTCTAACTGGCCATATCATTCCCTAAATCTCACTTTAGACTGGTCCCCTGGATAGGACCTCAAAGTACCAAGAACCTCTCTTTTCTCTTTTGTTGTGCTTCTCATAGTGCAATTCACTGTTATTTATAGGATCATTTGATCTTTGTTTTGCTCCTCTATTCACCTGTATACAACCACCTGATGGAGAGCTGTGTCTGGTTTTATTCATCTCTGGATTCCCAACACCAAGCACAATGACTGACTCAATAAATAAATATTAGTTGAGCTACTAAACAAGCAAACGATTAATAGCTGTTCTCATACTGATTGTGTTGCTTTCACATTTCTCTATATTGTTCTGAAGCTTTCTTAAAATTCAGATGCATCCAATTGCCTTCTTATTCTGGAGTTCAGAAACTAGCTTTTAAAAAAAGGAAATGAATTTACCCTATTCCTCCTCCCATGTCTCAAGGAAAATAATAGCTGTTCTACATATATAGCTACAGGGTCTGGGCCTCCGAGAGCCACTTCATGCAGCAGGTCACACCCAGAGATGAGCCAAGGCCCCGGGCAGCTGGTGCTCCTGCTGGACCCCACTCTCCCCCCACCAGTGGATGCGTCCATCCAGCAAGCCTGGCTTGTCCAGCCACAAGAATGCACTGGTAGAGGCAACTGGCCATGCCCTCATGCTGCAGACCTAGTCTTTCCTCCATGGAGCTTGTGGCATCTCCTATTTTGCTTGAAGCCAGAGTTTCATGTGTGCTAGGAGATAAGTGTTGTTGCCTTCCTCTTGACTTATGGTTCTTCATGGACATGCTTTCTTTTTAGAACTGGATGAGAGAGCACAGCCTACCCATCCTCTTATCTCTCAAAACCTCCAGTACTAACTTGATGCTGAACATACTCAGCAAATGTTCGCCTAAAAGACATTTGAATGCGTAACCTTCCCAAGACACCAGCTAATTCATCAGCATTTCTCGTGGCACTCTGAGTACCACTAATGTTCCAGACAAAGCTGTGAGATAGGAAACCTTTTACTCGGTTTCCCTGCAGGAGAAACTACCTTGAGACCCTTCTCTCACTTCCTGTTTCATCGTGTCTGCACTTCCCTGTCTCACCGAACTTCTGGCTGCCACCACCACCTCATATGCCCTCATCTTCCTTTTGCCTGTACTAGATCCCACATGCTCCTTCAGATCTGAAACACTAAAGATATTTTTTTCCGCTTTTCTACCTCAATGTTCCTATTTCCCCAGAGCTCTTCCAGGTGTGCCTGAATCCCACCAGCACCACTGGGAATCTGATTACCTTGTCTTGGGTTAGGTCAGAGAAGAGCTCCCTCTGCCTGGCATGTGGTAGGTTTTTAAACAATGCTTGTGGAATGAGTGGCAGCTCATAATAGCCAAGGAATGCTTTGACCCTCTACCCAAATCCCAGCCTGTCTCCCTGAGTGTCCCCCTGTGATTCCAGGAACCACCAGCATGCCTGGTCCTGGAGACTCTTGCTCTGGGAGTGGATGGAAGCTGACATTCCTTCTTGCTCCTGCAGCCCAGCTCTTCAGCTGGCTGGCGTTTTAAAAGAGGTTCTGCCAGTGTTAAATAGAAATCAATGGGGCTGGAGGATTTAAATCTCAACTCTGCCATTTACAAGCTGAATAACCAAGGGCAGGTTTCCTAACCTCTCTCAAACACTGGTTCTTCATCTATGCTATGATGGCGGTAGTCTCATCTCATCGTGAGGGACAACAGTGTAATTAGTATCTCACCTGACTCTTACTAATGTTCCACATGGGCCGAGCATGGAAAGTAAGTGAAAATGATGTACACCATGAGCTCTTTGGTTTCTTGAGTGAAAATGTGTGAAGTCTACTCTTTTTAGGCTTTTGACTGGTTCACCTGCCTCACAGACCTTATTCTATTCATAGCTGACAGAAACCTCCTCTCAGAGAATCCCCCTATAAATTCTTAGGTTCTTTCCTCTCCCGTTCCACTTCTCACATGCTCCCTCTAAGAGTAAGTGTTTCCATTTCTTGGCTCTCTGGAGAAAGCCATAACTTGTCGTTGGAGTTGGGAGTTTGTTCCTGAGGAAACAGTGAGATTTCTACTCCTCTTGGTAGGCAACAACTTTGGAGGAAATGCGTTTCTAACTCAGCCCTTGCCCCCGCACCCGCCCTCCCCACCATCACACCATGTCTAGAGCTGAGGGACATTTTTCACATGGAACATTTATATCATATAATAGAGAATCATGTCAATATTAAGTATTTAACATCATATTTTAGTAAGGTTGCTGACAAACTAAGTGTTCAAAGTATTTTCCAGGATAGGGTGCACTCTCTAAATTAATGTTAGTGATATTCCTTGGAAGGAGTGTTACTGCTGGGCCAGGCCAGGATGTTGAGGAGGGATATGACTGCTATCTTTGAATCTTCAAAGAAAGATTCAGGCTGAAGTGTGGTAGGCTTTCTCTGGACAGTTTCACAAGACAAAGCCAGTATCAGTGAGAGGAAGTGAAAGAAGGGCCATTTCTAACCCAGGGAAAGAGAGTTTCCAAAGAAAAAAATCTAAAGTGCTACTGACTTCCAGGTCAGGAGCAGTGCTCCTCCCCACTGTGTGAGTTACAAAAACCATTTGTCCAAGATCATCTAGACCATACTGCTGTTTGAATTTAGTTATTTGTTAAGTTTATAGCAAAATATAATCGCTTTCTTGTCCCTGTTTGAAATGTCATCCCAGAAAATATTGCCTTTGTTAGGTCAAGCAAACTAATTTTTAGGTTGGAAACAAAGAAAGATTACTATTTTTAGATGAGAATTTAGACTCAAAGGGGCCACCGTCCTCAGATTCTGTGATAAATACGAAGCTGTTAGTATTCAGTATGAGGAAGTACATAGGTATCAACTTTCCAGGCTGAACCCTGGGGTGGTGTCAGGTTTGGCTCAACAGATAACCATCCCAGAAGCCACCACCATGCTTGGTTCAAAACCTATTAAAATTACAGCAAGGGAGAGAGCAACTGGGAGCTAACCATTCAGTTCACATATCAAATACCTATTGTGTATTTTGGGGATCGAATACATCTGTAACATTGTCATAAAGTGCTAATTTTTTATATGTAAAGGAGCTCCCTACAAATCCATTTTTTACAAAGCCAAAGACTCAAAGTGGGCAAAAGAAATGTGTAGACAGTACTTGGGAAGGGAATAGTATTCCTTATACATTGGAAAAGATATTCAGACTCATAATAAGGCACGTTCATTTTCAAAGGACAACTTTAATATCTGTCTGTAGCATATGGCAAAATAAGTTATGGCCCTGTAATAAAATACAGTAGAAAAGCATGAAACTGTTTGTGTGAAGATACTATGTACTGACACAGAACAATTCCAAGATCATGGTGAATATGCAAGGCTGTGTATCAAATGCTACTATTTGTGTTCAAAAGTAAAATGAGACTAGAATATAGATTTATGTTTTCATTTTGGTTTGTTTGATCTCAAGTAACTGCAATGAGACGTAAGAAACTGGTCACAGGTAACAAAGTCACATCTGTGGAAGAAAGCTAGAAGGGGTGGGAAAGACTTGCTTTCTAGTATTTAGCACCTGTACTTTTTAACGTTACTTCTTATATAGATATCATTGACTCAATTAACTTAATTAAAAAACAAAGGGAAGAAACTTAACACAGATGCTTTTAGTTCAATGTCCTATGCTGCTGGATGCTATGGAAACAGAGGAGAAGGGTGTCTAGCGTGGCCCAAAGGATCAGGACTAGTTTTCAACAACTGCCCCCACTCCAAAGGAAGAAATTTCTGCTATTGGAAAAGAAAAATAGTTGTGCATCTTCTCCTGACTCTTGGTTTACTTTTGTCAACCAGCCTGTAAATTAGTGGACAGGCTTGTAAATTAATTCATCAGTTGGGTTTTCCTTTTTATGTTAGCTGTTACAAAATCTACAAGCAAGCCAGATGTGGTCATGGACATTCCCACCCCAGCCCTTGGGAGACTGAGGCAGGAAGATCATGATTTCCAGCCCACCCTCAGCCATGTACTGAGATTTTGCCTCAAAAACCAAACAAAATAAAATGTATACACCAAGCTTGTAGCTCACCCAACACAAAGTAAGCAGATTCCTGGCTGTATTTTACATTCCTGTCCTTTATCCACCTGGCTTTTCCAGGTGTTCCTAGTGTTGGTCCTTCCCTTATTCTCAGCTTTCTTGTGAGCCAGTCTTCAGCCATTTTGATACAAGTTGAGTATGTGTGCAAGAGGAGAAGGCGGAGGAACGAGGAAGGAGGTAATCAAAGATCGTGGTTGAACAGCAATGCGGATCATTTTCTTGGGTTCCAGCATGCAGATGAAAGGAATGCTCTGGTGCAGTGGTTCTCAAAGCGTTGTCATCACTTGGGCAATTGTTAGACATACAAATTCACAACCTTCCTTCCAACCTGGCTAATTAAGCTCTGCAGATGAGGCCCAGGGAATTATTTTACATGTTCCTCAGGTGACTTTAACACACATTCAAGTTTGAAAATCATTGGGAAACCAAAGGAGGGTTGACTTCTAAACATAAATATCTTCCATAGGTTGTATCTTTCTCCCTTCCAAAGAAGTAAATAATCTCTCTCTACAATCTCATTACCTGATGCTATCAAAGTTTAGTTTTTACTAATGTCACAGGCCAGTTTGGGTCAGTTATTGGGAAAGAGCTGTTTCACAAAGTTATTCAGCAAAGCCTCTGCTATTGTGAGACTTTGCCATCTCCTAGACCTTAGGGCTTTTCTCTAAATCCCTGCATCTCAGTGGCCACAGCTGGAAGTAGCATCCGTCTTTTCTACCCACAGTTTCATTGGTCAGAATCCAGTCACACACCTTGCCTAACTGCAGGGGACACTGGGAAATATAGCTTCTCTGTGGAGCGGATAAGAAAGGAAATGGCTTTGGTAAGCACATAGCATTGTCTGTCTCTGCCACACCTGGGAACCCAAGTGAATCCCAGACTTCACTTCCAGCTCATACTTTGGTGAACACTGATTTACAATTTCACTTTCTAACCATGTTTTATTCTTCTCTTTTTTTTGGCTCTAGCACCATGGGACTAGGTATCATTCTCGTTTTGATGACCCTCCTGTACTCTGGTAAGAAACTTTTCTTGTCTGTGTAAAGTCCCAAAATCCTTCCACTGTCACCCAATAGGTCTGACCATTGCAAATCCTTCTGGGGATGTGGTGCTCACATATGACTTATGTTGCATAACTCTGTGTGCCAAAAACTCTTTCCTGGAGAAGGTTCTGTTCTCATGACTAAGACCAAGTGTCGAGTGATAGTGGGCAAGCCTCACCTGGGAACGGGTTCTCCCCTGTTGCATTCTCCTCTGCCACCTCACCCGCAAGGGGTCCGGATGAACAAAATAGGGTGGACTGGCCCATGCTGTGGCTCCTAGGGGAGAGTGCATGTATATTTGCTCCGCATATACGCTCTCTGGTCTTCTCTGTCCCCACTTCTGGGACTCTTAAGCCCTTAGGAAGCAGCTAATGGGATTCCCAAAGCCTTCTTCTGTTGTAGAGTGATTGCTTCTGCCTTCTGTGTCCCAGGCCCACTCCCCTTCCCACTACTCCACACCCACAGATTATAGTGGCAGCTCAGTAGCAACTGCAGCCCTTCACATCAGCTGGCTTACCCGGAAGCTAATGAAGCTGACATGTTAGGATCCTCCACTAGCACAAGTCCTTTCCAAATCCCCCTTAAGAGCCCACAGAGGGCCAGCCTGCACAGTGCACTCATGTATCTCTCGATTTGATGCGATCTGAATACGTAAGCTGTTTCAACCACACTGCGGCTCTTCCCTCTGTCACCTTCTACTATGTGCTGATATTGTAGTGGCCGTGAGCATTTTTATTGGAATTGGCAACCTCTGTTTACTGATCCCTCCACCCACATGTTTTTAGAAGTGTCAGACCTCACAAAACTCAGACCTTCCCTGTTCGCTGCTTCTTTCTGAGTTTCAGTTTCTTCATCTTTAAACTCTGGTTGGCTGAGGCCCAGCCCTGTGTCCTGCAGCTCTGTGCCTTGTAGTTTCTCCTGGCCCACCCCTTCCTGGTGCTTGTTTTCTCTGCCCATAGCCCTGAGGTTGAAGCCATCCCAGCACCATATGAGGCACATCAGGGGCCAACTAAGCATTATAAATGTAACAAGAAAAAGAAAAGCAATGACATCAGGGTTTGGCTACAGCACCTGCAGGGCACACTGACTCGTTGGCTTCTGTCTAACCAGCCCCACCATGAAGTCCCTTCCTCCATGCCTTTAAACAGCAGGCCCTTGGCCACTGTCCCCACACCTGCTACGGGTGATAAAGAGGAGCTGGACTAGTGTGGAGAGATGTACCTCAGCTCACTGCTGTATGGGATAGGCTTTCTGTGATTTCAGTTTGCTGCTTAGCCCAGGGTTTGCCGAGTCCAGGGGTGTGAGGTGTACAGATGTGCTAAGTGATCCCCCACCAACCTAGGTATAGCAGCAGACTCACTTCCCAGGGCCAGTGACCTGCCACCATTGCTCTTGGAGGTGTGCTAGGAAGTATGGCATGCACGTATGTGTGTGTGTGGTGTGTGTGTGTGTGCATGTGTGTGTGTGTGTGTGTGTGTGTGTGTGTGTGTGTGTGTGTGTGCCAGGTACTATTTTAAGCATTTTATAAATATTAACTCATTTAAACATCACAGTAACTTTCTGCTTTAGATCATATGATTATTCCTCATTTTAAGATCTGAATAGGAACACAGAGAGAGCTTAAGTAATTTACTCGAGATCAGCAAAGCTTAGCACCAAATGGCAGAGCTCGGATTCACACCAGCAGGGTAGCTGGAGCCTTCAGTCACTGGGCCATGACATTGCCCTGCTTCTCCTAACACTTGCTAATGAATCACTCTGAAGTGGTAGGGTTTCTCCTCCAGGACCCCAGTGGTTTTAATTGCATTTTCCTGGTGCATGTTCACAAGCTCCCACCAGCACATCTTCTGCCTTCCCTGCAGCAGACACGAGGTGGCCCTAAAGCTGGAGGCCCAGTTCACCTCATCACAGTAATAAGCCCAGCTCTTCTGTCCAGGGAGAGGGAAGGAGAGGAAATCTTAGCATTTTCAGAAAGGCTCAACTGAAAGACCATTCGGCCCCCAAACTTTCTGAGTCTGCGCACTGACAGTGAACAAGTGAAGCCAAGAATCCTGACAAAAATCTAGCCCAGGTGTCACTTTTGCTTTTACTTTGCTTTAAATTGCTTAGGAACTTCTTAGCTCCTGAAAACAGCGTTATCAGTATTGAAACTTCAGCTCTTCTAAATGATAACTATTTAAGTTCCATGGTGGTGAGAGGGTAAGTGATAATATTTGGAGCATTATAAATGTAACAAGAAAAAGAAAAACAATGACATTCAATTAGAAAAAAATGGTACCAACTGGGCTGTGCAGGCCTGTAATACCAGCTCTCTGGGAGGCTGAGGCAGAAAGATCACAAATTCAAGTCCAGCCTGAGAAGCTTGGAAAGCCTCTGTCTCAAATGAAAAAATAGAGAAAGGGCTAGTGATATGGCTTAATTCAGAGTCTCTGGCTGCAACCTCCAATAGCATAAGACAAACACAATCATTGCCAACCCTTCACATACAATTAAAAGCAACAGCAACACAGATGGCATTTATTTTTAAAGAAAGAAAGGAATCCATTCGGATTTTATCTGTCTTCTCAGGGCACACCTCTGCTTACCTGGCTACTGAACAGTGACCTCACACAAGGCTGGCATCCAAAGGGAGAAATGAGAAGCAGTTGGCCCAGATAATCCACAGCAAAAATGCAGGGCTGAATAATTCATCTGATGACACAGATTAAACAGTACAGTGAAACAATTCTGTTTCCTGCTCCCACCATGTCTTTTGTGCCTCCCTTTGTCACTGAAATTAAACACCTTAGGGTTTGCCTCTTCTCTTGAAGCTAAGATTGAGGGAGAGTTTAAGACTGAGAAGTGTAGGAGAACCAGACAGGGTTTTGCAGAATTAGGTTATGATTTGTTCTTTGTATTTAAAGAGCTAAAAGAATTTCTAAGTGCTGCGGTCAATCTCTGTTGTTGCTATCCTGACACCTCCATAACAGTTTCAAACAAGAGCCAGAGTGTTTTTGTGCTTTTTGGAACATAGGTAGGTCCCACAACAGGAGGGGGTTTAATTTTTCTTTTCTTGTTGTGTCTGGAGATGGAGTCTCACTGTGTCGCCCAGGCTGGCTCCAAACTCCCAGGTTCAAGTGATTCTCCTGCACAGCTGGCATTATAAGGATCCTGCACCTTGCCCAGTCTGGCTTTTCATACTGTCTTTGTCTCAGGAGTCTCTGCCTCCTAGGGATGCTCCTTTCTTTGGCACACTACCTCTGGTTCAATTAATATATTTGGAGTTGTAGTTAAAGTCTTCTTCACTTTAGGGTTTATATAACATTGGCTCAAATTCTCATTCTATATCCTGTAGAAAGCTCTGCTGTTTCCCCCCAGATTTTTCCAGAGTCTTCTGTGGATGGCTGTCTGAAGATAATGTTTGCATGGTTACTTTTGACTCTCATTTCCTGCTGTTGTAGCTAATGGTCACTAAAACCACCATGCAGAGGTAAATCAACAGTTCTGACCCATTGGTCACAATGAATTATCATGGAGCTCATTGATGCTGTTGGAATCCCTCCTTTGTGTTTAACCACTACCTTCAGAACTTTAGAAATATATATATACTGGGGCTGGGGATATAGCTCAGTGGAATAAGTGCCTGTCTAGCAAGCGCAGGGTCCTGAGTTCGATCCCCAGTACCGCCAAAAAAAAAAAAAAATATATATATATATATATATATATATATATATATATATGCTACCTGGTAGGAAATAGCTCATCCCCAAATTTGTGGATCATTTTAGCAGAATGTTTTTAGTAGTTTCCAGAGATAATGAACGAGCTGCCAGAAAATTTACCATAGTAGAAGATGGTCACAGAATAGGGTACCTTTAGGGTTATTTGAAAGCAAGAGCAAAAATGGTAGGGAAAAGTGAAGAGTCAAGGACAGACAGACTGCTTTGGGAAAGAGCAAGAATTTAACAGACTGTAACTTAATTTTGCTTTGTAGAAGGGGAAATCTTAGCACTGTTTCTATAATATTATTGAGCTTTTTGGTGTCAATGGACAATTTTTCCACATTTTCTTTTAAAGATCTTAGTTTGATCTTGCAGTTCCTGGAATCAGGCAATCCTTCAGGCAAAAGTTGGTTTCATATACAGAGAAGAGTTGAAAAAAGCAGAATGAAAAGCAGATTGGTCATTTCAAAGCTATTTTCCTTATAAAGTGGTGACAGGGAGACAACAATAGAAAAAACTAACATCTGAATACGTTAGATTTTTTTTTGGTAAGAACTAAAAGATATAGATTAAGGAGAGGGGAAATTCATTGTCATACTGATTAGCCTGTTTGGGAAATTTGGGACTATCCCCATTCCCAGATTCTTGGAAGGTCAGCTAACAATTTTGGTTTGGTGATTTGGAACTTTAGCATGGATAACTCCATTATGATTTTTCAGGAATAGAAGTAAAAATACTTGCAGCTCAGTTTTTATGACCATGACTTTGCTGCTCCAATTGATCTAACCCAAAGAGGACCCCTTTTTGCCTGGTTCTAGCATCTTAAAATTAGGGAAACATATTTAATACCCTGCAGGGAAACATTTTGAATCCCTTCAATACTTGACCTTTCTTCATTTCATTTTTATGCCTTCTTTTATTCCTGGATATACAGATGTTCTATTTAAAATACTCAAATCTCCAAATTATTCCTCAAATCTCAAAATTACTTTAATGGACTTTTAAGTTACTTTTATGAAGAAACAGACAAGATAATAAGCATTGGTTATATGCCATGATGAACCTAATATATATGCAAATGTTTGAAAGCTTTATTCAATATCATTTCACACACTTTCTCAAGTTTCTAAGTGCTTTTCATTTTTATAATGTTTAAAGTCATAATAGTCTTTTGAATTAAAAATTATAATTTGCTTTATTTTTCCTTTTGTGTTTTATGCATTTGAATGTGTTGTCCAGTTATTTTCTTTAGTTTATGGTTGCTAAGAAGCTTTCTGTATAATGGGCATTATTTTTAAATGTCCTCTCTTCCTTCTTTTCTTGTTTTTTCTGTATTCCTTAGACAAGAAATAGAATCAATTTGATTCTTCTTTATGAGTGTACAAAAATTTAGACTTTAAGTTTAGCAAGTTCAGGGCTGGGGATATAGCTCAGTGGAATAAGCGCTTGCCTAGCAAGCGCAGGGTCCTGAGTTCCATCCCCAGTACTGCAAAAAAAAAAAAAAAAGTTTAGCAAGTTTACTAAAATGTTTCAAGATAAGGATTTATTTTCACTTAGCTTCTTAATGCTTAAGGAGGTACTTTTGTTCAGAGACATACATATTTCTTTAATTTTATTCATTGCAAATTCTCCTTAAATATTACTTATTATCATTCCTTCCATTCTCTTGCTCTAAAAACTACTAGAGTATCTCAAACTAATACTTTATGACTCTCTATTCTCTCTTTTTTCTCTCTTCTTGTCTCTATGTTGCCCTTTGGTGAATGTCTCAGTCTAATCTAATTCATTGCTCTTTTTAATATTATGTTTGATGTAGAATTTATTCTGTCTTTCTTTTTTTTTTGCGGTACTGGGGATTGAACTCAGGACCCTGCGCTTGCTAGGCAAGCGCTTATTCCACTGAGCTATATCCCCAGCCCTATTCTGTCTTTCTTAATCTCTATTTTTAATTTCTAATATTGCTGATATTTAATCTAGACTTTATCCATTTATTTTTTTAATTTCTATTTTTATTTCCAGAACTGCTAACATACTCATAAACATACTATTGTTGCATTTCTACTTTTAATGTTGCATAATTTTTGTTACTTTTTAATAAACTACATCCTTACATTTTTGAGCATCTTAATTACATTTATTGTAAAATCTTTTTTCAAAATAAACTAGTGTATAAATTATTGATTTTAGTCCACAGACATTGTTTCCCATCAATAACAATATGCTAAAAATAAATGAAAAGCTTAAAAAAAACTTGTAAAACTTTTAGTTGACATATAAAAATTTGTACATACTTATGGAGTACCATATGGTATTTTAGTATATGTATATATTGTGTAATAGTCAAGTCAGGGTAAGCACATCTATGTGCTCAAATGCTTATCATTTTTTCATAGGGAAAACGTTTGCTACCTTGTGTTAAGACTTTTTAAAATATATCGCACATTTAATGTCTTCTGTCGTGTTGCACACTTAGTGCCTATTGACTAACCTTTCCTCATCCTTCCCTCATGCCTCCCTCCTGAGCATCTAGTAAGTACTGCTGTACTCTCAACTGTATGAAATCAGTTCTGACAAGTGAGGATTGCTTAACATATGCTTCCTGGGAATCAGTATTAACTCAAATGTTAACTGGGATAGCAGCTCATTTAATCCTTAAAGCAACCCTCAGATGTAGTAACCATTATTATTTCTGCATTTCTCAAGAGGCAGCTGAAACATAAAGGAATTAAGTAGTTTGCCCACAGTAACACAGGTAACAAGCAGTCGACTTGAGGTTGGATTCATGGGAGCTGGGGATATAGCTCAGTGGAATAAGCACCTGCCTAGCAAGTGGAGGGTCCTGAGTTCAATCCCCAGTACGGCCAAAAAAAAAAAAGAGATTGGACTCATGCTGTCCAAAATTCACACTTTAACTATAATGTATGATGTCCTATGGCATTTTGTTTATATCCCAATGGAACTCCATTGTATGAATATTTTATTTATTAAACCATTTAATGTATATGTATTGGCTCATCTGTGTACATCCAATTTTGTGCATATATGTCTTTTCCTGTATCAAATTTCTAGAAATAGAATTGCTAAGTAAAGGTTGAAGCATACTCTATAACTAATTTATTACAAATTACCTACAAAAATGTTGTACCAACTTAGAATTTTACCAGCAGTCCATGATAGGACATATCCCCACACTCTCTTGGGAAATACATATTCCAGTATCTTTAAGTATCTGCCAACTTGGCATACAAAGAGAATGGTATCTCACTGAATTTCAGTTGCATTTTCTGATTATCAGTGAGCTGCTTTCACTCATGTCTTCAGTGAGTATTTATGAGTGTTTAACACCCCAGCTGCGGATAGTAGAAATGCTGCAGTGGAGAAAAAAGACAAAGCCTCTGGTTTCATGGAGCTTATTGATGCCGAGTTGAGCTGAACCGAAAGAGCAATAGCAGAACCGCCAGGTGTCAGAGCAGCTGATCACAGCAGCAAGAAAAGAATGAGTTAAAATTTTAATCTCTTATGACAGTGGTGCAGGCAAGAGGCAAAAGTGGAAGGGCTGACTTCCCCATTCTGATTTGCCCACAGAATAGTGCACCATGTAAGGTCAGATGGGTCAGCACAGCACACAGGTCGTTTCGCTGTTGAGTGAGCCCAAGATGAAAGGGTGTGGCAGCTGTATGGATCCAGGGATGGGGGACATGCAGGAGAAGCAAACCGGGGAAGGAAGACAAAGGAGAAGTCCAGCACTGGGAAAGTGCTGAGCCCTGAGTCAGAGCGAGAAAAGGGTCTTCCAGGTTCCTCCACTGTATATATGGAGGTCAGCAGAGGCTCCCAAAGACGACCTCTGCCCAAGGCCTTCAATAAACAGACCTAGGAATGAAGTGCCTGGGCTAGGAATGCAAATATGTGAAAAAGCATGACTGGCCAAGGAGCCGAGACCTTGACCTCAGTGCCTCCAGAGACTATAACACGCTGGCTGTGCACCAGCTCTGGCGTGGGGAAGCCGGACGTCCTCTGTCGGTTCTGCCAGGTTAAAGCCTTCGCGATTGCCTGAGGTCAGGCCTGAAAAATCACACATAGCTTTTAAACCAGGATCTGGATTCCTCAGGAGAGAGAGACATAACCAAACCCTCCATATCATAATAAGTATTATGATTTTTTTAAAAGTCATCTTAAGGGGTAGAGAAAAACAAGAATGCTCTCTTCAACAGGAAGGTCAGAGAAACCTTTCTCGGAAATAACATTTGATAACACACCTACGTGAGGTGAGGGAGTTACCACCAGGCTGAGCGGAGGGAAAGTCTTCCATACAGCAGGGACACAGTTTGAGAAGAGGACTTGAGACAGAGTGTGGCAGGTCTTTTCAAGGACTGGCAAGGAAACCAGTATGGCTGGGATTGGGTCAAGTGAGGGAAGCGAGTCTACAGGGGGTCAGGGACCAGTCTGCATACTGGACATAGTCCTTAGTGTGTTGGGAGGTAATGGGGATATAATTTTCAACGTGGTGGGAAGTCCTTAGAAGCTTTTGAATGAAGAATTGTATAATCAGAGATAGTTTTCCAAAGGATCATCTTTTGGAGGCAGAGATGGAAGCAGAGAATTCAGTTATGAAGCAACTGATAGCAGCAAGCGAGGTGCTCAGACCCTCAGGGAGCTGGGGGCACCTGAGGGCAGGATGGCTGACAACAGCAGCAAGGGATGGTGGGAATGTGACCTGGAGATATGGATGACATGTGCTTCCAATGAGCTGTGGGTTTTAAACATACAGTGATACATTTTACACATTCTATTCTGCTTCATAGATTTTAGTAGAATGTATAATATTTCATTTAATACTGCACTGTTGTATATTTTTATAAGATATCATGTGCTATAATATCTATATAGTTACATATATAATGTATTTATCTATGTAATGGGGTGCGTGGTAAACATGAAATCAAAACAAAGCTAATCTTAATATAAATATCACCTTGGTCATCAAAATTCCTAGAGGACCATCCCTGACCCATAAGAGAGAAATTTTCACTAGTAACCTAAAGGATAAAGTCCCTAAATTCTCCAGATAAACATATAATCTTTTTTTTCTCTAGTTGTTGCTTCTCTTTGTTTCATCCTGAGCATTCACTCTTCCCTCAGCACATTCTGTTTCACCTCTGGCGGAAGTAGCTCCACATTTTCTCCAGCATACAGACTCTGTCTGATATTTTCTGTAGATAATTCAAATGACTGAGGACAGCAGTGGGTCAGAGAACTGTTCACTGGGACAGAGGGAGGTTTGAAAGAGGGGAAGGGGAGCTCTGTTGCTACCTAAGTGAGGGTGTTCAACAGACGGTTGGGTATGAGTGTCCAGAACTCCGTGAAAGCTGTAGGCTGGAGAATGATGACTTATATTTGAAAGTGTATCCATGGGGAGAGATGAAAAAAGCCAGGGAGAGGATGGAGAGTGAGAAATCCAACAAGCACTTGAACCAGGAAGTCAGAGACTGGGGAAGACGAGAGCATTTTGAGGAGACTTGCCAACAGTACAGCATCCAGCAGCGTTGTCAGATGAGGTGGGGTCGCTAGCCACGCAAAATCACTGGCAACCCTTGACAGGGCAACTTTACTAGAGAGGCGGAGGTGGGAAGCAGGGACTGAAGGTGGCTGTTTCTGCTCAGTCAGGGAGTTTGACTGTAAGAGAAACTAAAAGCAGGAGCAGAGGAAAGTGTTTGAAGCAGGGTGGCGGCCAAGTTAAGTGAGACTGGACACCACAGACTTAAAATGTCACCAGTCTAAACCATAGGCCATTTCCTCTGGGAGTGCTGCACCCCTCCCCTTGTAAGGAAGGATATGTAGATTGAAATTAGAGTGTCCTCACAAGGAATTCTACAGAGACAAAGGCTTACGTTTATGGAGGCTGCTAACATGGAATGATGACGAACACATTTTACTGTTTCATTGTCTTTGGTGGCTGCTACCATGTGTGACTGTTTACACTTCAATTAAGATTTAAAAATTCAGTTTCTTTCCCCAGCTCCCACCCACACATACTCTGAGTAGCTACAGTGGCTGGTGCCCAGAGGCGGCCATATTGCTCACTGCGGAGAAAGACATTTCTGTCACCTCAAAGAGTTCTTTTGGAAAACATTCCAGCAGGGGCCTTGATTAGGTAAAGCTGAGGTCTTGGTGAAGCTGAAGAACAAATGCAGAGTGAGAAAGTGAGAACGAAACCTGCAGGAAGAGGAGGTTGTGAACAGAGAGGAGATTCTAGAGCTTGAGCTGCTCTGGGTAGTAAGGTTTGATGTTATATCATGGGGGGGGGCACTGCTGAAACAGTCTGAGGGTGAAAATATTTAGAAATGAGTCCTGTATGGTGAACTCATCAAATTTATGGTAAAAGGTGATTAGAAGGGAAGACTCTGAATCTAATGCCAAAATCCTCGTTGAGCAAGAGGGTAGTGCCTAAAGACAAGGAGAGAGGGCACACCTCCAAACGGGGAAGGCGTGGCCCAAGGTCCTCGCGAAGTAGATAACGCAAGCACTGACTGGAAGCCTAGTGGCCTTCCTTTCGGTAGGGCCAGATTTTAATGAAGAACAACACTGGAGTAAATATCTACTGATGATGATGAGGAGGAGGAGGAGTTTATTACAATGGAATGAGGCTTCCAGAAGGCCTAGTAAAGCTTTGGAGGAAATTTAATAAAAGAAGAAAAATTAATGAGTGTAAGTAAGCACAGTAACATGAGGAAATAATGTGTGGCCACTGGGGTAATGGCCAGGGAAGATTGAAGTCTTAATGGGGTCAGAGACTCACAAAGTTAGCAGACCATGGATCAGATGTGGCGTTCCAACAGTATATTACAGAAGTCATTAAGTGTCCTTGGAAACAACCTCCTAAGTAAGGGGATGTCCAGCTAATTCTTGAGAGCCTGTCTCCTGATAGCATCACTTAAGCTGGTGACATCAAAGTGCTGGTTAAGGGAGAGATTCTCAATGTTTTTCACTGTGGAGTCCTGGTGAGTCCAGTTGCTAGGGGATCTAAACTCTGGGGATGGTAGCAGTGGAGGACCGAAGCTACTTGGGGAAAACAGACCTGAGTCAAATCTTCCCCATATGGTTAAGAGGGGATTAGCAGGGTGCCCCATGCCTAGTCCTGGGTGATATCATGAAAACCAGTGCCTGGTGAGGAAAGACACAGTGTACATTGTGAAATACTTTCAGTTCCACTCAGATGGGTTACAGAGTAGTTCTCAGCTCATGAGAATAAAGAAGGGTTTGGGGAGAGGGGGGTGGAAATAAATCTGTCCCATCTAGAGACAGAAGCAGAGATCATACATAGTAGCTTCTCAAACTGGAACTTTTTAAAATCTAGATCTGGACTCACACGGTCTTGCATGAGGCCAGACCATCCCATAGATGATGCCAGTGGCCTTGGTCCACAGATAACCCTTTCATCGATAGTTGAAGAGAACAGTTAGATGGGTGGAAGAGAAAGCCCTTGTCATTTTTGAGAGAAAGAGCCTGGGTTAGAGAATTTGGCCTTGTCTGTGAGTGGAGAGAGTGAGGGGAAAGGAGAGAAGAAGATACTGTAAGACTCTGCACAGAAAAACCTGTAAAACAAGAAGATAGAAAAAATACCAATGTTGAAATCACCTCCAGGCCCAGAAAGCACAAGTGACAGCTGAACAATAATGTAACATTGACCTAGTTCGAAGGACATTCGGCTGTGTGTTTGGTTTCTCCATTAGATCATCCGCCCTATGTCATGTAGCAAATTAGGCCCAAACTAGAATGTATCTTCCCAGACACAGCACTCTGAGCTTCTACAGTAGGTGGCACTCTTGCATGATTATTAAGCGGTAAGCAAGCCCGCAGCACAAGGCCCAGCTTTGTCTTGTAAGGTAACTTGCCAAATGCACTAAGGTTTCCTTATCCCTTGTCGCTATTCTAGGGACCCCGCTGATTTCCCCTCCTTCCTCCCTCCAGCGTGGCACGCATCCTATTCCTCATATGCTTTGCAGGCTTCTAAGTGAGGGCAGTGCAGTAGGCAGCAGTTCACGCTCTTGGCACCTCTCAGGGATGCCTGGAGCATCACTGCCAAGCTCTTGATTACGTGTGCTGCCTGGAAAGTCTGCACATGGTCCATTTTGCCGTGTGCCTGTCACTGTTATTTTTTCTATCTAGTCCCTGTTTGAAGAAAAGAACCACTGATCAGATCAGTTGAATTTCTTCTCCCACTAAAACCACATGAAATGAAACTCCTCTCGTGTCTCTCAGAAAGACACCTCCCCTTTCAGTCCTTTTAACATCCACATCCCTTCACTGCAATCCTGAATAATGACTCATTATTCAGAAGCTACTCTGACTTTCTGCCTAAGGCAGCGTGTAACTTAATATTAACTAAGAAACAGTGTTCTTCCTGCATTTCTTGTCCCCTGCTACTTCATTTCTTTGCCAAGTCTCAAGTATTTCTGTGACCCAGAAAAGAAACCTTGAAATCGATCACATTCAAGAAGTAGGGGGCACTCAAATCCCTCCCACAGACGCCACTGTCCTTTCAAGGACCAAACCTTTCTGGGAACTCTCCTGTCATCTTTCCCACGCACCGGACATTTCCGGGGGCAACACATGTTGGCAGCAGCAAGTCTGCGTTGCTTGAGGTTTGCCCAGGACTTTCAAAGTGCATCTTCACCTTCCCGGTTCTCTTTCTGGTCCCTGAAAGAGCTTAAAGAGGTCACTGAAGAAAGAAGCCTTGGGTCACCGAGTCATTCCCAAACTGTTTTCTGTCCGTAGGAGACCCGGCCGTGGGAACAGCAGCTGTGGGGGAAGGTCTGTGAAAGGAACTACTTGAATTTCAAAGATGTTACTCAATGCGACCCCCCAACTAATGAAGCGTAATAAAAGGGGCGATAGGAGATAGCAAAATTGTCACCACTATGAGCAATCTGTTTGCCAGAGCAGACCAAGATGACAGGGTATGATAGGGAGGGCTTCGGGGGAGAGTGCCCCGGTTGTGGAGACTGTAGGAGCTCCAGTGATGAACAGCAGCCCTCAGGTTGTAGGAAAGTGACAGGTGAGTAAGAGAATTGTCTAACTCTGCTGGGTCTCCTTGTCCTGGAATTTAAGTTCACAGAGTCATAGTACTAGAAAGCCTCTTAGAACGTTTAGCTCTCCCCTTCTTTACACTGATGAGGAAAATAAGCTTTATAAAGGCTGCTATGTACACAATGCCATGCATTCAGTTAGCAGTGAAACAAGAAAAATGATAATTTATAGATGTCCAGGATGGATGTGCAGTACAGATCACAATAGTCTAGTTCTTTACTCAAAGATATTGCTGAGCATCTGGATACTGTATAAAGCTAAGTGGAACTGGGTTTTTTTCTTCCCTCTTATCTCTCCTTCCCTAATCCCCACCTTTCTTTTTTTTGTAGGTGCTGCCTACCTGAAGAGTGAAGCTTATTTCAATGAGACTGCAGAACTGCCATGCCAGTTTTTAAACTCTCAAAACCTCAGCCTGAATGAGCTTGTTATATTTTGGCAGGACCAGAAGAAGTTAGTGCTCTATGAATTTTATTTAGGGAAAGAGAACTTAAATAATGTGGACCCCAAGTATATGCACCGCACAAGTTTTGACCAGAGCAATTGGACTCTACGACTTCACAGAGCTCAAATCAAGGACAAGGGCATCTACCAATGTATCATCCATCACAAAAGACCCACAGGACTGGTTTCCCTCCACCAGAAGGATTCTGAGCTATCACTCTTCGGTATGTGGCCCAGGATGTGTCTAGATCTTTGGACTTCTCTGATGGGTCCATATATGAGTAGAGAAACTTTGAGGACAGGAGTTTGAAGGGCCTGGGGGAAGGGGTACTACAACAAGCAGGCAGAAGACACTCACTTCTCAGAAATCCTTTTGAAGGGTGTACAAGGTCTGAGAGTAGGGAAGTGAAGTCCTTTATACTTTTAGAGTTTGCTTCTGATGGATCAGTAAGAATTTTCTTTGAGGACAAAATAGAGCTAACTAAATGAAAGAATAGGGGTAAATTAATTTGCCCATTGCTAAGTTTTCTAACCATCCCAGCCTCAAATTTTTACATTCATTTTCTCCTCCAGTCCAAGATCTCTTACCCACTAAATCGTGATGTGGAGTTCTTAGCAAGGGGAAAATCTGACCGGTTTGGGTTTTTCCTTTAATCTTCTATAGGTTGTTTATGAATTGCCCACTGCCCTAGTCATGAGCCCAGTAGACAGGAGGGAAATAATGCAGCAAAGAAAACCCACAAACCAACAAATAGCTCCTCTGTTTCACTGAGCCCTCAAAAGCCTAAATGTCACTGAAGATTTTTTTTCTTATCATCATACAGTAAAATTAATTTTTGTTTTAGTACATACTTTTATTAATTGTATAGATATATAGATTTATGTAACCACCACCATTTACAAGATGTAGAGTATAGAACATTTCCATCACCCTAAGAAACTCCTTCATGACATCCCTTTGTAGCATATTCTTCCTGTACCCATAGCCTTTGGTTTGCATCCTATAGTTTTGTCTTTTTGAGAATGCCACTTAAAGAGAACCCTACAATGTGTGACCTTTAAATATTAGCTTCTTTAATTCAGCCCAATACCTTTTAGCCTTATCCAAAGTCATTGCGTAAATCAAAAATATGTTCCCTTTGTACTGAATTGTATTCTATTGCTTATCCATTCAATCCACTGAAGGAGACTGACTGGGTAGTTTCCAGTGTGGGGCTGTTACAAAGACAGCTGCTCTACATTCCGTATAGGTTTTGTGTTTAAGTTGGTATTTCTCTAGGATAGATCCTGAGACATAGTATTACTAGATCCAGATTAATTCTTAATGAAACTGAAAAAGGTAAATCAACATCTATTCTGAAACTACAGAGTAAAGGAGGTGGAGAATTTGATGTACAATGGAGAGCTGCTCATCTCAACACTTGTGGATTCTAAATAGGCTACAGGGCTCTTGGAACATTTAAGCAAGTGCTAAAACAGTGTTTCAAAGTGTACTGGAGAAACATGGCATATTTGAGGTAGGATACAAAAGAAGGGTTTTTAAAAGCAATTTATATGTATATTAAGAAGTATTAGAAGAACTATAACTCATTCAACCTGTGATCTCAAAGATATTGCCACTAAGGCTAACTAAGCCCTGGGAATCTACCTTCTACAGATCATATAAAGCCCAGAGTGTTCAAAGAGCATGTTGATACAGCAAAACTGGAAAAGACGGATATAAATGACTTCCAGTTTAGAAACAATATACTAAATTATAAATTAGTGTGTAGAACCTGCCAACTACTTTATAGCTACAGAAGAGCAAAGGGTTTGGCTGGCAGAAGGCCCATATGTCAGATCTGGGCCTATGTGCCAGTGATTTTTAACAGACATTAAAACACAAATGGCAGACAAAGGCAAGAAAAGCACTGCACTTAATAAGAGCATGTACTTTCCCTAAAAATAGCTGGATTAGCCTTCATCTTCTAATACGTCATGCAGACACCTGGACAGTTGTACCAAATATCATTATTCCGTATTTCTAAATCCAACCCATGTCAACTCACCACCATCCTGCTTGTGTTTCTGACCTGGTGCTATGAATTCTTTTGAGTCCTGGCAGGACTTTAGCTCAATTTTTGTCCTCCTAGTCTGGAATAAAGCCTTTGAGGAACTTGGGTATATATTGAGACCAACTCTCCTTCCAAAGATTCCACTCCCTGGAATAGTGGTTTAATTTTAAATCTTTTGTGAGCTAATTTTAGCCCCTCTGTCTATCGCCTGGTGAGCACAGGAGGCATTGAAAAATAAATGTAACGTTATCATGTGACCCACACCATAGGCTGAAGCCCATGTTTGAGATAACCTGGGCTTCCCAATGGACCCTAGTGAGCTCCTGGATTGGGTATTGATTTGCTCTTCTCTTGCAAATACATCTAAATATAGTCTGATTTTTGTATTTCCATTCTGTGTCCAGCTAACTTCACTGAACCTGAAATAGTGCAGATGTCTAATGTAACAGGAAATTCTGGCACAAATTTAACCTGCTCATCTGGACAAGGTTATCCAAAAGCTACAAAGATGTATTTTTTGCTAAAATTTGAAAATTCAACTGACCTGGAGTATGATGGTGTCATGCAGACATGGCAAGATAATGGTACAGAGCTGTACAACGTTTCTACCAGCTCGTATGTTCCATTCCCTGATGGCAGGAGTAATGTGACCATCTTCTGTGTCCTAAAAATGAAGGCAATGAAGTCAAGGGAATGGGAGATTTTCTCCCCACCCTTCTATAGAGGTAAGTCTGCTTCCTACCCCTATTTATTTAATCAGGTACTAGATAAAGCAGATTGTTCAGTGCAAGCTGCTTGCTAGGAAATCTTCTAACCAGCCATTCTATGATGCTTGTTAGATGGAGGGCTCCTGCTGTGTCTGAGTGATCTAGGTCCTAGTGGTCTATGTGCCTGTGCTGCACTTGAAAAATATACTCTTAACCCCTAAAACTGACGCAGTCTTTTGGGGATAACTTTGAATAGAGGATTCTGGAGTTTTGGTCAGAAAATACAAGAATCTTCCTGTCTAGAATATTTCCACTGATTAAAACACAGACACACACACACATGTGCATACACACACATGCATGCTCACACACACCATGCATACATGGGTGCATTCATGCAGTGTTTGTTAGAAGTACAGAGGCATTCTAGATACTGCTGGTTACAGGGGCAGAAACTAAAAGATACAAGACATCCCCTCTGTTCTTGAAGATCTTCCAGTAGAATCAGAACTTCATGATGTGCATACATGGAAAGCTAAATTTTAAAAAGATTGAATTAGAATCTAAATTATATTCTATGGAAATATGTGACCAAATTTAAAATAAATTGATATCAATTGATCATTTCTGTGGCCATTCAGAGGCAGGCAAGCTCTCTGAGCGTCAGGGAGGCCTTCCTAAGGGCAATCGAGCCTCACATCATAAAAGAAATTATTGGGCTTAAAAAGAGCAAAGGGAATTTCAGAGGACAGACTTCCATGTGTACAGGGATTTCCTGCACAAAACAATTCTGAGGCAGCTCCAGGGGTCAGCAGGTGAGAGGACCCCATCCATCAGCCTTGTCTGACATAAGAGAAGGTGTACAAAAGAAAGACTCAGAGGCAGAAATGATCATGGCAAGATGGGCTCGAGGAACCCACAAAGCTGCAGGAAACAGCTGAAAGTAAGCAGTGCTCACTAGCAGGAGGCTGATGTTCTAAAATCGCAGCTTTGTCTCATCTATATTTGAGACTCCACACGTGAAGAGCAGTAACTCAAGCTTCTCTCCTAGACACTCTGCAGCTGTACTACCTCCATCACTGCTGAGCCCAGACCCACCGACGCCCCCAGCTGCCTTCTGCTCATATTGCCCCTTCTCCAGCCCTTGGCTCATCCCCCAGTGGCACCCATCTAGCCCATTGTTCTGTCCCTGTCTTTGCTGCTTCCTTGCTCCTGGGATCTGTCTTGGACATAATTTGACCTGCGGACACACTGTCAGTAAGAGATCCTGGGGTTTAGCCATAAGCCAGTTTTACAATGGAGCCCACACCCTCTCTTAGTACTAATGTCCTTCTAGTCAGCTCAGTTTTTAAGAGCCCAGTAAAGAGTGGGACTGCCTATCCTGTCCTGCCTGCTTCTTCTGCAGTCTCTCTTACCTTCTCCATGTTCAGCACCTTCGTGTAGCCACTAGCATTGCTATACCTGACATGCCTAGGGCACTCTGCAGGCCTCCTGCAGTTGCCACCACTGTAGCTTTATTGTAGTTCACTTTTCTATTGCTACTCAAATCCTGCCAAAACCTCCCCAGGTAGCACTATCTTCAGAAACATTTCAGCTCTAGCTGCTTCAGGAAGATAGACCTTGTCTCTCTGTATCACTAGTCTGTAGCTTGAACGGAGTTAAATTAGATCACAAGCCAAACTATAATCTTTGCAAGTGTCAAAAAATAGTAGCTGCCACATTGCAAGTATAACCTTTCTTTACTGGGAATGTCAAACATTCTCAAGGATGATAAACTAGGACATATTCAAAAGGTATTGAATATGCGCACAACACCAACAACTCCTCTTTACTGTCTCAGGAACAGGAAATATATCTCTCCATTGTAGCTAAAGGGAGATCAACTGTTCCTATTCTTTTTCCTGTAATTTGAGATTGACTACCAGAACTACTCCCCAAAATGTAAATAATATAAGGAACTCAATTTTCCATCATGAAACCTACTTTCAAATTTGCAGGACTTTGGGGATTTCCATGCAAGGACATAGCTGCTGACCTCTAGAGTATAATTCTGATGCTGATTCCTCAGGGTATGAGGAAATATCAAAGATTTCTAGTAGAGGCACATGCAGAAAGCCATGATAAGGATGCTTGCTATGGCCTCAGTGGAAAATAAGACCAAACAAAGCTAAACTAGAGATGCGAGGCTGTGCTGTGCTGTTTATCTAAGTGGGGGAGCCTTGTTTATAGATGGTGGATGGAGGAACCATCACAAAGGAGTCTTCAGTGTTTGGGAACTGACTGCACAGGCCGGGGAGCAGGCACTGTCCTGATGGCTGGATATTCAGAGCCTTCACTTAAATACTTTACCTGGATTCCAGTATTATGGCTAAGTTCACTTTCTCCTTGTAGATCCAGATCAGTATCCTCTCCCCTTGGGGAAAGGAAGGTAGCCCATTGCAAGCATTCGGCCAGAGGTACTGGCCTGGTTCTTAATTACTTGCTGAGACCCTGAGACGGGAACTTTCTGTGGCCTCCTGTGTGGATTTTAGGCTCCTCTGGAGCAAAAGCTGGCAAGGAAATAAAGAGAACAGTAGCAAATATGAAACATTTGTAAGTGAATTTGTGGCTGATTAAAAACTTGTCATTTTCAGTGCTTAGTCTCCCTTCTCCTGTTGCACACCAACCCTCCTGGATCACACCTGCAATTCTGATCACTGGGATCTGCTTGTGTGGGATAACATACTTTCTATGGAAGAAGAAGAAGAAGCAACGGGCTGTCATCTCTTGCAAAGGTGATGAGTGAGTCATTGTGCTCTCTGCAGATTGCCAGTTTGAAGTCACTTCCTCTGAATCAGCCGCCTTCTGGAGCCCCTTGGCTGAGCTCAGACTAGGTTTTTTTCCTCAGGGTTTGGAGGCTACATTGGACTCAGCTGCTGATAATATTGCCCTGGACTTCTAAGAAAGGTTTTATTCCCAATCTAAGCTCTACAAACATACTTCCGTTTTCTAGCCAAAGCTGATTACCATTTGCTCTACTTAGCTCCCCTTCATGAAGTCATTGTGATGATTCAAGAAAGTAAAATGCTGGAAACATTTCCAAATGCTGGAGATTATGGACTTTGAGGTGTTTTGGCAGCAATGTTTGCTGGATGACCACAAGACTTAGTTCTCATCTCTGAAGGTCTAGATTTCCTGTGAAATGAGTTAGATAAATTGCTCCCCATTGATTCAGAAACAATAATATTGATGTTTACTTATTACCAAGTAGTGCGTATCCACTAGCAAATATAACAAAAATTAAAGTCAGTTGTACTTTTACTGGTAAGAAAAACATGATTTTGCAAACAATATTTTTGCTGTATGTCTTCCAGATTTTTCTGTCTATAAACATGTGCTATTATCCATAACTAAGATAATATTATAAGGACTGTCTTTCATAAGCTATGTAATATCATATGACCTGTTTTCTAACTTCAACTTTTAGTATCCCACACATACTAAAAATAGCAAGACAATTTTCAGTTGTATAAATATCACTCTACAGCATCAATTGTAAGGGCTGCAAGGTATTCCATTTTGCAGACACACTTTAGTTTATTCACTTAGCCAACCTTATTTTTTAAACACTTCAGTCTTTCCAAAAGTCTTGCTATTGTAAATAGCACTGCATGTAACAATCTCCTTCTGCTGTAATGTTTTTCATTGAAGCAAAATTGGTCCCTGACCTTACAAAACTTTTGTGCCTATTTGTGGCTTGGATTGGTTTGGATAAGGGTCCAAGATAATATTTTACTTTATCTCAACAATTTTCCTCCACTAGTAAATAGTTTGGTTGAGGCTAATTGTTATGATGACCTTATTCATCATAGAAAATACAAGATAAATAATGCTTCTGGCCAGCATCTTATTTAAGATTTCAGTGTACTGATTTTAAGATCTATTTAAAAAATAGATGGATGACATTACACTTATTCATTTCATCCTGCGGTACTTTAAAAAGAGGAAATTGGGGAAATATTTACCAAATTTTAATAAATGAATACAAAGCATATGACAGAGCCATTCAAACTGCCAAAATAGGGAGTGTACTGAGAGATCTGTGAAAAGTAGAATATTCAGACACAGGGTCCAGTTTACAGATGTACATTGGGCATACCCTGATGTGAGGTGAAACATTTTTGACTCATCAAAAGTGACTTTTCAAGAGAAGAGTTTGAAGCTTCTCTTTCAGGGCAATTGCCACTTAAAATCAACCAATTATGCAGAAGCAAGTTTTGGCTTAGGAATAAGCTATTTCTAAATTTGCTTTCACATAGGCGTGATCAGCTTACAGTGAAAACAACAAGAAGGGATGCAGCAAAAGAGAGTAAGAGTGTTTCTTTTCCCAGGAAATTTAGATTACCTAAGGGTGCTGATGTGTGTGTATGCAAGACAGAAGTTAGATGCTGTGTTTACACATATAAGTGGCTGTATTGCACTATGGCTGGTAAAAGGCAAAAAACAAGAAAGAGTAACAGATGTCTTAGCCCCCTAGTGTGGATAAAGAACACAAGTAAGAAAGAGTTGTGTGGTTAGTTAAGTATGCCCATGTGTTCGGTCAAAGCAGAGAGCCTTCATATCCCCGGAGGGGGGGACATGTACCATGTCTAACCAGCCTAAGTAAAGGTATTTGTAAATCTGAGTTCTGTAACTGTAGTATTGTCTCCCCTTGCTTTGTGGGTAATTCTGGCATCAGCTATGTGACAAATAGGATGTTGACCCCCCAAAAATTTCCACTTGCTATAACCTAGAACCTATAATACATTATCTGGTGTGGCAACAAGACCTTTGTACAGGCGATTAAGCCCCAAACTTGAGACAGTGAAGTTAGCCTGCATTATCCAGGCAGGTCCAACCTAATCATAATAAGCTACAGAACTTTACCTAAGCAGGTTAGAGAGATGAGCTGAAAGAGAGGGGAAGTTGTTGGCTTTGGACTTGGAGAATGAAAGCCATAGTAGAAGGACGTGGATCACCTCTAGAAGCTGGAAATGACAGCCAGCCAGCGAGGAAATGGTAATCTCAGTTCTACAAACATAAGGAGCTGAATTCTGCCAGCAGACAGATGCAGAAGCAGTTATGATTCATCCACAGAGACACAAGTTTATTGATAACCAGTAGGAATTTCTCCAAAAGTGGAGCTTCCTCTAATCTGACATTAATCCTTTTCTCAGAAGAGATGGCCCTCAAAGTAACTATCCTGTCATTAAAACGCCTGTTCATAGTTTGTTCATTAATTATAGTTTTTCTATGTCTTATTTATGCATATTTACCTCATTTAGACCACTTAGGTGAATAGAAAAGAAATGTCATAGTTATTCTACCTGGTTTCTAATCTCTCTCTCTCTTTCTCTTTCTCTGCCTCCCCCTTCCCCTTCCTCCCTCTGTCTAACAGGGCAGATAAAGCATGAGAAATTCTAAGTAGTGAGTATTGTGTTTGGCCAATCAACAGTTAGCTTATCTCTTTACCACTGTGACCTATGTGACAGAAATCTGTATATAATAGTACTCAAGCAACCAGTTTTTATAACTTGCTTGCCTGAACAATCAGCAATGATTTCTGAAAGGCCAAGTGTCTTTTCCAAAAGAAATAATTTTAACCAACATTTAAACAGAAACTGTACAGAGTTTAAAAACTGAAAGTTAGTGATCTCATCACATTTGCCCTTCAAAATGCTAGATTTGTAATCAAATTCCAAAGTATAGAATCTGCTTTCATTTTTAAATGGGAACTTTATTTTTTCTTGGAAATGGCACTGATTTTGCTATGGATATGAGAGGATAATGTAACCATTTTGTGTTGGTCTACAGACATCTAGAATATTGTATTCAGCTCTAAGTGCCATTATTTTTAAGAGTAACTTTGACAATAAAATCTAACCATATTTATAAGGTGTCTGGGAGCTCCATTAAGAAGAAATATCTTAAGTGTTTTAGCTCCTTTTGTGTTATTGTAACAAAATACTCAAGATTGTGCACTTTATAAAGAAAAGTTTATGTAGGCTTATGATTTTGGAGGCTAAAAAGTCTAGCACTTAAACCTTTCAGGAACAAACTATATCCTGTCCATAGCATCAAGCAACTAAGGGTGCTTAACCTGAGAAAAAGTCTTAGGAGGACAGAAATTCTACCTTCAGGTAGCTAAAGAGCTGCCATAGGGTGCAAAGATCACACTTAGGGCTGTGGTTTAGCTGAATGGTAAAGCACTTACCTCCATGCATGAGCATTCAATTCCAAGCACCACCAAAAAAGGAAAATTCACACTTAAATATGTAGAGGGTATATCTGAATGAAGGTTATGTGAAGGTATAAGGAAATAAGACACACTGTTCTAGCAATTAGAAGTCTTGAAATTATGTGCAAGAAACAGACTTCTGCGTTTTTCCTGGAAATATTAACTGCTACAAAAATTATCCTCCTTCCATAAACAACTATAAATTAGAAACAACTATTATCAGACATTGGACAATGAATAGCAGAAAAAAAGTAGATTTAAGAGAAAGGAAAAGATGAGGTGTGAGCCTTATGATTGACCACTTATTGTGTGGGTCAGTGTCCAGGCTGCTTTGAAGATGGGGGAGATCATCCATCGAAACTAGAAAAGAGGACTATACACACCTCTAGTTAGCACATATGCCAAATTCTTAACCAAATAGAAACTAACATCTAGCTGAATATTAAAATCATGCTACATCATGATCAAATACTATTTATTCTAGGAACACAGGAAAGCTGGACATTTAAAAATTAAGCAATAAAATTTACCAAATTGAGACTGAAAGAAAATCATGAGCATGTCAATGGGTACTGAAAACTGACTACCCATTCATAATTTTCAAAAGGAAACAAAAACTCTCCAAAGTAGGGATTCAAGGGGAATTCCTCAGTCTAAAACAAAACATCTACTGAGATCCTTTCATTAGCATCCTATTAGATGATAAAAGACTTTCCAGCTAAGATTGGGGAAAGTGCAGATGTGGACACTCAGTGCTTCTGTGGAACACTGTACTAGAGAGCCTAGCCAGTGAGAGGAGTCTTTAAAGGAAATGAGGCATACAGACTGGAAAAGAAGAAAAACCATCTTTTTTTGACAGATAACAGTCACATTTGCAGAAAGGCCTATTAAATCTGTTAAAAAGCTATTAGAACTAATAAACATGATCGTAAGTCAAAGGATAAAAGGTCCAAACCCAAAATCAAGAACAGCTCTATTCTTGTAGAGTAACAACAAACAACTGAGGGTTGAAAAAACTGTTTAAATGTCATTTACAGTAGCAGTAAATAATACTATAAGATTGAGAATAAATTTATCAAGCAAGCACAAGATCTATATACTAAAACCTACAAAACATTACTACTGACAAAAGTTAAAGAAAAAAACATATATAACACAGGGAGAGCTTATACACATATATATGCAATGCTTATGAATTAGAAGACCGAATATTATTAGCATATTGATTTTTGCCAAATTGATCAAAAAGATCCTATCTTGGCTACTTTCTCATCACTGTGACAAAATATCCAACACCCACAATTTAAGAGACATTCTTTGAGGTGTCAGTTTATAGTTGGCTGGATGCAAGAGAGAAACAGCATCGCAGAGAGCCATCACGGGGGACGGGTTCTCACATCACGGAAGCAGAGAGCAAAGGGGGGTGCTCGGGAGGGAGAGACGCCCTTCCGGGCCGTGTGCCCGGTGACTACCTCTCCGGACCAACCCCACCATCTAACAGCACATTCAAGATGATGCCCTCACGGTCTGACTGCCTTCCACACGGATAAGACTTCTGGCAGGCATTTTAGATCTAAACCATAACAAATCCCAATCAAAATGCTAGACAGCTTTTACACAGAAATTTAAAAGCTGACTCTAAAAGGTATATGAAAATGCAAAGGACTTATAATTGCCCAAGCAATAGTGAAAAGTAAGAGCAAAAATGGAAGATTTGTATTACCTAATTGCAAGAGCTACCAATTAGTTACAGTGCTCAGGCCAGAATGAGACTGATGCAAGTGTTACACTAGCCAGTGCAGTAAGACAGGATCAAACACATGCTCACGCAGTACTAATTTTTGACAAACTAACCGAGGCAATCCCATGCGGAAAGAAAGGGTAGATTTCTCCGCTGATGGTGTTGGGAAAATTAAATATACAGAGTTCCACACAAAAATAACTTAAAGTGGGTCATAAACATAAATGTGACTAAAATTTAAAGACTTCTGAAAGAAAACATAGGGGAGAATCTCTATGGCCCTAGGTAGACAAATCTTAGATAAGACTCAGAAAGGACAAACCATCTTACAAAAGGCAAAACTGATAAACTGGACTTCACCAAAACGAAAAGCTTTTACCCTTTGATTTTGTTAATAAAACAGGAAATCAAGCACAATGGGGAAAAAAGTAAATGTTCATAAAATATGTATCTGACAAAGAATATGTATCTAGAACATATAATTATTATTACTACTAATTAATAAGAAGACAATCCATCATTTAACAAAAGGATGTACTCATAAAATATCGCCAAGCAGTAGACAGGAATGGGCTACTGGTGATGCTCACCGTAGATAATTTCAAAAGCATTATACTCAGTGAAAGAAGCCAGACACAGGAAAGCTACATATTATATGATCCTACTTATATGCAATTCAAGAAAAAGCAAAATTATTGTGACACTGGGCAGCTCAAAAGTTACTTGGGAATGTGATGGGGAAAACATTGCTTAAAATGAGGCAGGAAAAATTGAGGGGGGCTTATTAAAATTTTCTCTCTCTTGACTGTGTTCTCTCTTTTAATGCAATAAAATTATTGAATTTTATTATTTAGTGTTATACCTGTATAAAGACAATTATTCTCAAATATGCACACACATAAAGGGGAAATTCCAGCGACAGGAAGTTTTAAGAAGACACTGTTTAGTAACGACTGAATCACAAAAGTATCAATGGCGATGCTGAGAGGGTTCCTGTGTCCCTGAGATCCTCCCTGAACTCCCAGGTGATCAGGCCCGCCTATGAGGCTCTGAGTGAGACAATACACAAGAGTACTGACGCAAGTCAAGTTCACACAAATAGAAACTCAGGCTTCGGAAGGTCTGGCTGGCGAGAGGGTTCCCACTTGGGCCTGACATGTGGCGATGTGTAGTATTTGGTAGTACCATGTAGCTAATCCCCTTAGGTGCTCATGTCTTCAGGGTTCCCTTTCTTCCCCTTCTAAACCTTGCTTTCAGAAAAGGATTAGAAACCCTTTCTAATCACTGAGTGCAAAAATTAAATATCTTACCCCTCCTGTGGGGTGTTCTCATTTGCAAATATGGAGCTATGAGTGAAAAAAACTCCAACATTAGATCTTATGACCCCGTAAGCAACTGAAGGTTTTTCCTCTTTGGATGCAAAGAACTTCTTCCCAGACCCTCTGAAATTGCATGGTTGAAGTAACCATCTCTTCCATATGTAAGGTCGTAGCAGTTTCTGAGTCCCAGGACTTAGAAGACTTTTCAAACTCCACTCTTGTCTCCCCTTCTCATATCTTGGAGGAATACAGTTTTTGAGGATGTTCTGATCTCTTTCAGAAACCACCAGAATGGAGAAGGAGAAGAGTGAAGAGATTGAAGAAAGGTGAGGCCTAACCCTGCAACATTGTTGAGAGAGGTTTAATTCCCATAGTGTCTAAAGTTGCATTGGCTTGCATCTGAGATGTGCTGAGACCACAGCAAGCATGAGCTAGTGGGGAGGGAGCAAAAACGGAAATGCTGTAGTTAAGACCTGCAGGGAAGTAATCTGTCAATAGATGCACTGAAGTCATGGCCAAGTAAAAATTCACACACAAGCTTCTAAAGGGGTGGGCCTGAGCTGCCTCTTGTACACCATGGTGACTCAGTACCCAGCTCTGTGCCTGGGCTAGTGGGCACCTACAGATATGGAATAAATAAATGAAAAGGTGAGGAGTGAAAACATGTTTCCTTCAGCCTTAGTGCCTTTGCATCTGCTCTACTGGGAAGGGTTTCCCGTCATTTCTCCACTTCATTCTTCTTGTCTTGCTTAAAGCAGAACTTTCTTTAAAAAAAAAAAAACCCTTCCCCAAAGTAGTTAATGCCCACCTATTACAGTATGCTGTGGATTCTTGAGGTTTTTTTTCTTTATAACAGATTGTACTTGCATATGTATGAAATTATCTTATTAAACTCTATTAAGTAAACTAAACTCTGTGGAGAGTGAAGACCAGATCAGTTGAACTTATCATTGTGTCGTGAATGCCTGGCGTATAGTAGGTGCTCAATAAACATTTGTTGAGAGAATAAATGTATACATAAAAGAACAGGTGGAAATTCCAGATGGTCGGTCAGGCTGTGTGGCCTCCAGCCCTATTAGAGCTCTGAAGGCAAGTTCATGGGGTCAAAGCAGCCCTCAGTCAAAAGCTGGTTGCACAAGAAAGGGTTCTGACTTCAAGGCACAGAGGTCAACATGGTGCCCACCACTTACCTGGATTCCCCTGCCACTGTGATTCCAGCAGCAGACGGAGCTACAGGCATCCTCAATGGGGGACTGAGGTGCTGAGCTCCTGCTGGCTCTGCCAGACTCTGTTCACAAATGGTCTGAAGGAATCAGCACAGGGACAGACAGAATGCAGAGGAGCTGTTGGAGGAAGCATGGATGACAGTGTAGGCTGAGATTCTTTTCTCCTGTCTTCTCCTCCTCTCTCAGTAGCCTGTTTCTATTCTTTGGTATTACAGCAGCATCCTATCATGAACTCTAGAAAGGGAAAGATGCTACGGTTAAATCTCACCCAGTTCTTCTTTTCTATTTTTCCAGAGTAAAAATCCATGTACCTGAAAGCAATGATAAAGAAGTACAATATACCTGAAAGAAATGATAAAGAAGTTGTTCAACCTTAGTCATCGAAAATGCTACACCATTTTAATTAAAGAAAAATTTCCTATGAGTATCCATTTTTATATCATTTCCTTCACAAGTTTTTAAGCAAACTTTTGGGATTCTCTCAAAAGCCAAGCAACTGTTACCTTTAGTAATAGTGAGGACTTCCGGACTCCCTGTAAGCAAAGGAACCTCCCTGTGTCAGTTCTGTTCCATGTGTCTAGAACAGACGTTTAGTTCTCTAATTGCTTCATTTAACTTCAGAACACACTCGTGAGCCACCTGAATGGTTCTTCACATGGGAATCCCATTTAGGACTAACATGTCCTTCTTCAGAGCAGATTCTTCTCTTTAAGTTTACACATCTATGTTTTTATGTGGGACTCCTAGTTCGAGGGGTACAGGCTCTTATCTGCCTTGAACTCTAAGGGAGTGTCCTGTTTCATCTTCTGTACCTGGGACTGAACAACTGCCTCTTTGGTTGAGGTAGGAAAATGTATTGTACAACTTTATAGTGTTTACAGTAATATCTGAAAGGATAAATAAATGTATACTACACAGCAAAAAAGATATAACCAATTAACACTGAATGGAAAAGAGATTGGGTTGAAAAAGAAAAGGAAGGAAAGAAGAAAGAAGAAATACTCTTAGGTTTTCCTCATGCTCTGTATTTTTTAATGCTCTTTAAAGTAGTAGATAGTTAAGATTATGTAAAGTTGTATTATAAATGTCATGAATTGTGCATCAATACAAACCTTCGCAATACACTCAAGATAATGAAAACATACCAAAAATATTTTAATGCATAGTGTAATATTAACAGTCTAACCACAAAATATTTATCAAGTCAACAAAAGCCTAATCTATTAAAAGAAGAACAATGCTTTTGTAAAAGCAAAAATGTATACTATGTTAAGACAGTTACTGCGCTATAAAGAAAAACCAGCCCCTGCTAAGAAATACTTGTCCCTCTGCCGGGGTCAGTGAAGACTATGGTGACCTACGTATTGTACAGGAGACAGTGAGCAGAGCAGCCTACCTCTGGGGAATCAGGAGAGGGAGATGGAACCTGCTCTGGACCCCAGAGCCACTTCTACTGGAGTTGTTGCTGACTCTGGGAAGGTGAACCTCCCCGCAGAAGTTGTTAGCAAGGATTGTTGGAGAGCACTGAAGAAAGCAGAAAATCATTGTCCCTTTTGAGTTGTAGTTCTCCTCCTGGTAAAAATTACTGAGGCAACTGTGATAATGATGAACTGTGCCCCAGCCCACCAGCTAATCCTTAAAATTTGGGCTGTAGGCGTCTGTGAGGAGGCCAGTCTGAACCCCTGTATCAGAGCGCGCCCCTTCCAGTTACCTAAACGGGAGTCCTTTCCTATCTTCCCTCTAACTTTCCAATTAAAGCTGTTTTCCTATAATTTGTGCTTTAGTTTTAATTTCGATTTCTGCTAAAGCAAAGACCCATGTTAGCTGGGGACAGATTTAATGCCTAAACATGGCACTCTTCCAGAATTTGTCTGACACTGGTCTCTGTGGACAGGTGGGTCCCCAGCAGAGAAAGGGAAGTCAGCCCCACAGTTAGTCTTCTACCACAGTTAGTCTTCTAATCCCTTTTCCCTTCTCCTGATCCCTCCATATTAAATTTGCTTGGGACACCAGGGAATCTGTTGAGACGCTTGCTGATTGGGAATTACAAGCTGAAGTTGGTTATACTGCTTAGTTGCTGGTTGCCTTGGTCATTGGTTTTTGATTTGGAGAGGCAGTGGGTTTTTTCCCCTAAAATCCCCTGGATTGGAGACAGATCTTTCACTGGGCAAGGTATCCAAATTTTTTATTTTATCTCCAGTTGCTATCTGCTCAGGTCCACTTCTACACTCACACTTCTTGGACAGAAAACCAACCCTCCCTTCTAATGACTCGTAACTTCCTTCCCTTGGGTTATGTTGTCTGCCACTACCTGGGGGAAACAAAATCCTATGGTGCATGTGAAACTCCCCTACTCCTTTTCCTTTTCACCTAGAAAAAGTAAAGGTACCACATTCTTTTACTCGGGTTAGAAATCTAGTTCCTTACCCAGGTGTGGTGGCGCCTTAATCCCAGTATTTAGGAGGCTGAGGCAGGAGCCTAGGCTCCATAACAAGACCTTGTTTCAGAAAACAAAAAAATCTAGTAGTTCCTCAGCTGGTGCCATCTGGCTGGTTTTAGGAGGTGAGTTTCATTTATTCATCACTGCACTTTTGGGAACTTCTACACACGACACCTTCTTCAACTCCATCCCAAACCCCAACCCTCGTCTTCGTCAACTCTAGAGCTTTGTCAGCCCATCAAAGACAGATCTGGAACCTCTCTGTGTTTCCCAGCTTGTCATACTCATTAAATTTCTTTCCTGTCCTTTATCACTGCTAATCTCCTTAATAAGCTTATGGGACAAGTGGCTGAGCCTGACCTTTTGAGACTGTGAGAGCTGAAGCTTTTGCCTAACTTTCAGTAACAAATCTAAGTTGCATCAGGAAAAAGCACACCATTAGGCATTAACCTTCCAAGCTAGCCTAGATCCCAGATGAGAAGGAGAGATTGGGTGGTCACATGTGGCTGCTGAAATTACTTTTATTCAAGGACATTTTCTTTCCGCTTTGGTCAACATTAGCTGTTTTCTGCTATTATGTAGTAGAACAGACCAATAAACCCTAAAATTTGACAGGCCTTCAGATTCTGACCCCTGGTAACTCCCTTGCTGACCTTGGACCTTGCTGTCTCTTCTTTGTCATTTGAGTTCTTTTGGCATACAGAGCTTTGCACGTCTGGATTTGACAAAGAAATTTGCCTTGTCAAAAGGGTTGCCTTTGAGCACTTTGGGGGCTTCTGGACTCAGGCCATCTGGTTTTGAGAGGGGAATTAGCCTTGTTATTGAAGCTCTTTTGGCCTTCTGCTGTGGCACCTACACACAGGGAGGACAGGTTGAGAGCCCCAGTGTCTTGCTGCTGGCTGGCAGAAATCAAAGGGAGCACAGCCTGGGCCACCAGGAGACTGGCTGGATCACTCAGAGTATCTGGGCTGATTGACTGTATCCCTCTTGTCCTCAAGGTAAATATTACGGTGTAGCTTGGCCCAGGTGGAAAAAAAAACAGTTAAGAACCAGGGCGTAAGAGAGATCTTTACTGAAATTTATGCCTGTGCCAACAGTACCCCCTAGGGAAAATTCTAGATAACTTTTCTAAGTTATAGCTATAACCTATGATTAGAAAAGAGACTTATTATTGTAATACCATGTGACCAATACATCTGAAAGTGTGCTCTGATTTAATGTAATTGTTTATGTGTTTTGTATGTCTTATCTGTCTGCCTGTTAATCTGTGTTTGTAATGATTATTAGTATAATTTTCTTACATGTCCTTTTGGTTTTTAGTCTGTGCTTATGATAATTGACTTGATAAAAGCTAAAACTCTGAAAGGTACAGCAATAGTCCCATCAACTTATCTATACAAGTGTCCCCAGACTTGGAAGAAAAGAGACAAATACTCCCCTCTAGCCCATTTGTGTGGTCCTAAGTGACAAGGGTCGGGGGTAACAAAGGTATCAGGGGTGAATGATCCCAGGACGTGCAGCAGGCTCCTAGGGAACCATTTGAGAAGAATATATTTCATTTTTGGATTAGATGGAACTCTTAGCACCTCATCCGAAAGGTCCAAATGAGGGGATGGTTGCCCTGCATCTTGAGCTAATCCAAACCTATTGGCATTTGGGGCTTTCTGGGACAGACAAAAGGGAATATTCAGCTCATTGATGACACTCTGAGAAGGACTGTCCACAAGCAGCACTCTGTGACCCAAAGCATTTCCCTAACGTGGACTCCTGAGACAGCCAACAGGCAAGTCTCTAACAAGTTGTCTTCTAAGAACAGTGTCAGGCATAACTTAATTCAAAATTCACCACATTAAAATTGCTCTAAAGTTCCTACAGTAACTACCACAGTTGCTCCACTGGTACATTTTTAGCTTGATTCTTTGCCCTTTTGGCTCTGGGCACAGGTTTTTATTTTGTTTTGGTTTTTATTTTCTTTAATTTGATTTCTTTCTATTTTGTGTTTACTGAAAAATGGGTTGCTCAAGGTTGCTTGCTGGTTTAGTTAGCCATAACTAAAATACAAGGATTAAAGCTTGGATTAAAAGGAAAAAATGTGAAAGGAGACCACTTTAAAACCCAACAATTGCTAAAGCTAGTGAAATATGTTTTACCTAGATTGTTACCCAACTAGCATAATGTTTATCTTTGTTAAAACTTAAGATATAGTGCTCACTGCTTTCTGTATTTCAAATGCAGTGTCTTTTAGGCTTTCCTTTGGCAAAGAAATAATGTTAATTATGTTGCGCTGATATCTTGGTTTTTATAGGTAAATTAAATATGAATGGTATAAATGCTTATAAGTTTTTATAATAGAACTTCTAAGTATATATGGGTCTATTAAATGTGTTTTCATAACTTGTATAAAATAAAGGGTGTGGTTTTTTTTATTTGGTTTTTCATTCAATGTAAGTTCATTAAAAGATAAATTCTAATATGTAGTTATATAAACAAGGGGAGTTATGTTTCTATTTTAAAAGAATATATTTTGTCTTATTAAGAAAAAGAGAAATTTGTCCAAATTCATAAATTTTGTAAAGTTTGTTTTCAAGGTAAATTTAAAAGATGAGAAAAAGACAGAGCGAAATTGGTAAGTGGAAAAGTGAGGTGTAGTGAAGAGCATGTATCAAAGAATCTTTTTGGAAAGAAAGGGTCTCATTTAGTGAGAGTTTGTCCTGCAAAACGAAAACAGAGAGATGAGGATGAGGACAAACCGAGACTTAATGTAAATTACAAAAGTTTGTTGAGGTCTGAAACTAATAAGAGGAAATTTGTATGCATGATAAAGTGGATTGTAATTTCAAAGAATATTTAAAGAGTTTTTAACCCAAAGTTTATAATATTAATGTGAAAAAAATTTTTATTTCTAAAACAATTATGTTTTCTTAAAATGTTAACTTACTCTCACTAAAAACTTACAAAAACTGGCCAAGAAACAAAGGTTTGTATTTTATCAAGATAATGTCTTCTGTTTTTCTATTAGGCTGTTGAGCTATTTCTATTAGGCCAAGTGAGCTGAGTCTTAACAGAATCAAAGTTTTATATTTGACACTGTATATATCCAAGATTAGATATGTATAATCCAATGACTAAATATGCTGTATGAATATCCAAAGTTTGTACCAATTTATGTATTAATTTGATACATGCACAGTAATCAGTAAGTGCTCTTTTTTATACAATATGCATTGTATCTGGACTTTAAATATAGAAAATGGTCAGTAAAAATTGATATTTTTGCTGTTATTCAGTGCTATTCAGGTGAGGAAAAACCTGCCTTTTGGATAATTCTGCCATTTAAAATGTAATCTACATCACTGATTTCAACTAAATAAACCTTTTGTTGTGTGAATGAGATGCACTTGTACATTAGATACTGTCTATGATTTCTTAAGTTTGTAAGAATCCAAAGCCATTACCTGTTGTTTTTGTTTGTTTGTTTCTAATCAGTGATGTTAAACTTTGTAGATACGTTAAATATAAAAATGACATGATTAAATCTATTCAACTGAGTCATGGATTGTAAATTTCACCTTAAAAGAAAAAAGCTAAGTTGATATGTAAACATTTCTTGTGTAACTATAATACGTATTATCATTGACTTCCTTGTACATTAAATGCATTTGTTTTCCCTAAGTGTACAAACCTGTAACATATAAAGCTTGAGGAAGAAACAGTGATGTGCAGGTCCCCGCCCCATTCCCCAGAACCAACATTGTTTATCATGATAGACTTCTCACTTATATTCTTAATTGCGTTAGGGTAATTAGATATGCCTAAACATGGTATACTACAAAATTAGTCACCTAAAAGGCCTATTTGCAAGCAAATATATTCTAGTTGAAAAAACTGTAATTCTGACAAAATTAGACTTATTCCATTTCTTAAACTAGTATGCTAATTAGATTTATTTTGCTCCCTTGATCTTTGTTTTATATTTTCTTGTAAAACTCTGTAACTGTGTTCTGCTAATATTCCCTAGGAGTACAACTTCTAGTAGGGAACCTGAACAATATTTTAACACAATGAGCCATTTCCTGTAAGATAAATGGAATATGACATTAATGTCCAATATCCAGAGGAAATACAATAGGATTCAGACCTATTACTCCCACCTTAAGTCTAGTGTAACTGATCATCTGAGTGTTCAACAACAGAGGCTTGGAGGCAAAGCTAAGAAAGATAAAAGGGCTAAAGAACAGCAAATATTTCAGCCCTTGCCCTTCAAGGTCAGCCAGCACCTAAGGCATGATGGGATCCCTCTTAAAAGGCCCTGCAACTCTGGCAAATCACCTAATCTCCTGAGCAGGGGATATTGTTAGACTCCAGAGGACAGGAGCTAACCAATGTGAATTGTGCTAAAAGGAGGGTCACTAAGGAAGAGTATGTCCCCATGCTTCTTCCAAGGGAAACCATATGGTCAAACAAGACTGTGGCCCATCTTTGCAGATGATACAGCTGGTAAAGATCTGAGAGAAGAAAAATGCTTTCCCTGTGTCCCCCAAAATAACCCCTGATAAGCCTTGACTAACCTTAATTGTAAAAAGAAGTTAGTTTTGATTACCTACTTGGTGTTAAACACCCAATGGCCAATTATAACCAGGAAATAAAATAGTTAACAATATAAAAGGAAAAAGAGGTGGAGACAGATCTTTTTACCCTTCTTATTTAAGATTAAGAAGGTTAAAGTCTTAAGAAGGGGGCGGGGGTGATGTAGTCATAACGTAGTCAGAAACCACCATAGGGATGAGGAGCATTCTGGGCCCTTAGCCTGCTATTCTAATTAAAAGTATGATTTATGTTTTCTTCTAGAATACTCAGGAATTTTAAAGCCATTTTCGTTTGTATCATGACTCTTCACTTGGGCCTACAGATGCCCAAAAGGGAACTAAAAGGAGAACAAGCCTTAGACTTCATTTTGTATCTTTTATGACTGTAAATCTTGGGTCAGATCTCTTCTCAGCTATGCATAGGGGCATGTTGACCTTTTAAGGAATGTCTGTCTAGGAGAGCTGGCCAGACAGATTTGATTAGTCCTGAGTTTATGTGATCCCATCCCTCTTCAAGACTGAGGACACTAAGATAACAGTTTGCAGGGACATTCAGCTACTCCTAGAAGTCTCCAACCCATGTCCTAAGCCTGTAACACCGGGCTTCAGGAAAGTTGGAGCCACTCCACATGAGTGAAACCTCCTTGAAAAGAGACAATTCTTTCCTGGAAATGCAACCATTCCTCAGCCATATAGATTCCAGAACTACGACACACAGACTGATGTATTGATTAACTGGATGCCATCACACCAGCGAATCCTTGAGAGCTGCCCTCCCACCTTTATGGGTGGGTCAGTCTATACCCATGTATCAGAGCATGCCCTCTCCAGCTACCTCATCTGGAATCTTTTCCTGTTTCTTCTAACTTTACAACTATTTTTTTCTGTGAAAAAAAATTAGTGACTCAGGCAATGACCTGGGAAAGCTATGCAAGAACCAAGAAAGATACTAAACTATTCAAAAAATTAGAAATGACCGACTTTGATGAACAAAGAAACACATAAAATAAATGACCAGTCAGTGCTCCAATAAATCTTGTAAGAAGCCATAGATGGACAGTCTGTCAAAGTGGACTTATACAATAGCCTCCTGGATAGTTGGTGAGGGGTTTTGATGATACCTAAGGCATTGCTGTATTTCATCTGGCTGGAAGCAGAACTGGAGAACAGAGCTACCATCCTGGTGACATGAAGAGGAGGGGACTTGGGACTCTTTCACCTCATGATTCAGAGAAGAGCTGAAATAGAAGTAGAAAGACCAGGATGCGGGTCACCCTGCAGCTTGTTTAGCTTGCAGTCTCCTAGGGAAGTGTGGGATGGCCCAAAGTAGGCCTAGCAAACTGAGGACTGCTTATGTTCAAGGCAATGATAGGTGGAAAGATGCAAATAGCCCCATAAAAATGAGCGGGGGAGTCTAGTTTTGTGGCATCAGTAAAGGATGAAGCAGCTTCAGTACACCTAAGGAGAGCTTTAGGAAGGCCGTGCCACAAAAATCGTCCTTATAGTAAGGGCCCTGGAGGGTTGTCAACTGCTAAGCTGGTCAGGGTCGTTCTTTAATTTTACTGTTTTGTGCCCTGGTTCTGACTACACTAGAGTCTTAGTATGTGACTGATTGCTTGTGTGTTTTGTACAGAACAGTTCTCAATAAAGCTTTATTACCGATGTGACTCTACATTTTCTGTTTCTACTTCAACAGTACTGCCCAAGTCTTGTAGTCTGATGTTCCCCTCTGCCCTCTTAATGTACTTCGCTTCCCTCATCATCTCTGTAGTTTGAAGTCTCTGATTCCTCTCAGATCTCCTTTCTTCCTTGTAATCCTTGTATAAGAAAAGGGGACTTATATACTCCTGCTCGTTTACCTCAGTAATGAGACAAAATATCAAGTAAGAGTACAGTTATTTCTGAGAACAGCTAGGAAATTCAGAATAAGGAAGGGATGCTTCCTTTCTGTATAATTCTTAAAGTATGTGCTTGTGAATACACTAAGCAAAAGTGTAATGTGAAGCTATTCCTAAAGATACCTTGATTATGAGATAATGCATGCATATGTGTACACATATAGCATGTAAGATAACCTAGGATAATTCTAGAAAAAGAAAATTATCTAGATTCCTTGAGGGCAGGGATGTATGTAACTTCTTCACCAGTGGACCCGAGGCAATGAAGATATTGTCTTAAAATATATATTTGTCCAAAGAGCAAATAAAATACTAACATGCCCTTTGACGAAACTCTCTCTCTCTCTCTTTTTGTATATCAAGTTCTAAAGATCTGCTGTGCTCCCACTCTGGAAGAAAGAAAGCATAAAACGAGCTGAGAGAGGTCACTGGGTCTAATCACAGCACTAGCTCACATTACAGCGTGTTTACCGTGTGCAGGTGCTCTTCTAAGCTTTTGAACTCATTACCCTGCTTAATCCTCACGACCCTGAGATGTAGGTTAATGGGATATTCTGCTTGTTTTGCTGAGGAGAAAGCTTAAGCCAAGAGATGTCAGAGCAATTTACTCAGTGTCATTAATTTTGGAAGGTAGATCTGGGGGACATTTTGTGAAGCATCCCCCTCATATACACAGACACACACACACACACACACACACACATGCATTCTTTATTTCCTATCCCATGGAGCTATCCAAGAGACAGCAGTTTGGTTGGTTATGGGTTGTGTGCTGACACCACATGCTGTACCTCAGCCCCCAGAGGTAGTAACTCCACATGATTTATCACTGAGTTTTGCATAAACCATTCTGTCATCTGATAAGGTCATACGCTGTGGCTAATAAGGCACATGATAAGACCACTGAAAATGGGACTCTGGTCAGAGGAAAGGTGAAATTTTTTTACTGCCTCCCACTGCTTCCTCTCCTCCCGCACAATTCTTTTTTTTTTTTTTTTTTTTTTTTTTGTCTTTTTGAGACAGGGTCTCACTATGCAGTTCAGGCTGACCTTGAGCTCACTTTGTAGCCCAGGCTGCTCTCGAACTCCCAACCATCCTCCTGCTAGGATTACAGGCATGAGCCACCATGCTGGGCTCCTCCCGCACAGTTCTAAAGCCAGTTCCCTCCAGTCAGTGTCCTCGCCTCTGCTAACCCAGGCTTGGAAACAGAGAGACATCTATGGCACCTGCCCTGACTCTTCGCTCAGCACCCACTGCCCGCCCCACCCTCCTGCTGCTTTGATCATCACTTGGTCATGCCAGGGTTCCTCCAGTGCTAGCACCCACGTCTTCTTTTCTCATTCAGGCCCTTACTCATTCCAAGAATAAAATAATCACCACCCAACTGACCCCCATCTCCTGTCTCTCTTTATGTAGCTTCTGAGGTATCTTTCCTTACACATATGATACCATGTATTTATATGCGTGTCCCCCCTTATTCGAGCAGACAGAGTTTGCTTATACCATCTTACGAGGAAATCAGAAGGTTCTTGCTAGGATGATTGTGATATCAGTCTTTATGGAGACCCTTCAGATTTAAAGCATGTGCCTTTACTGTGTGTATTTAGTCTTCCATATTATCTATTTAGTCTTAGCTATTTAGTCTTAGCTATCTTATCTGAGACTTAACTCTGTCCTGTTCCATGCAGAAGGAGATACATACGGATAATGAATCCTGCACTGCCCTTAGACATATGTTTCCAAGTCCGCTCCAATCTGAACAAATCACACCACTCCCTGAACTAGATCTTCTGTTTTTCCGTGCTCTGTATTTTTGCCTTTCTTCATTATTCCATACCTTGGGAGTTCATATCCTCTGGAGCTTTCTTTTATCTGGGAAGTAAAAGTAATGAGATTTTGTATACCTGAAAATGTCTTTATTTTACCTTCCCATTAGTAATTTAGCTTGGTTGGTATAGAATCAGGTTGAAAATCATCTGTGTCTAAAGCTTTCATCGCTATTGAGAAATCTACATATATTCAGACTCCTTTTCACATGGATGCTCTTAGGAACTTCTCCCCAGTGTTATGAAATTTTGTCATAAGTTGTATGACATCATCCACTGTGATTAGCATATCTTTAACTTTGTGTCCTTCCCTACATAAAAATCATCCTGAATTTTTCCATTGCTTATTTTCTCCCTACTATTTCTTTAATCCCTCGTTTTAAGATGTTGACTTGTTAAGTGCTGAGTCTCCTCGGTCACTCTTTCTACTTATATTGTTCTCTTATTTTTCTTTTTTTGTCTTTTGTTCCAACTGTAAAAGATTTCCTCAATTCTATCTTCCAGACTTTTGGATGTATTTTTAAATTTCTACTCTACCATATTTCTAGAACTCTTTGTTCTCTAAATGTTTCATGTTTGCAAGGAGTCCCTTTTTAAATGACTGCAGTATTATTTTATAATTCTAAGGACAGTAATGATAGGATGTTTATTTGCTTGGTTTTAAAAAAAACTTTCCAAATTATTTCTTAGATCCATATCATTCGTACTGTATGATTCCTTTTCTCTCTATGATCCTTGAATGTCTGTTCATGATTAAGAGTAAGGAATTAAAACTTTGTTTGAAGGCTCTGAGTTTATGGGTGGGCTTGTCAACTTTAGCTTTACTGTGGGAACTTGTAATGCATGTTTATTAGAAAACCATCTTTCCCCTTGAGCCAGAACATTTTTACTATCTTACTTGGAAGGGAAAAACCTGGCCTCCAGTACTTTGTAATCCAAGTACGAGAAAAGGGTGTGGAGAGTGGAGAGTAGTGGGGCTTCTGCAGTTTTTATTCAGTGTACATGGATGGACTTGGCCCACGTGTTTTTAGAATGGGAGCCACATCCTCAAAAGAGTAACACTTCAAACACTCTGCTTTATCCTCTCCAGAAAAAAAGTACCTGCACTTCTGCCATGATAAAAGAAGGAAGTTTCCCAACGGTAATGGGAAATAGGACTTGACTCTAACTTCTATTCAAGCAACTAGCTGCCGGTCCTCCTTATGTTGACCCTCATTGTTCTCCAAACCTTCGGGCTCAGGTGGTTACCAGTTCTGCCAGTTCCAGAGGCTTTGGGGCATCCTGGCCTGTAAATTGAGTTGTTTTCTTAGTGTTTTCCCACTGGTAGATAAGACTGGCTGCCTTGGCTTGCCAAGTCAGTTACCCATCTACTTTTCAGATTCCAAACCGTTCTCACTATTGTCTCCTTTCCTATTCTTGTAGTTTGCTATTTAAATTTAAAAGTACATTTTCTTTAGTTTTTGTGGAATTTTGTATAGTAATGGCATTATGTATGTGTGTTTAATCTGCCATCTTGGACTTCCACTGAAACTTTAGTTTCCAAAGACTCTACCATTTATGCCTTGAGCCTAAAATCCAAACTTATCAAGTGACTCCAGACTTACTCAAACATTTACCAAACTGGTTTTTCCTTGTAACTCTATTAGAAAACTGCAATCCTGACAAAATTAACCACTAATCATTCCCCATTGTAACATATTTTCTGTGCTGACTTCACTTATCCGTTTCTATATCTCTAGAGTATTTTTCCTTCTCTATCTCTGTTTATTGAAATCTTGCTCACTTTAAAGCACATGCTAAATAGAACTACCTCTATCAGGCCACATTCTGCATTACAACCCAGACTGCAGACAATTGGCACCATATTCTTGGGTCACAGGGTATCTCTCCCAACAAAAATTAGTTTCCACCCCAATTTTCTTCTTCCTAGCCTAAATCCATGACCCTTGCTATTGGCTGTTAGGTTTCCAGGGGAAATTGAAACTCCTAAAAAACAAAGTGTTCTTATGTTGTGGACACAAATGATCCGAATCCCTTGATCTGGAAAGTTTCATGTTCTACATTCTAACTTTTCTCTGACTATGCTGGCTTTCAACCACCCAGTTGTCACCTGCCCTTACACCACTTAGATCTGATAACCAGTTCTTCCTGCCATGCTGGAACCTTGGCTCTCCTCTCTAAGTATGACTTATGTGTCCTCCAAAAACCAAAATCTGCCTCTGGCCAATTTCTCCCTCTGGAGAACCATCCACCCACACATGTCAGCCTCCAGATCAGTTCCTCTGGGCCATCAGGAAACACCATGGCAGATTATGTAGTTATCAACACAGGTGGGAAAGACGTGCTGTGTACCCACCCCTCTACTGCAGTGGTCGTCCTTAATAACTATAGGAAAACCTCTCATTTCATGACATCATATACTTTTAGAATTTAAAAAGAATCAAATAATCTTGGCCCTCCCAAGATATAAGGGCTGGGTATTCTAGGGATATTGGAAAAGAGGGTCTAGAGAAATGGGATGTGGAAAACAAAGACTCACTTGGAGATGGGCAGACACAAGAGTGTGAGCAGTGTGGCTAGTTTAAAGCAGAACAGATAAGGAAAGATACCATCCTTGGGAAAATTTATTAACCTGGCCACTCTTTAATTTTGCTTGCATGTAGCAAGTGCTTCTCATTATGCAGGCAGTTGTCTTTGGGTGTTGATACACTTCTTAAGAGAATACTTTCCTGAAGATAATGTTAGTTTATAAGCATTCAGGATAGAAATCATGTATCATGAAGCAGCAGTAAAGCGATCAGGATCACTAACTTTCACATCATCTGAAGAAGTACATAAGACTTCTTGCTTCTCAAATTATTACCAAATCCAAATATACTCTTATTTATAGTGATGAATAAATTCTCATTAGTGCATGGGGAAAGAAACACACTCCTCAGTATTTGTAAGAGTCTATGCTGTAAAGTCTAATCAGAATTATAAAGTTGGGGGACCAAAGATACTCTGTCTACTAATAGTGTTTTCTGAAAAAATTAAATACCCTCACCTTTCCCATTCTGTGACCCCTTATGCTCCCTGTTCATGTAAACACAAACATAATGAAGTGTTTTTATAAACAAGAGTTACTTGACAAAGATTATAGCGCTCAGCACTTTTTAAGTGTGTTAGTGTGAAAACATGCCTTTTTTTTTTTTTTTGGCGGTACTGGGGATCGAACTCAGGACCCTGCGCTTGCTAGGCAGGTGCTTATTCCACTGAGCTGTATCCCCAGCCCCAAAACATGCCTTTTAAAAATATGCAGGAATTTGCTTTTTAAAGGGTCTCTGCATCCTGAGAGCACTATTCATGGCATGTGGCAAAATGGTTCCCTTCTGAGACCTGATTGTGCATATAGCATTGATGTGGATATGAACATAGTATATCAAGGGTGTGGTCTTTGGGGCAGACAAATCTGACACTACCATAGTTGGCTGTATGACCTAGAGCAAATTACATAATCTCACTGCTTCTCCCTACCTGTAAAATAGGGTTAATAACACCTATTTACCTCAGGAGACCAAGGGAAATCCAAAAAGTATGAGGATTAAACAGTTTTTTAAAGGGTAGGACAGGGCAGAAAAAAAGAAAAGAAAACCCTAGCCAACAATCAGCTGAGTAGCTTGTTTCAGCAGGGTGGTGTGTGTGAGGGGGTGACCATTGATAATGGGAGAATGAAACGGGAAGCTGGCATGGAGTAATAGGGGTGGGTGTGGATTCATTCATATAACACTCAGCCAAGAAGTCTCTTGACACCCTGCTCAGAGCCAGAAATGCTCCTACAGTTCCTCCTACAACAGTCTCACGTGAAGTCCCCCTCTCAGCACCTCAACCCAGGGACTGAGATGAGTCATAAGCACTCAGCTTATGTGTGTGGGACCTTCCCACACTTACCGTTTGCGGTGGAAGTCATCTTTCAAGGGGCTCATTTATCTTCCCTTTATCAAACTTCCCACACTCTCCGTATCCATTCTCTGTCGAGGTTGCAAGAAGCTCCATCCTTGCTAAATATAACAAAATTCTAAGCAACTAGGTTGAGAGAGAAGGGTACTCTTTCAAGGACTAGGGGCTCCAAGTCCAGCTTTTCCAAGACTACTGTCTTGGTAAAAGTCATGCAAAGCATGGTTTGGGGGCTGAGGGAGGGGGACAATGCAGATTGGAGAAAACTGGCACAACTGCCCCCCCACAAAGCTCAGCATTTCTAAGCTACTGAATTAGGAGAAATCTTTGGACATATTCACCTTGAAGGGGGCTCAAGTTCATCATGCTAGGGCCAGGGCGTGGTGGATTCCATGAGCAAAGCAGATCCAAATCTGAAGGAAATGGAAGCTTAGGGGAGGTGCTTTAGGAGAGATGGGCCACAGGATCTTTCTGCACTTGATTGGAATGGGAAATTTTAAAAAATCTACGATATTAGAAAGGCTGCATAGTTCTAACACAGAGAGAAAATTGGAACTAGTAATAGAAAGCACAGTTTCAATTTAGTCACCAAAGTGAAAAGATCCTTTCCTCTGACACAGGCCCAGCACAGGGTGAGGATAGGGTTAATGTCAGGCATGAATGACTAGAAGCACATACCACAGAGCAGGATGCAGGGGCTGATTGCTTCCAGGTCGGCTACTGCCAAATAATTAAAACTCTTCCTTAAATTTATATTTTGTAAGCCAAGGCATATACTTATTATTAGAACAAGCTTATTATTAGAACATGTCAGGATATAGTTACTTGTGCTGACTAGTAACACCAACTAGTTACATGCTGTTTCTACCAGTCATCCTGCCACTTTTTAACTGCCCACATCATGGACTCGCCCTCAGGCATCAGGGCTCCCCAGCCCTGTCAGAACAGTTGAGCTTTGTCCACCTCATGGGAAAACATCGAATCCATTTCATTTTTAAAAAGAAAGAAAGGCCAACCAGGCAGATCAATTCTTTCATGCTTTCTTTTTTATTCGCTAATTTTTCCTTCAACTTTCACTCTATCTGTTGAATTCCCAAACTTACAGACTTCATGTTGTATTTGAGACTTAACTTCATCAAGTTGCAAGGGAAGGAAAAAGAAAGAATAGTTCCTCTACCATTTCAAGTAACTTCTATTCCTGTGTTTGAACTGGCCATGCATATTAACATGAGTGAATGTCCTTGGAGTTTAAAGGGTGCCAGCCAGGGGGGAAAATGCTGTAACAAGACTTACAGAAACCAGATGGCAGATCTATGAGAATTGGGGGAATTTTTTTTCTCCCCAAGGAATTGCTTATGCCCCAAAATTACTATAAGTAGTATATTTGGGCAGGAAAACTAGATAAGATATAAAGAAAATCCTTATCTCTCAGAGTGTTAAGCATTCTAAATAATTGCCAAATTCTAGACCTAAGTCAAGGAGGGGTACTACATCATCATCAGTAGAGAGCACCATGTTCTGGACACTGCGCGCTCAGTGAACAGCTTACATGGATCATCTGAGAAAGAAAAGGAAAGGCTGCGTCATCTTGAAGAATTTAAATTGCTTTACAAGGAGAAGGGGAAACAAAAGGAAGTAGGAATAGTCTAACGCGGTGAGAACTTAGAGAAGAAAATTATGGGAGCAGCAAAACACTGAGCCGGTATTTTATTATTTGGAGCCAGATTAAGAGCCCACTGGGCCCACCACTAAGGCCCAAGTGTAAGTGATCACAGTGAGACACTAGTGTTGGGAAGAGGGGGCTACTAGGAAATAATTCACTCTAATGAAAGGGAGTATTTGGGATGTTTGATTGGGGAATCATGTTGAAAAAACTTTTGTCAAAGGGGTTACGCAGACACTGATGAAGCCAGAGATCTGTGACTTCTCTTGTGGTCTCTTTATTTAGTTCCAAAATGGAATCAGCCTTTAAGCAAAGAGAGGCAAGTTATGGATCATGATGATGTCATACTGCTTTCAGTTGTGCCTGAAAGAAATCTACGCCTGGGCAATCCCATGAGCCAATACATTGTTTTTCTATTACTCCCTCTTTTCTTCTCTCCTCCCACCATAGTTTAATTCTTCAAGTCCAGTGCTTTGTTCCATAAAACCAAAAGATAGTCCTAAATGATGCATGAGTCTTGTCCCAACTGCGTCTAAAGACACAGACAATATTTTTAGACCACTGTCTTTGGCTCACTAGCTTCATTCCTGGTGTAGAGTTTGTTTTCATGTTGCCCTCCTTCTCCCCTACTCCTGAGAGATCCCTCCATGCAGCTGAGAAGGCTCCAGCTGTTGCTGCTCACAGCATCTTTTCTGTTAGCACCAACAGAAATAGCCTTGAGGGGATGCTGGTCGGCTTTGTTTGGGTCCCAAGTTCATCCTGGAAGCAACCATCATAACCAGAGATTTTCACCTTATCCAGCAGATCCAAATATTCTTGTCCTCTGTTTCTCTCCAAAATCCTAGAAGGATGGAGTCAACTGAAACTTAAATACGTGGAATGGGGCAAAGATGCTATAGTGGATGTTGCTGATCCTCCACTCAGGTCCCCTCTACCTGACCAAGGCACCATCCCCTGGATGCTGTGAATGTGGCCTGAAAACCTTACAGCTGCCTTTTCTCTGAGACTTGGTCTTGCTCAAAATGGAACCTCCTCCCTTGACTCTATCTTTATTTAAAATTTGATTTTTTATCGTAACTTTTTGGATTAACTTTAATTTATTTAAAATATTGCCTTAAAATAGTATTCATCCTGATTACTGATTTTGGGGGCTACTCTCTCAAATTTCACTCTTCTTTCTAAACCTAGTCCTGGCCCTAGCTAAGAAGCTATAATCAACCCTTCATCATACCTCTGGAGAGAAACCTTAGGCAATGATTAATTTACAGGTCCACAAGGTTACCCTCCTTGCCTCAAGGTAGGGCTAACTCTGTGGTGGAATCTATGTTCTGGAGCTCCCCACAAGAGCAGACTCAAAAGCTAGACTTGAGCTGGGACCACATTCCTGCTGCTTTTTTATCCTAACCTGTGGCCACTTTCCTTACTCCTTTTCTTGAAAGCTTTCCACACACATCACTTGGATGAAATCGCATAGCTATAGCAAACAAATTAGATTCCAGAAATGCTATGGCAAACTATGGAAGAAGGGCTCAAAAGGCTTCTAGAAGTTAGAATTTGAGAATAAGCCTTTACATAAAATGGAAAAACTATAGCCATGCTTCGCAGGAGAGTCTGGAAGATCATCATTAACCAAGACAGTAAGAAATGGGTTGGTCAGAGGGAAATAAGCACTGTTGAAAGTCCAGTAGTATCTGCCTTTCTCTAAGGAAAACTGACAGAAGACGCTGTTTCAGAAGTAGGTGTGGCAGGATCCTGGATTATCAGGAGTCAGCGAAGCACTTAAGCATCAGAGATGTTGGGCATAGTTAGTGTGGAGAGCAGTAAGTTTGGAACAGCAGCAGATATTCATAGAGATGACTCAGAAAACCTTACACCTAGGGACAAAGAGACAGATGGCTATCAGTGTCCTGCTTATAACATATACTGTAATCAAAGGAGATAATGACTGGATTTGAAGAAACTGAGGTAACAAGACCACCATTCCCTTAAGAGGCAACCTTTATTCTAGCTTTGTGATAATCTTTTCCATCTGACTTGTTTTACAGCTTAGGCATGCACCTTGTTTGATTTGTTTTACAGTCTATGCTCAAATTTTATATAAATATAATCATAATGTTTTCTTTTTAACTATTTCAAGATTATGCTTATGAGATTTATACACATTGTTTTATGTAGCTATAGGTTTTGCTTTGTTTTATTGATAGTACTAGGGATTGAACCAGGTCTTTCAAATTGACCTACACCTCCAATCTCCAAGCCCTTTTTTGGTTATTTATTTATTTAGTGACAATCTTGCTAAGTTACTATGATGACTGGGCTCAAACTTGTGATCCTTCTGCCCCAGTCTTCCAGAGTGCTTGAGTTACAGGCATGCACCACCATGCCCACCTTAGCATTTTAATTTCTTATTTCTCCATATCATTTCATTGTGTAAATATCCCATACAAAGCCAGCTTCATGGGACACGAATCCAGGGTAGTCACACAAGGCCCCACATCCAGAAAGATCTGTTCTTGGTTGTATTAGTCAGCTTTACCATTACTAGGATGAGATAACTGACACCTGCAGCTTAAAGGAGGAGGGGCTTATTTGGCTCAAGATCTCAGAGGGTTCAATTCATGATCAGCTAGCTCCAAAGAAGAAACATCGTGGTGGGAGGGGATGGCAGAGAAATGCTGGCCACTTTGCAACTCCTGGGAAGTGGAGCTGGTTGGAAAGAACACTAGCAAGAGAGAAGCCCTCTAAAGGCATGGCCCCAGTGACCCAACTCCAACAGGGCCCCAGCTCCTAACAATACATTCAGCTGGTAGCACCCCATGATCTAATCATCATTCCAGGAGTCTGTTAATCCAGTCATGTAGACAGTTAAGCTTAACTGTCACACTGGTTTGGTAATTCTACCTTTGATTTTGTGTTTTTGTAAGGGATGCCTGATGAAACAGTGCAGCAGTGCCTGGGCCTTACAGCCTCTTTGGTCCCACCTCTTGGGATGATTTTCAGCCAACTGCTCCCTACTCCTGCTATCCTGGACCTCCCACTTCCTGCTCCATCCAGCAAATGCTGTCTCAATCCACTGGGGAGCCTACGCAAGGGTGCAGAGGTTCAGGATTGTGAGCTATTGTGTCTGGGGTGAGGTATAATGGTACCACCCCTGCCCCCGACCAGTAGTGCCATGATGCCTTCAGAAGTAATGTTGGTGGGAAGAAGTCTCTTACCTACCACTGTGCAGGAACCTAGCTAATGCAGGCCTGGAAATTATAACACTCTTGGGGGTTGCCTGCCAACTAGGAGCTGTGAGGGTAGCTCATGGGAAGAGGGGATGCCTCTCCCTCAACTTTTGGGGAGTCATGCTTTGATAGATTTAATTCTTGATATTTGATGTGACATTTTTAGTTCTAGTTCATGACTGATGAGGTGTTATCTAGAACTACAATTTGGTTTTGTATCCAGTAAAATTCCTACACTTTCTTTTTATTTCTACTAATTTATTTATAGATTATTCATGTTTTCTATTTACATAATCATGCTATCTAAGAATAGCAATTGTTTTACTTCTTCTTTTCTGATCCTTATGCCTTGCCTTACTACGTTAACTAGGACTTTCCGTACGACACTGGTTAGAAGTGAAGGAGGCATTATTTTATTCTTGATCTCAGAGGAGATGCTGTCAGTGTTTCACCTCTGTGTATGATATCTTCAAAGTTTTAGTATATATGCTTTATCAGTTGAATGTTTCCTTCTATTCTTGGTTTATGAATTTGGTGATGCTATCATTATAAATGGATATTGAATTTTATTAAACCACTTCCTGTATCTTCTGGGAAAACATGATTTTTCCATATTATTCTGTTAATGTGGCCAATAATATTAATTATATTTCTAACTTTGTATTTCTGAGATAAAGTCAACTTGATTTTTTTTTTGTCAAAGGTGGTGACTTATGATCTTTATTATACAAATATGCAGCCCTGTGAGCCAGGCTGTTAAACTTCATCAGGGGAAATATCACCAATCATTTCAAGCTCTAAATGTAGCACAAGCATTAATACTATTATGTTGTTATTATTATTATTATTTCTAGGGCATATGTAAGCCCAAACCCTCTGATTAAGCTGAGTCCCTACTTGCCCAGATATCTGATACTGAAAATCAACTCTTCTTTATATTAAACAAAAGCCATTTTTGCTTGTTGATAGGGCATTTTGGGGATCTGATAGACATGGGTGAAAGTGGTAAGAGAATTGTAAAGTCTTGTTTTCATCTCTCGATGCATAATCATGGGCTGCCCTCTCTCTTCTCCAGAGCTTTGTGCTCCTATGGCAGATGTGTCTAGAGGAAGCTTAAAGAGTGGATTTGGAGTAGGTGAAAGGATAGATCTGGGAGTGAAAAGTGGAGGGGGAAGAGAGGGAGAGAGAGAAAATGAATAAAGGGTGAGATGTTATGTAGTGTTAGGGAAAAGGGAACTTAGAGAAATATGCTTTATTCCCACTCACGGATCATTAATATTTATCAGAGGCATAAAGGAAACCAAGAAGATACTACCACACAACAAAGAGAAGGAAGTAAATAAAGAGTATCAGGTTAATATCCCTTAGTTATTGTGGCCTGATCGGGTCAGCAACCTCCCAGATGAGGGTATGGCGAAGGCTAAATAAAAAGAGGTGGATGGAATAATTTTAGGGCTCCAGGAGGATCAAAGCCCTCTCTCAGAATTCAAGATTCCCTCAGGGCTAAGACCTTTTTATATCTGGCTGGATTTGGTTTCAGGTTTATGCATCCATGTTGAGTGAGAATATTGCTAATGAGCTGGGGATATAGCTCAGTGGAATAAGCGCCTGCCTAGCAAGCGCAGGGTCCTGAGTTCAATCCCCAGTACCTCCGGAAAAAAAAAAACAAAAAAAAAAACAAACAGAGAATATTGCTAATGTTCCTTTCCTGTAGTGTACTACACTAGGTTTGATATTGAAGGTATGCTAGCTTCTGATAATGAGTGGAATCGTTAACATTCTTTTTCTACTTTTGAATGAGTTTGTGTCATAATGGAATTATTTCTGCAGTGAATGTTTATAAAAACTTGCTGGTAAAGCCACTTGTGCCAAGGATTTTCTTATGAGTAGATTTTCTTTTTGGCTATTGATTCAATTTCTCTAGTAGTATAAGATTATTCAAGTTTATTTCTTTTTCCTTGAATAAGTTCTGGTTGTTATATTTTTAAAGAATTTATCTGTTTTATCTACATAAAGTTGTTTATAAAATCTAGGCAGCACATTAATGTGTGCAGGATCTGTAGTAATGGCTCCTTTTCTGTTCCTGACATTAGTTACCTGTGCCTTTCTTTTCTCTCTTTCTTCAACTTCTCTGTCTTCACGCCCTCAATCTCACCAGAAATTTTATTATAGTACTTTGAAAGAACTAGCTTTTGGTTTTCTTGATTCCCCCATTCTCTTCTTCTATTGATTATTTCTTTTGGTTCATTTTGTTATTCATTCTCTAAATTCTTAAAATTGATTAATCCATTTATCTTCACATACTCTTTTTTCTCTACTTAATCCAATAACTTTTCCTCTAAAAATTGCTTGAACTGTATCTCAAAAGCATGCTCTGCAGTGTTTCTATCCTTGTTCAGTTCAAAATATTTTCTAAATTGCATTGTGATTTCTTATAGGGCCTATGAGTTATTTATAAGTGTGTTTTATGCTATTAAAAAATTTAGGTGTTTTCTAGGTGTTGTTTTGTTTTACCAGTTTCTAGCACAACTACACTGTGGTCAGAGATCATGATCTTCATAATCTCTAGCCTCTGGTTTTATATTAATTTTTTATGGCTTAGTATATGATCAAAACTTGTAATACATTACTGATCAGCTTGAAAAAAAAGAATTTTCTATAATTATTGGATATGGTATTATATATGCATCTATTATGTCAAGTTTATTAACTGCTAAATTTTTACATCTATATTGATGTTTTGTATTGTTATTTTATCAATTGCTAAGAGTAATTTTTAAAAGCCTATGTTTGGAAATCTTTCTCCTTGTAATTCTGTCAGTTTCTGCTTTATATATTTTGAAGCTATATAATTAGGTTCATTATAAATTTTAAATTACAACATCTTCCTGATGAATTGATCCTTTTATTGGTTTTTTCTTTTACTTTTGACCTATTAGTGTCTCTGTTTTGCTGTGTCCAGACATTTATCATTATTTTTTATAAGCCCAGCTTATCAATTTATTATATTGTAAATATATTTCTACTATATCTCTTGTTTTGTCTTTTTTTTTTTTTTTTTTTTTTTTTGCGGTACTGGGGATCAAACTCAGGACCCTGCGCTTGCTAGGCAAGCGCTTATTCCACTGAGCTATATCCCCAGCCCTTGTTTTGTCTTATTTTTATCCCATCTATTACATGTGCAAGTTTCTCTTCTATCTTCCTTCTTTTAAATCATTTTCCAATATTCTAAGCTTTTCTTCTACTAGATATGAAAAGAAACATCCTTTTCCTTTTTTAAAAAGCTACTACAGAAATTACAATGACACTAAGTAAATAGCTTATCAGAGTCTACAGTTAATTAATATCTCTTCTTTGACCATACCAGTCTCATAAAACAGTTTCACACTATTGAAAATCCAGCTTACATATCATTTTTGTTTTATATTTTAATTTGTAACATCATAACATATTTTTGTTTCACATAGTCAATTTTCTTTAGACATTATGTATTACAACTTGTACTGATGTTTTTCTCTTTACACTGTAGATCTTTTCTCTAGAATCATTCCTTTTCTTCCTTTTTTAGCTCAAAATTTCTTTTATTGAAGTAACTATAAGGACTTTAACTAGTTACTGAAAACATTGACAGGCAAATGAACAGACAAGAAATCTGCAGAATATGTAAAACAATTAAATTAAATCAGAGTTTATTCTTACATGCACTTCCCATGCTGAGTTATAATACTTACTTCCTTAGTTTTAGCTTTATAACTACCAAGAGACCAGTCAGTTAGTATTTTCCCAAGGGGTTATCAGTTAGCACACCTTTTTATATAAACCATGACCGTATTTCCTCTAATACTTAAATTTTCTTTTTTTTTTTTTTTTTTTTTTTTTTTTTCCGGTACCGGGGATCGAACTCAG